>CAIGQQ010004837.1:12679523-12693607 GCA_903798035.1 Danio albolineatus | reverse complement strand
GTGTGTGTGTGTGTGTGTGTGTGTGTGTGTGTGTGTGTGTGTGTGTGCGTTTGTGTGTATACATATACACTACCTGACAAAAGTCTTGTCACCTATCCATGTTTTAGGAACAACAACTAATAACTTAATAATAATAATAATAATAATAATAATAATAATAATAATAATAATAATAATAATAATAATAACATCTAGTTGGTCATTTGGTATCAGAAGTATGAAAGGCAAAGGCCTCTAGTTTACGCTTATTTTACCAAAATAAAATAAGATAATTAATTGACTATTAATTATTTAATTATGACAGCAAGGTCTGACTTTGCTTAGACAAAAGTCTTGTCACTTAACATAATGTACAGTATAGAATATAAAGTCATAGTGGGGTGGAAAAGAATGAATATTGTGTATGACGACTGCATCCATACATCTCTTCAATGACTCAAATAACTTTCTAATAAAATCATCTGAAATTGCAAAGAAAGCATTGCAGGACTCTCAGAGTTCATCAAGATTCATCTTCAATGCCTACTCCATCTTACCCCAGAGATGCTCAATAATGTTCATGTCTGGTGACTGGGCTGGCCAATCCTGGAGCACCTTGACCTTCTTTGCTTTCAGAAACTTTGATGTGGAGGCTGAAGTATGAGAAGGAGAGCTATCCTGCTGAAGAATTTGCCCTCTCCTGTGGTTTGTAATGTAATGGGCAGCACAAGTGTCTTTATACCTCATGCTGTTGATGTTGCCATCCACTCTTTAGATCTCTTGCATGCCCCCATACTAAATGTAAGCCCAAACCATGATTTTTCCTTCACCAAACTTGTCTGATTTCTGAGAGAATCTTGGGTCCATGAAGGTTCCAGTAGGTCTTCTGCAGTAATTGTGATGATTGGGATCCAGTTCAACAGATGAATTATAAAAATCTACAGTACCTTCTGCCACTTTTCCCAAATAATTAACTAGAAGTCAAGCTATTATTTGTTGCTCTAACAACTGGGATCGACAGCAAGACTTTTGTCAGGTAGTGTGTGTGTGTGTGTGTGTGTGTGTGTGTGTGTGTGTGTGTTTAAGGGATAAGCAACAATTTGCCATGTGTTAAAGGATTGTAAATGCAATTTTAACACATGCATTACACTATACAGAAACAGGCCTAATGAGTATCACTCATAGTAGTTGCTATGGTTACTATTTATGTTTGAGGGAAGTGCATTTATTTCAATCTGTGATCAAAACTGACTGGAACTACCTGTGAGTTTCAACAGAATCAATGCACACATTCCAGCCAATCAGATTCAAGAATTATATATATGTATATGTCAATATATATATGTATATATATATACAATATATATATGTCAATATCACCCAACCCTAATGAATTATCTCTTTATTTATGCTAAGTTTTAATTTAGCTTATGTTCTTTTTCTTCAACATCTTAAGACAAATCTCAAAGGAGCAACCTGAGGCTTAGTGTTTTGCTGGAATAGTGCTTGATAGTTCATGAGTTGCACCAGCTCTTTAACCACTAAGGAGTCTCCATTGCACACACACACACATATAAACACCCATGCATAACAAATGTGGGCTGCAATAGGTGGCTAAAGACCAAAGAAGAAAAAACCCATGAGGTTTACCACAAGCCCACTGCATTGCAGACAAACCCATTATGCGTGTGTGTGTGTGTGTGTGTATGTGTGTGTGTGTGTGTGTGGGAAGTAATGGAGAGAGTAAAGGAAAGAAGGAACAAACAGAACAACAGTGACAGAGTGAGTGTGTAAATCGTTTTTCAGCACACGACTGGCTGGATTCAGAGTCCCTCAGTGCCACTGCGACACACACTATATAGCAGGTATGTGGCGGCGTTAGTATGCAGGTCACACACGCTGGTGAAGTGGAGAGTGGCCCTGCAGTACACACACACACACACACACACACACACACACACATGCAGTTGTCTTTCAGCCCAGTCAGCGTGGCCTTTACACTCCTGTGTTTACATACTGCAACCTCCTACAGTAAGAAATGCAGTTTATTACAGTGCGTCCCAGATGGTATGCAGGTATTAAAGCACCTCTATTGTGCTTTTTCAGGTCTTTCCATTCATGTAATGCGTAAAGTAGCTATCTGTGAATGTAAAATGTATAGAATGTTCTTAAAGATCAAAGTGCAGGATGAATGGGGTTATTATCTCCAAAAAGTAAGAATTGATTGTGAAACGCCTGAAATGAGGAGTCTCTAATTCCAGACTTAATTCCTGCACATTTGTAATAGATTTGTAATAGATTTGTGGAATACCAGCCTGTAGACTTATTTAGCGGCTTTCACTGCAGGCGATTACAGGAACTCAGTTATAGGAACTAGCCACCAGGCTTGTCCTCAAGCACTACATTTCCCCAAGAGCATTTCTTTTTTCTAACAAATACACAGAACAGAGCTATTTAACATGGCTCAAATCAAAACTGAAAAGCCTATTTTAGGTATACAGTTTTGGAAAAAAAAAAAAAACAGGCATACATGGGCAATATGAGCATATCACACGAGTGCAGTGCCATATGGCTATATATCAGCACTTGAGGGAGGTGTGCGTTGGCTTAAGGGCCGCAGACAGTGGCTTAGTGTCCCACCAGTGATGATATACAGCCATATCGCATGCTATGAGTGTGATATTGCATTCATAAAACAGTTTGACGGCATAATCTGGTATATAAAAATTTAATTTTGAATCTCAAAAATCCTTTTGTACGAGGAACTACTTTCTACCACTGTTCATTCACATCTGCAGCTGACCGTCAGTACAGCAGAAACCATTTCTACTTCACAAACATCACTTTAGAGCTAGTATTTGAATAATTCTCTAGCGTAACATCTAAAGTGATGACAAAAGAGGTGATTGTGCTCACATTTTTATGATTATAAGGTTGAACGGCATGAAATTTCCCAGTATTTCTCTGTTGCAATTGGGATTTCACAATAATTAACCCCGAAAAAAGCCAAAGCCAAGCAAACACTACCAGATTTCTATAGTATAAATGCAGCACTACAAAATACAAGAGAGAGATCGACTTACCTGTTCTGTAATGATTTGTTTAGCTGTAGTATGAAACGTATGCTAAGAAAATGCTTTTTTTTCTCCCTTAAAGACTTATTATGTGGTCTCTGTCGCCATCTTGTGGCAGAACATCAATAGTCTTTGCTCTGCTCAGTATGACAGTCTGGCTGCCACGCACTGAATCTCTGAAAATATGAATATTTAAAACAGGCACTATCCTTATAAATAAACTGCATAGTTGCAATATAAACAACTACAATCTCGTCTGAAGAAGCCTTAAAAGTAAATAATGTTGTCCAACAGCTGCAATATTTGTCAAACTGTAGTGAGTCTATTGATCTGCTGTCACTACGTGGGTGAGTAATACACAAGAGTAAAGAGGTTGTAGGAGTTCTGATACTGCAGAATATTGCACAGCTATCAACCAATCAGGTTTGAGAACCAAATAGAACTATTGTAAATATATTTACACACACACACACACACACACACACACACACACACACACACACACATGTATATCAAAAGCAAATACAAGAAAGTACAAAAATGGTGACTAAGAAACTAAATGAAGGACTGTTTGAAAGTCTTCTAGAGGATTATAATGAACCTGGAAATGAAAAATTGTAATGTCTAATACATGAATGCTATTAATATTACACTTAAACTGTTGCATTTCAGAGCATGGTTTTTAATTACATACAGACTGTTCAGTCAAATATTAAAAGAAATAGATGAAAATTCAATCACCATTTACTGTCCCTCATGTGGTTGCAACCCTTTAGGACTTTTTTTTTACTGAACATAAAAAGGATTTTTTTTTTAAATGTTGAATACCAGAAGCCATTGACATCCATAGTAAGGACGAACAAAATATATGTGGAAGTGAATGACTACTGGTTTAGAACAAGTGGTAATCATTTACTGACTCTCACCTTTTTTCTTTTCTTTAAGGTTATCAAAAAAAAAGTTATAGTATCAATTAGTCTCCTTCTGCTAACTCTATATTCCTGTCATGGTTCAGGTCAATTCTAAGATGGCCTGTGTATATTGATTTTCACACCCTCTCAATGTAAGAATTAGTAAAATATCTATGACATCACCTACGTAAAAAGCACAATTTATGACAATTAATGCATATTTGCTGTCTCTCTTTGACGAAGACCAGCCCTTGCTGTGCCACTCAAATTTCTTTATCTGTGACTAAACATCTGACTCCTCAGCAGTGACCTCCATATAGATTAGACCAAAACTATGTTCAGTATCCACAAGAGCAGTCACATCAGTATCACCACAAAATCAGAGTATATTATGGACTGCTAGCATCGCTAAATCCTGCTCTACCTCAACAGCTAGGTTATCAAAGTACTCAATCTAAACAAACAGCCCGATCAAACACAGAAGATCCCGGTTTAAATCACAGAACTGATGCCAGAAACCACGCAAATCCAATAACCCAGTCTGGAAATCAATATTCTGAAAGCACATTCATGAACTTAATCTGACACACAAACAAATGTCTATTATTTTCATATTTTAAAAACAACACGTTAGCTGTTATCAGATCCGCATGGTTACTAGCATAAAGGGAAGAGTACGCCATGACTACTTCCAGCAAATCTGTCAAGAAGTTTTTTGTTCTTAAAACAAGCTGTTGCGAATTATATTTGTTTTCTTATGTCAGGCTTATGACATTGTACAACACTTTTAGCAAAAAAACTTTTAGCTTTTTTAGCTTTTTGGTGGTTCATAAAATGCAATTCAATGCTTACCATCACTTAAAAAAATAGTAAAAAACAAACAAACATGTACAGACAATTCAATATTTATACAGTGACTTACAAAGCAAAATTCACAAATTCACTTATAATCAGTGCTCTGTTGATTTGTCCTACCTTGTCAGATTGTCCTGCCTCCCATTCAAAAAGTAGGTAGCACATTTTGGTGACACAATATGCTAACCATCAGATTTTGCTACCAGTGTACTTTTTTATGTGGATTAGTTTGATATGGCCCTAATCTACCTAATCCCTAATCCCAACCATTCAAATACAGTGTTGGTAGCATAATCTGATGGGTAGGATAAAATGTCAGTACACCGGCTCACTAGTTCTTTGGTCCAAATGTTTCCTCAGGTCAGGCATTGTAAGAGTAACTAAAACACTAAAAATGTTGGCAAAAACAGCATCATTGTTGTGATCGCCAGCGGTGTTTTCTCTGTTGAAGATTACATTTTACCGAACTACAACTCCCAAAACTCTCTGCACTCTTCAACTCCTTCAACAGCTGACAATAATCCGGACATTCACACACAGACACAGCTGCTGCTCATCTACACTGATTACTAGAACTATTAATGCACGTCATTTTTACTCACACATTATAGAGTCTTGTTTCTTGATTGAACATTCCGAAACATTTGTCCTGGTTTGTTTCCCTGTGTTTTTTTTTTCCTTTTTACTGAATGAACCAGTTCCCCAGTTCACGCCAGCACAGATCTATAAGTTAGTCAATCAAAACTTGCCTGACAGTTAAATAGTGCCAATATTCTGGCAAATGTGATCATATTCTTGCCTTACTACTTTTTGATTAGTTTTGATTCGTTGCTACCTAGTCTGACCTCACGCCTGTATTTTGACCTCGTCTATTGGATTACCCTTGTGATACTGTTTTGCTCCTGTTTATGACCACTGCCTGTATGACCTTGCCTTTAATAAACTGCATTTGGATCTGCAAGACTTTTGTCTGCGTCCACTTCGCAACAGTCATGTGATCACATTTGCCAGAATATTGGTACAATTTAACTGTGGGGCAAGTTTTGATTGACTAACTTGTAGATCTGTGCTGGCGTGAGATGTTTTAAATTAAGATTGTTCATTCGAATTAGGGAACTGGTTCATTCAGTAAAAAGAACGATTCATCTGTTAACTGGACATCACTCAGGGACATTTGCAAATGCTGTGAATGAAAGGTAATAACGTTGCAAACAGTGTTCAATTTCTTGCACAGTTGCATCACCTCATTAAACCTTAAAGAGATAATACAGCAAAAATCTCATCTTCCACTTTTCCCAAACCTGTCTGAGTTTCTTTTTCTATCTTGTTTCTTTTTCAATATTTTGAAGAATGTTGGAAATCAGCAACCAAATGGCATCTATAGCACTTTTTGTTCCTACTATTGATGTCAATGGCTTCTAGTTTCCAACATTGACAGAAGAAAGTGTTTGACAGAAGAATGAAACTTGAACAGGTTGTGAAACCACTTAAAAGATAAATTCAAGAGTTCACAATTAGCTGATGATTGATTATAAAGCTGGTTTGGCATGCTGTCCCGGGAGAGAGCCCTGAGCTCATAAGATCCTCGAGCCCGGGGCTCCCTCCCGTTTGCAAGGCGAGAGGAGAGTTTGAGCTCACGTAGATCTCGAGAACTCCCCTGCTGTAGTACCTAATGAACAGATAGTGATTGCTATGAAGAGATAACTACTTACTAGGAGCAAGAAACATCAGCTGGCTTGGTAAGGACTAGAACCACTGATGTTCTTGCTGTGGGGCAACAGTGCTAACCACTGGGCCACCCATCTAGGAAAGGAGAAGGAGTAGGGGTGGAAGGGGGGATTCTTCAAAATGCTGTGATATGGAACTTAGGGTATTTATAGTAGCTTAGGAATCGTCTGTTTGGTGAATCATAAATTGAATAATGCGGGACCAGCTGCAAGCAATCATCAGCACGTGATCCTCTCGACATTAGTTTATAAACAAACTTCTCTAAATGATGACAGAACGGTCATTTTTTAAGTGATATATCCTCTTAACCCTTTAATATGCATTCGAAGAAGAAACAAAGTTGTTTGGTAAAATGGTATTCATATTTTGAGTGTTTAACTGATACAGGGTTTAACCCTGATAAAGAGTTCATGTTTTTTTGTTTGGCTAAATTGCTAGCATACCTTTTTTTGAATCTTAGGGAATGTAACCGTTGACTTGAATTTTATAAATCACCAAGGATCAAGCTAAAGATTTTCTTTAATGTTTTCACTGAAGAAAAAAACAGGAGCAGGAGCATATTAACAACAGATTTTTGGTCAAATTTTCCTTTCAAATACAGCGCATTTATATAAATTTCTGTGTTTAAAACCAAACCTGATTTCCAAGAAGTGCCTTGACTATTGCGTTTCCCAGTTTTCGTCAGCTGCCAATTAACAGATGCTTTTATCCAAGTGACATTCAGTCACTGCATTGGGAGCAGAAATTAAAGGAACTCCGCATGCCCACGGACATTGACTCATTCGTATTCAAACCAAGAGCTCTTCACGACCTAGTCAAGTATCCAAAACTGCTCAGTTACTCATAGCCTACCCAAATGTTGGCCGTCCCCGCTGGGAGTTCTGGCTGTCTCCTCCAAGCTTCCACTTCATCCTTCGAAGATCCAAGTCAGTGGCGCGTGGTGCCGTAAAGCCAATATAATCCCACTTATCTTTGATGTCATCTCTACTTACAGGCCTCATCAAGAGCATTGCACCGCATGCTTCACCAACAGCAATAGACGAGCGGCTTTATAGTAGTTTCTCACCATTCTTAAGAGATATTGTTGGAGTTTGAGAAATGGGTTTTGATTTTGGAGGGATTTCGAACGTTTTCAGCTCGCAGCAAAATGGAACCAGATATCTTGTGCACATCATTCAGGGATAATTCAGAGATAAACATCCATTGCGACAGCCTGCGTTTAGGAAATAATGTGGAATCGATTACGTCTTTCATTTCGGTTAAAAACGTACCACCTTAAAAGTGAAAAATGAGTCCAAAGATGATTCACTTTGGAAAAGTAATAAAGCGGTTGTGAAAAAAAGCTTTTGTTATCATCATGGATGGTCAAATCAATACTGCAAAACCGAGATGCAGTCAGCACTAAAACTGCTGCATTTGGATATGAAAGCGGACTGTTTTGCTTGCTTTAGTTTAGCTCATTTTCTTTAAAATGCCCCTACAGACTCTTAGTTAATTAGTCATTCACGCTACAAAGACAATCCTGTCATCTTTAACTCACCCTCATGCTCCCTCATGCATATTTGTTTCTTTAATCAAACACAAGAGATGCATCAATATTAAAATTCTGGTCAAAGCTGACAATTGTTTTGTTGGCTGATAGATACTCTAAAATTAGTTTCTTTATATATGCACACAAACGTTTGAGGTCAGGGCCTTTTCTTTGTCATCATTTAATACTTTTTTTTTCAAATAAATAGGATGTTGTGAGCACACACGCAATAGGTCTGCATGTTAATGAAGAAATTTCTGATATGTGATAGCATGCTAAATAATGTAATATTCAATATATGCAATATTTTTTTTTTTTTATGTTATCACCAACATATGCTTTAGATTCTTTCAGGAAAAAGAAAGCATTAATCCAGCCTTGTTTTTCTGTTGTATAAAGAGACTCTTTAGCAATGTAAATAAACAGAAATAAATATCACCACTAATTTGCTCCACTGCTATAGTTTTATCCCCTAAAAACTCAGTTGCTCGTTTTTGTCATTTATTTCAAATGATTTTGATATCTATATCGTGATACGCATGTCGTGATATTATAGAGTGTTTCACAGTCCTAACTTGTAATATTTGTTTCATTCATATTTTATCATTCGAAAGCCAGCATAAACTTCACAGAAGCAAAAAACATTGAGATATTGCTCTAGAGGAGTAAAAAGATAAAAACGCCAATAACAAATAAAACATGAAGACAGTAAACTGCTCCAATATATATTTTTTTGTGTGTGTTTTTTAAGTCACCTTAGGTACTTTTTCAAAAATAAAATATATTTGTAATGCAATGCTGACCGGCATAACCTATATCACTTTATGAAATATAAAGTGTATGATTTTTTCCTCATTCTGTGATATGAAACCACATATGGTCACAAAAATAAATCATTTCAAACCCTCGACTGATGTTATGAAGTGAAATAGGAGTAAAAGCAGATCAGTAAATCTTTTTGTTTATAAACAGTAGGTCTGCCAGTAACTTACTGTAAATCAATAACAGCAAAACATACTGCAAACATTTGCACCACAATTTAGCTAGCTGTGTATGTATTTACAGTGCTGTATATATTTACTGTAAAATATACAGTAAATACCACCATGCAACTTAAAAATACAGTAACATACTGCATTACTGTCCTACAGCAAAATTAAGTTCACATAAAAGTTCAGTCTGCCAGTAATTTACTGTAAATTAAATACAGCAAAAAATACTGCATATTTGAAGCATAATTTAAATCACTGTATATTTACTGTAAAATATACAGTAATTCTCATGATGCAACTTAAAAATACAGTAACATACTGCATCACTATCCTACAGCAAAATTAAGTTCATATTAGTTCACTCTACCAGTAACTTACAGTAAATCAATTACAGCAAAAATACTGTTTTACATTTGCAGCATTATTTAGCTAGCTGTGTATGTATTTACAGTATTGTATATAATTTAGGGCTGTCCAAAAATTAATTGTGATTAATCACATCCAAAATAAAAGTTTAACATAATATTTGTGTGTGTACTGTGTATATTTTATTATGAATATATAAATACACACATGCATATACTTGATAAAATGTTGGTTTATATTTAGATATATAAAAAATCAGAATCAGAATCAGAATCAGAATCAGTTTTATTGCCAAGTGTGCTTCACACACACAAGGAATTTGCTTTGGCTACAGAAGCTTCCAGTGTACATAAAGTGACAAGTGACAACACAGAATTAATATTATAAAAGACAATAGACATTAAACAGAGATGCAGTCCAACGATCTGGATGTTGAAATGTATGTACAGATTTGTTATAAATATACAGGTTATAAGGTGCTGTGTATGATACAAATTTTACATTTGAATATGACGTAACTACTTTGATGTAACTTTTTTATATATAGTTTTGGCTTCTATGAATGTGTTTATCACATATACATAATAAATATATATAACACGCACACATATTATGTCAAAACAAACTTTTATTTTGGATGTGATTAATCACGATAAATTTTTGGACAGCCCTAATATAATTACATTAAAATATACAGTAATTTTCACGATGCAACTTTAAAATACAGTAACATACTGCATTACTATCCTACAGCAAAATTAAGTTCATCTTACAGTTCAGTCTGCCAGTAGCTTACTTTAAATAAATTACAGCAAAATAAATACTGTATTTACAGTTGCAGCACCATTTAGCTAGCTATGTATGCATTTACACTACTTTATATATTTACTGTAAAATATACAGTAAATTTCACGATGCAACTTTAAAATACAGTCACATCCTGCATTACTGTCCTACAGCAAAATTAAGTTCACATTACAGTTCAGTCTGCCAGTAACTTACTGTAAATCAATTACAGCAAAAATACTGCATTTACGTTTGCAGCAATATACTGCATTACTGTCCTAGAGTAAACGTAAGTTTATGTTAAAGTTAAATAATTAGCAAAAATTATTTAGCAAAAAATGTTAACAGTATTGTTTCGAAGTTAACTTAATTAATTACTAATTCAGAATCATGAATAGTTGTATACACAAACTACAAAACTAAATTTAGCATTTTATCCATCAGTGAGCATATACATTATAATATCATTATAGTTTTACCACACGATTGAGCCATAACAATGATAATACAAATATTAAACACTTAATAGCATATACTATCGAAATAATACCGCATCAATAGTTTAGTATCAAAAAACTCATCGGATCATGACTTGAGCGTATCATTACATTGTAAACAGACTCATCCACATGCAATATTGAAGTACGAACATGCATTTTTAGTAAACGTATTCACTGCCCAGCCCAGACCAAACCAGTTTCAGATTGTAGATGCAGACTAATTATAACAGCTAAAAATATAACTAGCTAAATATAACTTTTTATGTCTATCCCTTTAAAAGCAGTCCAGCTTATTCTTTTAGCCTTAAATGCAAGGGGGTGGAGAAGACATTATGGACCTCTGCTGTCTGAGACCACCCTTTGAGAGAATCTCCGGCTCTGAACATCCACGTACTGCTATTTCTCAGCGGGCAACGAGGACAGACGTCGCTTCCTGACGTTCTTCTGCACTTTCATCTCTCCATCCTGCTCGGCTGAGTCTCATTTGAATGTCTGTCATGCTCCCTGTCAGTCGACTGAAAGAAATAATTATCTCCTTAAGCTCATTATACCAGGAACAGCTTTAGCACTTATAGCCCACAGAGCAGCTGCGAGCGAACACAAGGTGAGGCAAATCTAAAGCAGGAGCCCATTATATGCTTTTTTTGTTTCTTTGAGGGATGAATTTGAGGATTCGTAATGTCAAACCTGTGAAAGGATTTATGTACGTTTATGTTTTCTTTGGTAAAAGTCGAATGTTAAACTGAAGCGATGACTGCGTAAGCGTGCTAACTTGAAGAAACAGTTCACCTTACATTTTGAGTAATTTTGTTTGAGAGCTACACTGTAAAAAAATACTGGGTTCCACATAATTGATTTGAGTTGGGACAACATAAAGAATTAAACTTAATCTTTTTTTACAAATTTAAGTGGATTAAACATAAAAAACAACAAAAACTTGTACCCAAAAAATAAATAAATAAATAAATAAATAAAAAATCAAGAATTGTATAGTTTCAGCTCATTCAAGGTTTGAACAAGCAGCAAACTTAATTTGAGTGTACAGTAAAGAGGAGCATTGAGTTAAAAAGCTATTGTATGGCATTGGAATACACAAAACACTGTATACATATTATTATCACTAACCACAGTGGTTGCCAAAGTGGGGGTCGCGGGACATTAGCTACATTTTCATCCACCCATTTTGATGCGCATTTTGAATATGCCAAGCAGCAACCTCCCCCTCTCCCTCATGAAGCTAATACGGAAGTTACTGAAACTGCAATTCTTCATTCCGCTAGTCCTGGCTCCATAGTAGAGCAAATTTCTAATGAGCCCAATGTAAAATGGCAACTGTTACATCAGAAAAAAAGGTGTTTACAGCCTGGTACAAAGAACGATTTTGTAGCTAATATTACTTTTCATGACAACTTATTTTTTTTATAGCTCATCCGTTTCGTTTATATTAAGTTATATTAAATCTGCATAATTAAGGGCGTGGCCACTTGGGTGACAGCTAGGTCTCGCTGGTCACCGTCATGTCATGTAATTGTGCTCACAAATCATTCACATAGCTTCCATTTCCCAGATGAGTAAAATTATATACTTATATACCTTATCTATAAATGTATTTGTTTAATTTAAGATAATTTATAATTTATAATTCACTTTAGAAGTGTAACCCACTCCAGAATCAGTCAGATTGATTAGCTGTAGGCTATAGAATAGTCATCTGAAATGTTGTTGTACAGTGTTATGCCTGGATGTCATAAATAGCCCTGCATTTACTAACACAGACTACTGTATTTTTGAAGTATTTGGAAGTAATTTCCTCCTCGTTTTCCTCCTGTAGAAAAACGTCAGAACAATGCTTAGTAGCTCAATGTATTACATTCACAGGTCACAGGCTAAAAAGTTTGGGAACCCCTGACTTACAATATATTTTTGGTATTACTATTATTATGTATATACATGCTAATGTTCTTATTTAGTTTAGTTTGCTTATTTTCATATTACTTTATTATTTTTATTTAGTTTTGTACAGTTTTAAATTTACCTTTGTGTTTGGAATATGCAAATATGTATTTAGAACTGCATTTTGACTGAGCTTTTCCCCAGGAATGTTAATTAAATATTATAAAAGAATGTTCTGTAAATTAACTGTTTAAGTAATTATAATCCTGTACATTAACATTATAATAGCGATGCATTTTAAAATGATGAAATAAAGCATTGAGCTATTATAGCAGTTTCTTAATTGAGATCATCAGTATTCATTAAAGTCTAGCTTGTTTTATTAATTAAGGACTGTATTGCATGTTAAAGTATATTCAAGGGGTCCATGTTACAGAACACTCATTTCAAACACATTCAAATAAATTCTCTTTAACACATTTAACCCATTTATGTTCACAAAATTTTATGATTTTTAAGCAATAAATAATTAAATTGTGTATCTAAACCTAACTAGTGCCTTTCTGTTGCAGAAAAAAATCAGTTGCTGAAACTCCATGGCAAACTGGAAAAGCAGGAATTTCAGCAGAATTATATTACAATGCTTTGTGTTCATTTATTCATTCATTCATGCATTCATTCATTCATTCATGCATTCATTAATTCATTCATTCATTCATTCATGCATTCATTCATTCATTCGTTTTCTTGTCGGCTTAGTCCCTTTACTAATCAGGGGTCGCCACAGTGGAATGAACCGCCATCTTATCCAGCATATGTTTTACACAACAGATGCCCTTCCTGTTGCAACCCTACACTGGGAAAGCTTTGTGTTTATTTATTTATTTGATTTTTTATTTATTTTTCCTCTTTTTGTTGGGGGTTGGTCCTGGTTCAAACCAAGTTTTACATATTTACCAGCAAAGTTTTTAATCATTTAAAATACAATACATTTTACAAGATATACTATTATTTAACATATATTTCAATAAGTACAATTCTGAAAAAGTGTATTAGCAGTTGTATGCATTTCTATTTAAATATGTGTTGTGTTGAATGATGATGCAACACTATTTCATATATCTGTTGACTTTTATTTTCACAATAGTTGTGTGAAAAACTATCCCTTTAAAATAGATACACTTGTCTTTTTTTGTTTTTGCATTTTCTGTAAAAAAATGGTAGTGTAACTTATGTCGCACCATTGAAAGCTTCCCTCGGGACAGCACACACACACACACACACACACCTCAGGCCTTGTGTCCATCATCTCAGTGCTGTGTCTGCTGTGACCTTGACTGAGTAATTACCTCTGGCCCCCTACCTGTTCAACCTGTCAGACAACACACTTCAATCAAAATACAGCTGAAAACCATCACAAACACACACACACACACACACACACACACACACACACACACACACACACA
>CAIGQQ010004837.1:12657464-12668306 GCA_903798035.1 Danio albolineatus | reverse complement strand
TATTATTATTATTATTATTATTATTATTATTATTATTATTATTATTAATAATAATAATAATAATAATAATAATAACACTAGTTTTAATTATAAATTAAAAAAATAATTGTTTATGTGATTTTCTTCTTTAGTAAATTGATCTTAAACATGTCTGATAAGTAATTTAAATAATATAATTTATTAAAAAAATATCAGCTACATATGTCTGTAATAATGAATCAGGGTGACAATGGAGGTGAGGGACCAAATGCAGTTTATATTAAACAGAATAGTTAGGCAGGCAATGGTCAACACAGGAGCAAACTGGAGCATACAGGTAATCCAAGACATAGTCGGAAAAGCAGACGAACGGTCGGGACAGGCAGCAAAACAACATAGAACAATAAACAAAGCAAAGGTCAAAAACATAGTAGGCAGGAGAAGGAAACGCTTTGAAATGCTCTCTTACAAATAAGCAAGACTTAGCCAATAGTGTGTGTGAATGAGGTGTCTTTACAGACCTAGTAATCAGTCCATCATGAGTTTCCAGCTGTGTTAGTGTAATGAGTGGGGAATCAAAAACTGGTGTGTGAATGCAAAGTCTTCTGGGAGTTGTACTTCATATAGTGGCAGATGTGTAGTTCTCCTCTGTATATGGCTAGATCGCTGGTGATCATGATAATAACAAATAATAGTAAAAGAGTGAAATAAGAATCTTCTCTTTCCATTTGCGACTATTGTTTATTCTTAATTATAACAATTCAGCCAAATAAATTAAAAACATATAAGGCTCTGTTCATTGCGTGTATGAATAGTCATACAATAGAGTCGGCTCTCTGCTTCCACAGAATCCACACAATTCCTTTCCTTCTGTGTCAAAGTCACAGCAACCTTTTCATAGCAGGTCAGGTTAGATCTAATACAGCGGCACCTGATTGAAGGAAAACAATACCCAGAGGCTTTGACATGTCACCGACCTCACAGGCAGAGATTACAGCTCAACAGCTGACGGGACGGATGTGAGCACGGTAAATGAGAGAAGGAGACTGAAAAAAAAGAGATCAGTAGATGTAATGGAGCTGCTGAGCTGTGCTCCCGAGTGTCTGCAAATGCGGAGCTCAATGTTTCACCATATTATCTGCTTGAACTAATTGACGCAGCATGTGGGTGATAATTGTGTTTGTGTTGAAGCTGTTTAGATCAGCAAGCCCTATAGATTTCTCACTACGAGATCAGAACTTCTGCATATACACGCTGAGCTCTGTTTGCTGGATTTTAGATGCTGGTGTTGTGATATCTTCTTCACCGGGCTGTTTAACTAAGTTACGAAGTCTTGCTAGGTTATCTGGTTCATTAGAAATAATATGCTCTTTTCATTTTCATTCAGCTTAGTCCCTAATTTATCAGGAGCCACCACAGTGGCATGAACCACCAACATTCCATCATATGTTTTGTGCAGCGGTGCCCTTCCAGCTGCAATACACACTCATTCAAACACACACTCATACACTTCGGCCAATTTAGTTTATTCAACTCACCTATACCGCATGTCTTTGGATTGTGGGGGAAACCGGAGCACCCGGAGAAAACCCATGCGAACACGGGGCGAACATGCAAATTTCAAACAGAAATACCAACTTGCCCAGTCGGGACTTGAATCATCAACCTTCTTTCTGTGAGGCAATATGTCAAATAACAACAATCCAGCAAAATTGTCCATAGTGTATGAGTGTGAATGAGTGTGTATGGATGTTTCCCAGAGATGGGTTGCAGCTGAAAGGGCATCCGCTGCGTAAAACATATGCTGGAGAAGTTGGCGGTTCATTCCGCTGTGGCGACCCCAGATAAATAAAGGGACTAAGCCGAAAAAGAAAATGAATGAATGAATCCTTCACACACATACACACACTTGTACAACTGTATGGGAACTTCCCATTGGTATAATGATTTTTATACTGTACAGACTGTATACTCTACCCCTTTACCTTTAAACCAACTTTAACAGGAAACAATCTGTATTTTCACGTTCAAAATATTTAATTCTGTGTGATTTATGAGCTATTTTCTTCATGGGTTTAAAACATTACCCACAAGATCAACATTTACAGGCACTGCAGCTCCACCACAGACTGACCTGGGAGCAACTCAGTTGTCTCTAGAGACAGAAGAACGCCTGTGACAGTAGAAATGTGGTCCTTGTCAGAAATGCATACATTGTAAAAAGTGATTTTTGACCTTTACTTAAAAAAGTGAGTAAAGTCATTACCAAAATGATCCATGTTCATACTTGTTAAGACTTAACACTTCCAAGTTACAAGTTCTAAGTTTATTCACTTTTTAAAGTAAAGTAAAGTCTACGTATCCCTTTTACGACAACATGTCTACACACTTTTTTAAAGTAAGCTCTTTAACGGGGTTTCACAAATATAACTGCAAGCAGTAATTTGTGAGTTTAAATGCTTTAAAAGCAAAGTGACGCTAAGCAGGTAAGCCAAATAGTATCACTAGAAGAAGAGCAGAAATAATGACTTTTCCTTAGCTGTCGATATTTCAGAAATATGACCAAAACTACATTGTAAAAAAATGATTGGTTCTACACGATTATGTTATGTTGTCCCAAGACAAATCAATTACGTTAAGTTAATTGTTTGTACAAATTTAAGTGGATTGAACATTCATGTGTTCATTTTCCTTCGGGTTAGTCCCTAATTTATCAGGTGTCGCCACAGCGGAATGAACTGTGAACTATTCCAGCATATGTTTTACCTTCTTGCTGTGAGGCGACAATGCTGACCACTGAGCCACGTGCCACCCAGGATTAAACATAAAATGATTAAGTTGTTAAAAAAATACCTTAAAAATTATGTTGTTTCAACTTATTTTAACTAAGTAGTTTGAACAAGCAGCAAAGGCCATTTTATTGTGTGTAAATTGATAATACAGTCTAAATATTGAATCATTGGATACCAATGTGAATTTCTGTTTTGGTAAAAAAGTCACTCAGTGAAATAAACATTGCTAATAGCTCATTAGGAGTTAGTAAGTTTGGGTTTAGGTATTGGTAGGATTTAGGATGTAAAATAAAATCATGCAGAATATGTGCTTTATAAGTAGGGCCACACGGAATCTGCGCGCGCAGAATTCCGCAGATTTCCGCAGATTTTTAGCTCATCATTGATTCTGTTTATTTACTTGTGTAAATGTTTGTACATTTATATTTATTTAGTTTTTAAATTAATTTCAGTAGTAATATTGACTAATATGAAAATATTCATATGATTCATTTACAATATAGTTTGTAAAGTACTATTTTCTGTATTTTAGCAGAGATTTTATATGAGAGACTTGCTTTGTTTTCCAAATAAAGTGGATCTAACTGGATTTGCATTGTAAACATTAAATAAATGCTAAAAATGTATTAGTTTTTATTTAATATATTAAGTTTTTAGTTATGAGACTCCCAAAATCATTCCGCATAAATCCGCAGATTTTTAACAAAATACTCAGCAGAAATAGCAAAAAATGTCCGCAGATTCCGTCTGGCCCTGTTTATAAGTACAGTACTAATATACAGCCAATACCTTAAGCATACTAATAAGCAAGCAGAAAATAGTGAGTATTGGTCCCTATATTGGTCCCGACAGCTGGAAAGGCATCTGCCGCATAAAACCTACGAAAATCCAGTGTATTTGACGGTAAATTCCACTGTGGCAACCCCTGATAAATCAAGGACTAATGCCACGGTCACACTGCACTTTTCGCCCTATTGGGAGATCGGAAATGCAAGCTTGTGCGACAAGTGTTGCAGTTCGCTGCATTGCAAAGTTCAAGCTTGGTGAAGTCTGACCTGTGAAATCGCATCAGGGGATTGTGTGAGAACAATCAAAGATCAAAACAGGACCTCTCTGTACAGAAATGTCAAATGTGGACCAATTACTTGCTATATAATCATCTTGTTTAATCCCGCCCCTTTTCACAGCGCCGTACGACAGAATTTTACAAGCTCAAACTCTAGTGTGGCCGCTGCATAAGCCAAAAGAAAATTAATGAATGGTCCATACACTACAGAAAAGTTATCTCATATGCCATATTCAGTCAAAAACAACCTCTGCATGCTGCATAAGAAGTCAAAGCCCTGCTCTGTCACCAAGCTCTCTCAATCCCCACCGTCCATTGAGTAACGCAGCTCAGAAAAATCACAGAGGGATGTTCATGGAGTCTGGTGCGCTCAGATAACTCGCCACACATCGGCTCACAGCGAGCATCACTGCAGTTCCCTGACTCTTCACAGCAGTCCTCACTGAGAGAGGAGCATTCGCTGGCAGCGAACACTGACTCGCGAGAAGAGCAAAACAAAAGACGGTCAGTGAGCGGCTGCCTATCCCTGACAACTGGTCACTGTGATAACCCAGCACACGAGGACTTGAAAAGCCCAGGAAAGCACTGTCCAAGACTGCAAGGAGCACTCAGGGACGCGGCAGTAAATGCATTAAAAACACAGCGATGAGGTGTTAGCAAATCTGGATATAGAAAAAGGGATAATTGGTTCTTGTCATGAATGCTGGGATGGACTTAACACTGGGTTTTAGTGAACCATAAGTCCCATCTGCGAAGACCGTCTTTACAGTGTCTTATTTGTTCAGTCAGAAACCATATGCCATACTTTCATTGTCCAACAGCGTGGCTATAACTTGACAAGCCAGGGCTAACAACCAAAATCTGGTATTATATACATATAAAAGAAGGATAAACGTATTGAATCTTGTATGACCTTGTTTATTTATGATCACATGATTATAAGAAATAAATAAATAAATAAAATAAAATAATGAATAATAATAATAATAATAATAATAATAATAATAATAATAATAATAATAATACATTTTATTTAAAGGTGCCTTTTGGCAACTCAAGGACACCATACAATAAAACAAGAGCAATAAAATAATATTAAAAATATACACAAAAATAGTGCAGATACAATTAAGTATTAAAACATGACTAGTTTAACAGCATATTGGGACTTTAGGCAAGTTTATTTATATACTGTCATTTCATACACGATGATAATTCAAAGTGCTTTACATAAAAAAGAATAAAAGTAGCATAAATATATAGCATAAACAAAGAATAAAAATGATTACAAACAGATTCAAATGTGTCAAAACGGGTTTTAAGGAATGAAATAGAAAAAAGGCATAATAGTGTGATCTGTCAGTCGTAGCACAGTGCTCATTCAGTAAAGGCACAGCTAAACACATGTGCTTTAAGTCTTGATTTGAATGTGCCTAATGTCGGAGCTCATCTGATCATTTCTGGAAGCTGATTCCAGCAGCGGGGGGCGCAGTAGCTGAAAGCCGATTCACCCTGCTTTGACTGAACTCTTGGAATTTCTAATTTATATGATCCTAATGATCTGAGTGACCTGTTAGGTTTGTATTCCTACTCTTTACTCTTTAGATCCAGAATGCACATTTAAATCACAAAACTCCTGTTTTGAATCACACTATGGTCATGGATCACAGACCAATTCTGGATCAGAAAACAAGGGGAAGAGACACAGGGGATTTACTTTCTAGGCAAGGAACCTGATTTTACTTTAATTTTGAGCACATATTCCTGACAAGCACATTTGGGATATGATATTTGGATCGAAACCCCGAAAAACCTGAAAGCAGCTCAACTGCCAAGCAGTGCAATCACTTTTACAGAACGATACTAGCAGAGTGCAGCGCATGTCCTATTTAAAGCTTACTGGATCTCACTACCCTACAGTACATGTGTCTCTCCATTGATATTCATGTTGCTCATGCTCTCCCCTACCTCCATGATTTCCAGGATATTGTACCTACTTTGCAGGCAGCAGTTCATCGTGTGAACATACAGGTGACTCCCGGAGCTTCCAGAAGAGGTGAAATGTCTAGTTTTGTCCGCCACCATTCTTCTGACATTATTAATATTTTACAAGGAAGCCAAAATGCTCCCATACATAAGATTTTAGTTCTGTTCTTCAGCTTGTCAGTGTTTTTGACTGATTTTCATGCCCTGTCCATGTTAACACAATTTTTCGGTGTCTTTTCTCTGTGATCATCAAAAATTTTGCATTAAAGTCCATGTGAGCCGAAAGTTGAAGACACTTTTATATCAGTACGATGATTTGTTGTACTTCCAACTGAAATGGATATTGAGTATGAGGCAAGGCTTTCTTTTTGCACGTCATTCTCTCATAGCAAACTGAAGGTAAGAGGGAAGTATTGTGACAAAAGCTGCGATCAACAGAGAAGGACCACCACTCCAGACGCAGAAGCAGTTGATCAAACTTTGACTGAAGATTACCAAAATAAGACTTTTTTAAATGGTTTAACATGCTCTGATTAATTGTTCGCCTAAAAAATAACAAAGTCAGCTAGCAAAACAAACATTGTAAATTTAGATTTTGCACAGACTTTCAATGTACAAAATGAAAACAATTGCTATAAATCCACAATTTCCATGCTTGCCAACCCTTGGGTCATTCAAAAAGATCACAGATCAACTGCTGTCCATTGCACACCAACACACTCCTAAAGGGTATGGAGTTTTTTTTTAACTCAAAAGCTGTTGTCCTCTTATTTTGAATGCTAATATGCAATAATCCCCAACTTTTCTGATGCTAAAAGCACGTCGCATATCATAACGAGGCAAATCCCTCAAGAATACGCACATCCCTTTCCCAAGCGTTGGCCTTCTTCCCATTGTTCGGAGACGTGTCTGAGGAGAGCACGTCTGCCAGGACCTGTTGGAACAGAAGTACTCCAAATGCATTACACATCCAGCTTGGCTCTAAGCTCAGGCTGTTTGAACATGCTGCTCACTTTCTCGTCTGTCAGGGTAGATATATCCCCAGCGCTCCCTCAGCGCCAACACACAACTGTTATCTCTTTAGGATCCTGCGCCGCAATTAACCGTACCCCATTCACCCAGGTGTTTAGGAAGGAAAAGGACCTGGAAATTAAAGAAACGCCTCTTTACTTTCAACCAAATTAAGTTGGCTTCTCACCAGAAGTGTGTTGATAACAATTTAGCTTGTCTAAACGCTGCCTCTGGAGGCTCTGTGAAGTCTATCCATGCTGAACGTGAAACTGCTAAGTGATGTGAAAGTCAGAACATATTTGAGGATTAATGTGCGTTTACGAGGAGCAGGATTCTAAACCAATGAGATTGAGGTGGGAGGGTCAGCCAAAATAAGCGACCAATGAAATGTCAAAGTTTTTAATTAGGAAAATGATCATGAAAACCAAGTTATGACTGTGGGGAGGAACATTAACAGATTTTTTTAATGATGTTAAATAACTTTATAGGTGGTGGTTAACGCGATCACCTTACAGCAAGAAGGTTGCTGGTTCGAGTCCTGGCTGAGTCAGTTGGCATTTCTGGGTGGAGTTTGCATGTTGAATTGAATAAACTAAATTGGCCGCAGCGTATGAATGTTAATGAGTGTGTGTGAATGTTTCCCAGTGCTGGGTTGCAGCTGAAAAGGCATCCACTGAGTAAAACATATGCTCGATAAGTAGTTGGTTCATTCCGCTGTGGCAACTCCTAATTAATAAAGAGACTAAACTGAAGGAAAATGAATGAATGAATAATTAACTTTATTATTATTTAATGAAATGGTGACCACAAAGGCATTTATAAGAAAATAACTTATAATATATTTAAGTAAACCATACCTGCATACCTGCATCAGACCCACCACCCTACCATTTTGTTATTTCTTCTGGAAAGCTCCTGTCATTTCACCCCACCCCTGGTTCTAAGCTTTTTGGTACAGTCTGTAACACCGCCGAGTCGGTAACTTTGGTATGGTATCCAATCGCAGCAGCCGCCTGAAACCCGGTCCCAGTTCAAACAAACACACAAGCCACAGCCCCCCTCAATCCACCCACCACCAGGCAGGTATGAAGTAAACACTGCATTAAAACAAATTTTATGTTATTTTATTTTTTATTTTTTTGGCTCATCTTAACAAAAATGCACTATGTTACTTCATCATTGATTCTGAATTTTCGAGAAATAACAATACATGATAGCAAACGATTAATCTAAAAAATATATGTTTTTAATAATAGAAAAGTTTATAAAAGTAAAAAGAAAATTTTTACTTAAATGTAATACATATTTTATATTAATATTATAATATACAACATTATTCATCTATATTGATCAAAACTGAAAATATCTATTTTAAAACAAAGCAATTGACAAATAAAGTTATATATTACACCTTTTATTTTACAATTCATAATATACAATATTTTAAAATCTCAATCAATTTGAGGTCTGTAATATTTATATAGATAAATTAACCAGCAAGGATTATTATTGACTTTTTTGTATTTGTTCTAAATGCTCCTGTTGTCTTCTGTGCGACTAAAAACGTCCTGTTTTCCTCAAGCAAGAAAAAAAAAAGGTACAGTTTATATATCTGCTAGTATTAAAAGACAAAACTGTATTCATTCCTGTGTTGTGAAGTAAACTGAAAAATTGAGAAAGGAAAGCACTGTCAATGCACCCTGATGCACTGTGAATCAACTGACATGATAATCGTAACCGAACCATGTGACCCGTGTAGGTTCACACAGATATACAGTAGATATATAGATATGTGTACATAGTATACAGATATTTAAGAGCATATTTTAAACCACTGATTCAGTTTCTCCTCAGCCTCTCAGTTGCCCTCCAAAACAAAACAAAAAAAAAGCACGGTAAGCATGGAAAACAAAGAGCAACAGGAAACCAGCGCGTCGATTCAAGAACCTGCAGAACAGCTTGTTAAAACAACTCGTTACTGCAAACGGGCTTGTAAATGGAGCCAAGACAACATGTGCGTCACACATCCTTCAAGACTCTCTCACGTCCCTGTTCAAAACAGAAGGACTGAAGATTCGAGAAGACTCCAGAGAAAACGTGTTGGAGCAAATACACTGGAACGCGCAGTAGAGAGGCGAAAACAAAAAGCTAAATGCATTTTTTTGAAAAGAAAATATCGCATTCATTGTGGAGCTCATTCCTGTGAACTACATTTGTCAGGGCCAAATCTAATAATGTCTGTCCTGCTGTATTCTCAGATCAACAGGTGACATGATTCAGGATAGGTTGCCTGGACGCTGCCTAAAGAAAAACAAGCTTTTTTGGAAACAGATGAGGAAGAAAATGAAGGTGGAATGGCAGGAAGCCTCCATAATTCACGTCCTGCTGCTGATTGTGGCTGTTAGTACAGTGAGTGCAGCTTTCTCTATTCATCATTCAAGTACACCACATACATTTTCCCACCACACAATTGCACCAAACAGAGATTTCAGTGGTCAGTCCTGTAAACACCATTAATCGTGGTTCTGTAATACAAAATAATATGATTTTTTTGTAACAAAAACAATAAAAAAACAAAAACACTCACTCACTGTGTCACTCATGTCACACTTAAAAGTTAAGATGTTTATTTTTTAGATTTAACACTTTATTTCTATGAGCCATCATTTAATTACTTTCTTAGAGATGCTTATAGGTTATTTATGGAAAATATGTATATATTTTACATTTATAATATTAATATTGAACTTAAAATGCATAACATAAAATAATAATTCTGAAATATATAATATTATTCCATCTTTAACTGAGATTATATTATTTTTAATGCTGGTAAGTGCAACATATTATTTAATACATCATTAAAACGACATAAAAAGTGCATTTTTAAGGACAATTAGTAGCTGATTTTCATTTATACAATAAAATATTAAATAAAGCTAAATCAGTATTAAACTACTAATATGACTACAATGAAAATGGATAATCCAAAACCATAATTAAAAAATAATAAAAGCAAACAATAAAATGCATCCAATATAATTATGCAAAAAAGCAAAGAGTTTGATTTTCATTATCAATATTATTTAGTTATTTATATTAAGAACAATATTGTTCACAATAAAAATCAGTTTGGAATCACAGCATATCTGCCATGTAACTGCAACAATAGCCATTACTTTCCATTAAAATGTGAATAAATGCACAACGGAGATGCATTAAACTGATTGTAATATCTAAAAAAACATTTTATTTCTGAATACAATAAAATTGAACAGGCAGGCCTCGAAAATCAATGAATAGCGAGCTCTGAGTTAAAGGGCAGACCACAGAAAAAAAACAGAAACCTATAACACAACATAATCTAATAAGAAGAAAATGGCCTTTTCTACATTCTTCCACAATTCTGAACAGATTCGACTGATGTTTCATTATAAACAGAGCAAAGGCGACACACAGTGCTTCGCTAATGCAGAATTTGGGGTTAATTGAATTGTGGTTCAGCAATGAGCAGTCAGAGCATTACAAATGAAATTAGTCATTGGACATTTTATTCCACCGCTCGCCGTGCACTGAAATAATGAGCCATAAACAGTAATGGCATCTTTAGTCACCTTTCTGATCTCTGAAGAGCTGCTGAAATAAAGCCTGCACTTGCCTTATTTGCTTACCTCCAGGCACATTAAAGGCTTGGTTCACCCAAAAATAAAAATTATGTAATGAACTACTCACCCTCATATCGTTCAAATCCCCTGACACCATCTTTAGAACACAAATTAGGATATTTTAGATGAAATCCAAGAGCTCTCTCATCCTCCAAAGACAAAAACATTCTACACAAAACATGTTACGTGACTTTAATTGATCAACTGCAATCATACAAAGCTCCAAGAATAATTTTGTGCTGCAAATAATAACTATGTTCACCATTGTCTTAGGGCTGGACAATTAAAAAAATAATAATCATAATAAATCATATTTCAGAACCTATAATCGATCTCATTTTCC
>CAIGQQ010004837.1:12626788-12647434 GCA_903798035.1 Danio albolineatus | reverse complement strand
AATAAAATAAAATAAAATAAAATAAAATAAAATAAAATAAAATAAAAGGGGGGCCACGGTGGCATAGTGGGTAGCACGATCGCCTCACAGCAAGAACGTCACTGGTTCGAGCCTTGGCTGGGTCAGTTGGCATTTCTGTGTGAGTTTGTATATTCTCCCTGTGGTCCAGTGGGTTTCTTCCGGGTGCTCCGGTTTCCCTCACAAGTCCAAAGAAATGTGGTATAGGTGAATTGGGTTGGCTAAATTGCCCGTAGTGTATGTGTGTGAATGAGTGTGTATGGATGTTTCCCAGAGATGGGTTGCAGCTGGGAGGGCATCCGCTGCATAAAACATGTGCTGGATAAGTTGGCGATTCATTCCATTGTGGCGACCCCTGATTAATAAAGGGACTAAGCCGAAAAGAAAATGAATAAATGAAAATAAAATAAAATGTTAAACTAAAAATGTTAATTAAATAATATAAAGCAGGTGAAATTAACCAGAAAAAGTTATGTATGTAGGTATGAATAAAACTAAATCTTAAATTAAATTTAATTTAATTTACAATTGAATCAAAATAAAACTTTGAAACTTAAATTCTGTATTTTGCATGTATCTATTTGTGAATACGTTAAAAATGTAAAAACAAATTAAATTAAATTAATTTTAATTCATTTAAATTAAATAAAAATTAAATCAAATTTTAATTAAAATAAAATAAAATAAAATAAAGCAGGTTAAATTAACCAGAGAAGGGAAGATCTGTTACTATTTAATTTCATTCTTAACCACAAAACACATATATTTATGTATGTATGTATGTATGTATGTATGTATGTATGTATGTATGTATGTATGTATTTCAACTTCATGGCATCAGAAAAATTGCACATTGCAATATTTAGTTTTTCTGCAATATATATTATGACGAAGACATTTCATCAGATGACTTGAATGGCTCTATTTGGAAAAAATCCATTAATCTAGATTGACTGGGATGATTCTGAAGGCAAGTGAATCATGCATAAAATATAACAAATAAACAACAAGCATAAATAAATACAACAGAGCAAAGATCAAATGAAGCAAACCATGCTTCGTGGTTTTCAGGGCTGTATAACAGTAATCAGTATGTGCACAAGCTCTTCGATCAATACGATGATCACTCAGTTATTAAATAATCAAAACCCAAAAACGATGAAGATTTAAAAAATATATGAAGACTAAAAAAGTTCAACTTAATAAATATATTTTTCTGACCACCTAGAGGGAAAAACAAATACTTTTTCAAATAAACTACATATTTAAAAAAACTAGCTATAAGAGCCAGTCTTTGCACTAAAACCAATGCGATTATTCTTCCAGCACCACAGTTCAGACAGAATATAACATGACAGATGTAATATCACTAAGATTTCAAACAGCATTTGGATTTGACTCTTTGAAGTCAGAGTGGAGATGCCATCTGAGGTTTGTTGTTCATAGAAAAGATGTAAAAGACTAAACTCGAAATCATATCTTGTAAAGGCTCCTTTCGAAATGGACAAGACTGAGCTAAGCATTGCCAGCGGATAGGGTAAAAAAATAAATAAAAAAAATCTACATATGATTTATTATATTAACAACTGCAACTTTTTGTATTACCAGTTAATTCTAAAACTGTATGTGAATGAGGCTTACAAATCTAATTTGCATACATTTATAACATAAAAACCTGAACTTTGAATTAAGTAAGGTTTGAAATTCTTGTCTCATTTTCTTGACGTTTTCTAAGATGTTTTGTTTGATGTTTTTAACAGAAAAATATTTTTTTAATCACTCCATTTTTTTATATATAAAATGTTTTATTTTCAGGCAGCATGTGTACGAGCAAATCTCTCGATAACAGCCTATAAAGTTTATGTAAGTGCTGCCAAAGTGTGAATTTTAGGTTTAGAAACAGCCTTTATATTGTATTGTAATCAAAATATACAGACAAAATGTTATAAATTGCTATGAAAAACAAATGTCTATTAAGGAATGTTTGCTTTACATTAGACCGAAAAATCTCTTCATGTAAAGCCAAAATGACCAAAATCTCAAACCTGAGTGAGACACGAAAAAAACTGTCTTCTTATTTTTTATATATCAGAATCAATGATTTTAACAGAGGGGATTTATTTCTTTTTATCCGTCCATAATTCAGAAAATACTACACACAACCTGTTTTTTGTAATAAAATGTTATAATATTAAAATGTTATAACCAAGCAACTAATGTATGAACAAATCCTTCCCTTCATATATGAATAAAGTTGTTTAAAAGTTTACTTAATATATATATTACTCAAGTATATATTATTTTTTTAGTGCTGGGAAAAGATTAAATCGCGATTAATAGCATCCACAATTAAAAGTTGTTTTGACATAATGTGTATAATGTATATTTATTATGTATATGTGACACACACACATAGAAACAAAGCTAAAGATTTTGTTACACAGATATTTATATATTTTTATATAGTTTGTATCATACATATACATATTTCATATCTAAATATAAATAAACATTTTGATAAAATAATAATAATATAATAATAATAATTTTTATTTATATAGCGCCTTTCCAGAGCTCAAGAGCCCTTTACAAAGAATGTAACAAAAAGAGATAGAACAAGCAGACATTAAAGAAACAGTAAACAAGTAGAGACAACATTAGGTTCACAAACATACAGGGTATCACAAATAACAAACTGGAAATACAAAACAAGACCTAAGAGACAAATATGTAGAGTACAGGTGGGTCAAACAAAAGAGGTCAGTTTATCAAATCCGAAGTGTAGCATTCAGAGACCAAGTGAGCTTTAAGTAATGATTTGAATTCTGAGACATTATTAACAGAACGGAGTGAATGTGGTAAAGAGTTCCAAAGTTTGGGTGCAGTGACACTAAATGATCTGCCCCCCATTGAAGAGAGGCGGTACCGAGGGACAGCAAGAAGACCAGAGTCAGAGGAGCGTAGTGAGCGAGTTGGAATGTAGGGGACAAGCAAGTTGCAAAGATAAGAGGGGGCTAGGCCATTTAAGGATTGAAATACGAGCAGGAGAATTTTGAATTTAATGCTGTATGTGGCCAATGGAGGTCATACAAGATTGGGGTTATATGGGCATAGGCCTGTCACGATATCTATTTTTTGTTGACCGATATATTGCACCAAAATATATTGCGATAAATGATATTATTGTCATTTTAAGACCTTTTTTTTTTACACATATTTTGTTCTTAAGAATATTTAATTTAATTTAGTCATTGTAATAATTTAATGATTAGACATTGGAATCAGAATGTGAAAATGCATGTCCAAAACAAATAATAATAAATGTTAACACAAAAAAAATGCAAGGTAAAAAGTAACAGAGGCTGCGATATCTGCTAGCAGATTTATTTTCAGTTGTCAGGCACCCACATCAAAGTATACATTAGCCATTTATGGTAAATACTATAGTGTTTTTTTAACCATACTGACACTAACACTTCCAATAGAGATAGAGAGGTCGTGCAATCAGCTAAAATGTTGCAAGAATTGGTTATGTATGGGCGATATATATTGCATCACCAAAAATTATTGAGGTCATGTCCATGTATTGTGCGATAAGTCGATATATTGATTATTGTGACAGGCCTATATGAGCAGAACATTTGGTATGGGTGAGTATTCTAGCCGCAGAGTTTTGAATATGTTGTAATCTGGAGATGAGGCAGGCAGGCAGACCAATGAAAAGGGCATTACAGTAGTCGACGCGTGATGAGACAAACGCATGGACAACAGTCTCAGCATCATGCTACTGATGAAGGGACGCAGTTGAGCAATGTGACGTAAATGATAGAATGCAGATTTAGTGACAGATTTAACAAGAGACTGAAAAGAGAGCGTGGAGTCGAAAATTACACCTAGATTTTTTACAGAAGTAGATGTTTTGATGTGTGAGCCGGCTATCTCGCTGGGGAAACTGTTTGAAATATTGCTGGTAAGCGCTGGGGTGCCAATAAAAATGATCTCAGTTTTATCCATATTGAGTTTCAAGGAATTTGAGTTGAGCCAATCATTAATGTCCTTTACACAAGCAGAGATATTATCAATTTGAGCAGATGGAGTAGGTGTACAGAGAGAATGAAGTGATATGATATTCATCTGCATAAAACCATGACGTCGTATACACATGCATGTGTGTTTTTATATATATACATAATATATACCCATTCACTGAATTGGCTGTATCAATGTTTCTTCACTCCACTATAGCTGGTGTGTGGTAAGTGCACATGGTGCTGTTGTCCTGTGGCTATACACACACCCATACAACTTTTATTTTGCATGCAATTAATGACGATTACTTTTTGCCCAGCACTAATATTTATATTAAATATATATAGCTTTATAATATATAATATTATAAGTATGTATAATGGTTATATAGTGTATATTTTATTTGTATTATTTAAGTGCTCCAGAAGTGGAAATTTTAGGCTCAGTTTGGAAAAAAAGCTAAAAAGAAATAGATTTATTTGGTCCGAAATTATTGTGTCTGCAATTAAAATAAAAAAGGCCTTTTAAAATATTAATGCAACTAAAATCTACATACTAAAGGAATGTTTTTGGTTTAAAGCATTTATTTTAAGCTACAATTCTCACTATTGTCAAACCATGACTTTTTGCTCAATAGACCAAACATAATTTGCTGCATATTAATAGTTATCATCCAGCAGCACCTTAATAAGAGCCAAGTAATAAGCCACCAGTGAGAAATGCTCCCTACACAATAGTGTTAACACATTTTTTTTGCATCAGACTGAAGAAGCACTGTAAAGCCAAAAAGCCCAAAATCTCAAACTTGAGAGGTTACATGAAAAAGCAGTGTTTTGCCTGCAGATTCTCACCTTTAAAAAAACAAAACAAAAAGAAATAAGCCAAAAGAAGCCGAGATACAGTCTGCCTGGATCATAAATGTACACAACAACACTCCTATGGGCCCACATAGTTCAACAAGGGTGATGACTCACCAGCATAAAAGAGCTTCAAAGCCACATAAATATAGCCAAGCACACATCAAATATAGCATAGTCGGTGTGGGCATGTGTGTTTTCTGAGACGCTCGGCGTGCAGGTAGCATCCAAATGATGTTGCTTTCTGCATTAGCCTTTGTCCATTGAGGCTCTGAGGAATTCAGACGGCCCTTTTTGCTTCGGCAGACGGCAAAGATAATGCACCGTCACTTCGGCCCACGGAGTCACCGCAGCATAAGAGAGGAGAATCAGGGAAGCATGATATATTTATTAGAACTATCCGGAGTGTTTGCATTCAAAGGCTTCGTGGATCCTGTGACTCAAGGTTTGCAAACTTTTTTAAAAAGAGCCTCCGAAAAAAAAGAGGCACAGAAATATGGAACTTTAAGACGTGAGGCAATATAGCAGTAAGGTTTGCATCTCGCTGTGCTTTAAGAATGTGCCTCACGGTTGAAATGTGACATATAGGAGCTGTTTCACATCACGCACAAAGACAAAAGAGGATTTGGAGTGTTTGCGGGCGTTTTTTGGATTAGAAAAACTTGCAGAACATGTTTTTATTCTGTCAGATAGTTCCTGAACAAATTTGTTTACTAACAATAATATGAACGTTTTCAACCTACTGTCATTTCAAGTGTTTCTTTGGTGGAAAAGACTATGAGTGAACTGACATTTTACATTTTTCATTAAAAATGCTTCTCTTTATGTTTGGACATACCGTGTCATCCTAAAACCTCCCATCCATCCTATTCATCCTAAAACCTATCAAAGCATGTAGATACAGCTGAAGTTAGAATTATTATCCCTCCTGAATTATTAGCCCTCCTCTTTATTTTTTTCCACAATTTCTGTTTAATGGAGAGAAGATTTTTTCAACACATTTCTAAACACAATAGTTTTAATAACTCATTTCTAATCACTGATTTATTTTATCTTTGCCATAATGACAGTAAATAATATTTTACTAGACATTCTTAAAGATGGGCGCCACGGTGGCGTAGTGTGTAGCACGTTCGCCTCACAGCAAGAAGGTCACTGGTTCGAGCCTCGGCTGGGTCAGTTGGCATTTCTGTGTGGACTTTGCATGTTCTCCCCGTGGTTGCATTAGAAAGTTGCATTAACTTATACATATATTATATTGTTATTAGTATTTAAAAAATATTTATTACCCCCAGAAAAAAGGGCACTTTCTCTCCAGGAGAAAAAAGGGCAGGGGCTCAAGCACCCAAAGCCCCCCCTCTGCACGTGTATGCATAAAAGTACCACTTGAGTGTGAGTAAACGACGAGGGAGTTTTTATTTTTGAGTGAACTATGCCTTTAAGACATAAATAGATGTTGAAAATGTTCATAAAGTAATAACACTGAAGCTGCGTTGTAAAACAGCCTTTAGGTCAGTCAAAAAAATAAATAAAAATCCATTTACAAACCCATAGGATGAAATCCCTCATGAATATCACATGTTTTATCTGTGTAAATAAAACGAGCGGCTTCATTTCAATGATCGGAGACATTGTGCCTCACTTCTGATGTGCCGTTTTTCCAGCAAGAGGCAAAACTGGGGCAACATGAATTTTAAATGCTTCCTGTGAAGTACAAAAGCCGTGTGCTCAAAACACGGAGAGTGAAATCTCCCCCTCAAGCCATCTCCAGCTCCAAAAAAATAAATAAATAAATAAAATAAGACCCGTTTTTTTTGGTAATAAACGGATTCCAGTGCCTGCAACTGATAGCAGACAATTTGGCCCTTCCGGAAACAGAGCGACTGAGCAGAAACAGAGGGCTGATGCAAAGCAATGATCCCTGATTGTTCTAAAAATGTCAGCTTTTCATCACGAGTAGAAGCGTGCGTCTTTTTGGAGGCCACGGGGCGAGAGATAGCAGCTCATGAGCGGGGTCGTCCCAGCGGTCTGAGGCTTTACATGAGCCGCTCGACTCCGTGCCTGCTGTTCTGCCAAATCAGAGAAGACACGCCGCATTAACTTCACTTTAAGCTTCGCTCCCACACCATCAACATCTCCTCAGTGCTGGACTTTAGGTTAATGGCAACCTGAGATTTATGAAGGACATTTCAACACTTAACAAAGACAAGGATGCAGAATGACAGACGGAGCACATGATGTACTGGAACACGTTTCAACGACACAACAGAGTCAGAATACGACGATATGATACACATACAGTTGAAGTTAGAATAATTAGCCCTCCTGTTTATTTTTTCCCCAATTTATGTTTGACCGAAATGAACTTTTTTTCTAACACATTTCAAAACATAACAGTTTTAATAACTCGTGTGTAATAACTGATTTCTTTTATATCTGCCATGATGACAGCACATAATATGTTCCCTAGATATTTTTCAAAATACTAGTATTCAGCTTAAAGTAACATTTAAAGGCTGGCGAGGTAATTAGGCAAGTTAGGGTAATTAATTAGACAAGTCATTGTATAACGATGGTTTGTTCTGTATATCAGTGGTTCTCAAGCTTTTTTCATCAAGTACCACCTCAAAAAAAAATTGTCTCTCCAAGTACCACCATAATAACCGGTATTGAAGTACAGTAGCATAGCAGGCCTAACTAAGCAGCTACAGCACTGCACAGTTCAAAAACAAGGCAGATTAATTCCTCTAATTAAGAATATTTATTAACACCTATGTGATCTTTTGATCACATCGATGTTATCGTATGCGTCAATGGGTTAAAAGTGCGTTCATTTTTTTACTTTTATTATTCAGGGATTCCTCCACGTACCACTAGAAGGAAGCTTGTGCACCACTAGTGGTACACGTACCCCAGTTTGAGAACCACTGCTGTAGATAATCAAAAACATATATTGTTTAAAGGGCACCTAGTTTACCCCTTTTTCAAGTTTTAAGTCATTTGTGTCTCCAGAATGTGTCTGTAAAGTTTCAGCTCAAAACACCCATCAGATTATTTATTATACCTTTCAGAATATTGAATTTTCTGCTCTGAACAAACATGTACTTTTATTTGTGTCCTGTGCCTTTAATGCTAGTTTTCCCCGCCCACCGTTCCCACACGCCTGTTAGTGTGCGTCAGCTTAGTCTCTGCCTGCCTGCTGCGATAGACATAAAGGAAGCAGATCTCACGTGATCTCACTATTACAGTAAGAACTTTCCCAATGACTATTTGATGTAATTGTTGTTGAGTTTATTCAAATTTTTCTGCGGTAAGTCACACACAATGTTGTTGCAAAGTTCACGCACACACACAGACAGACACATGCAGCGGAGACACATACACAAAGCAAGAACAAATTTAACATACGTTTAACTTTGCACTGCTTATGCACGCAAATGTGACAGGATACATGTTAACATCCACTGCTGTATGGATATTCGCTATGTTAATGTACAAAATAAACCTGATTTAATGTACAGGTTTGAAGCATCTTCTTTTATAATTGTACTGACATGCGGCTGTGGTGATGAAGTAAAGCTGAAGTAAATCTCTGTAATTCATTACCAACATGCACTGTTTTAAACACGTGTTAATCTTGTAAAACTCACTCTTGATCACATTTGATGATGATTGATGATCACAGAGAGCTGAACAGATCTTTTAATCCCAGTTGCTTTGTGCACATCCTGTCTTGTTGTTATGATTATACACATGTCTATGGAGACATGTTAATACGTGGCTGTCAATCAATTCCATGGGCAGGGAAACCGCACTCCTATGTCACTACAGCGGTCAGCCTCAAAATGGGAGGGATTGGGATCCTATCTTAACGTCAGGAAATTAAAAAAAGAGGGTTATTGTCTTTTTATCACCCCAATATGACACACTATACCTGCACACAGTTCTGTCCAAACAGCTTACAAAAGATGGCCCTTTAAAGGTACAAAAGGTGCCATTTAAGGGGGCAAATAAAATTGACCTTAAAATGAAAAAAGTAATAATAAAAACTGATTTTATTTTAGCCGAAATAAAACAAATACGACTTTCTCCAGAAGAAAAAAATGGAAATACTGTCAAAAATCTCTTGCTCTGTTAAACATCATGTGGGAATTATTTAAAAAAGGAAAAAAAAGAAATCACAGGACAGCTAATAATTTGGACTTTAACTTTATATAAACACAGTGCTTAACTTGTATGAATACAGGCCACACAGATCTCTCTTTTAAATTAATATTTTCTATGGGACACTATGAATTAACATATTTGCATATATACATATACGGTACTAGTCAAAAACACAGCCAAAACTACAGCAATTTAACAGAATAACTTAATATCACAGTCCTAAAAAATGAGTTCACTCAAATTAATGTGTTAGGAAATAATATTAAATCAAATGTTAATAAAGAGGAAAAGACAAGAAAAACAACATTTATATAATTATATTACTATACAAGGGGTGACATGGTGGCTCAGTGGTTAGCACTGATGTCTTATAGCAAGAAGGTCACTGGTTTGAGTCCCAGTCTGGGTCAGTTGGCAGTACTGTGTGGAGTTTGCATGTTCTTCCCGTGTTTATGTGGGTTTGCTCCGGGTGCTCCGGTTTTCCCCACAGTCCAAAGACATGTGGTTTAAGTGAATTGAATGAACTAAATTGTCCGTAGTGTATGAGTGTGAATGTGAGAGTGTATGAGTGTCTCCCAGTACTGGGTTGGAGCTGGAAGGGCATCCACTGTATAAAACATATGATGGAAAAGCGGTTCATTTCGCTGTGGCGAGCTCTAAAATAGATACAAGGAAAATAAATGAATAAATGAATGAATGATTGAATGAATGAATGTTTTTTAACAAGACTTTTTTTGACAGGTTTTATATTTTTCCTTCTAATGTTTAAAATCTGAAAACATGGAATAATTGTATTGTTTTCTACAAATAAATGCTAAATGTTTTTATAAAATAAATTATAAAATAATTGAATATATGGAAAAAAAAATTTATTTCCCCAATAACTGCTAATAATCACAGGAAATTACAATCAAGGCTAGATTTGTGCTTCTAACACCTTTCATTTGTCCATTTCTGACAGACCAGACCACTTCCACCACAAATCATTGCTTCATTTATTCAATTTCCTTTGACTTAGTGCCTTATTTATCAGGGGTTGCCACAGAGAAATGAACCGCCAACTATTCCAGCATGTGTTTTACGCAGTGGATGACCTTCCAGTCACAACCCAGTTCTGTGAACCACCTATACACTCCACCCATACACTACAGCTAATTTAGTTTATTCAGTTCACCAATACTGCATGTCTTCGGACTGTGGGAGAAACCGAAGCACCCGGTGGAAACCCACGTGAACACAACTCCACAAAGAAATGCCAACTGGCCTAGCCAGGACTCAAACCAGCAACCTTCTTGCTGTGAGGCGACAGTGGTAACCACTGAGTCACTGTGCTGCCCTTCACCACAAATCATTAATCATTATTACAGCCACTTTGGTCATAACTCAGGCAGACTTTCTAAATTCATTACACTGCATATATAAAAAAAACACCAGACATCCCTAAACATGTCCTCTGAAAAACCCCAACCAGTCCGGATTTCAGGGGTGCAACAGCCGACGCTTGAATCTGGCTAATTCGCGATAAGCTTCATGTATGTGCTGCGATCAAAAAAGAGCATTTGCGGATTAGCTGTGTCATTTCCTCTTTTCTAAAGGCGAATAAGTATTTGCTGAAGCAACAGTCCTGCGTGGACCATTCCAGAAATCTCCACACAAAGCCAGAGAACTGTGACTAATGCTTTGGACGCAGTTACACTTTGTGCCTGACGTTAACAGGACTCACTAGATATGCATGAAAACCACAACTTTCACATTAACCGTCGAATTTCACCATGAAATCAGCAGATTTAATTTAGCCGAACAGCTGTTTCACTACCAAACCCCTGGATGGCCATTATTTCCTTCACTGCTTCTGTAGTCGTGTGTATCGACTGGCCGTAAGGTCACATTTGCATCGTTCATGACTGGAATTGTTTGGAGTACAGCATTTGGAGAGGAGTTGAAAAGGTGAGCTCATTACTGAGTGTCTTCCCAAAAGTTTGGTTTTAAATTAACCTATTAATAATGTTCACGGAAGACAACGCATGAGTAGTTCGGGAAAAAGTTGATGCTTTAACTCTTGGGATAGAGCTAATAGTTAATAGGATCACATTTCCAATTATCTCTGTCAGGAGAATCAGCGATTAATGATTAGTCAGTGCTGTTGATGCGAATAAAGAGTTTGTTTGCAACAACTTTTCAGAAATGTGTCATTTTAAGAAAGCATGTTTTTTTTTTGCATTTGTAAATGTTTAAAGGGCACCTATGATGATTTTTGGTGTTTAGATTAAAAATAACAATACAAATACCAAAATAAACAAATGAGCCCAAAGCAATATTCATGGCTCCTGGTGACACAATGAGGTCTTGTAAAGCGAAACGATAACAATAAACTCTCTAAGGAATTGAACATTATTAATAATTTTAACATAATTTACAATTTTAGTGCCATTGTGATTTCACATCTCATTTTTCCAAAAAAGTGATTTTTCCCCACTGTATCCAACCTTGCATAAAGCGTGGGCGTCGTCAAGGTGGCTTCTAAACAAACACTTGAATTCTTCCGTCCAGCTGCTGTTAAATTAACATGTATATATTTTTTCTTTGCCGAAGCACAAACTGACTATTTTCCTTCCATCATGTGTACTCATGTGATGCAGCTGCTTGTTGCTACTGTCACTGTTGGCAGGTATGCTTTAAACTCTTATATTAAACATTAAACTCTTTAATTTTCTCTAGTATGCTTAATTAATCATGATTAGACCTAAAAAAGTTTGTATCTACATACTATAGATTTGTGTATTATTTATTGCGTTTATTTAATTTTCATATTCAATTCAATTCATCTTTATTTCTAAAGCGCTTTTACAATGTTGATTGTGTCGAAGCAGCTTAACATAGAAGTTCTAGTGAATTCAAACTGTGTCCGTCCAGATTTCAGAGTTAAAGTTCAGTTCAGTGTGGTTTAAAAGTCCAAACACTACAGAGCACATCCATCAATGCACAGCTCCACAAATCCCAAAACCAAGCAAGCCAGTGGCGACAGTGTTGAAGAACAAAACTTGAAGGCAATAGACTTGCAGTTACAGCAAACACAACAGGTATATTTACCTTAGAGAAATAGTCCATGGATTGTTTTGTTTTCTATTTATCCATATTTCAAACAGGTTGTGTATTTTTGGTAGGCAAATCGACGAGAACTGCTCTGCCAACGAACACAATTAAATTCATTCACTTATTCATTTTCTTTTCAGCTTAGTCCCTTTAATAATCTGGGGTCATCACAGCAGAATGAACCACTAACTTATCCAGCATATGTTTTACGCAGCGGATGCCCTCCTAGCTGCAACCCATCACTAGAAAACACCCACACACATGCAGTCACACACATACACTACGGATAATTTAGCTTGCCCAATTCAATGGGTGAAACCGGAGGAAACCTACATGAACACGGGGAGAACATGCAGACATAAATGCCAACTGACCTAGCCGAGGCTCGAACCAGCCACCTTCTTGCTGTGAGGCGATTGTGCTGCTCATTGCGCCACCGAGACTCCTACAATTAAATTATGCAACAGAGGCTCATTCTGAAAACGTAGCCCTATGTATATTTCTGGAGATCATGAATTATGTAGCCTGAAGTACGTACGGCTGAATTTCTTTTTTTAAATAAACACTACATGGCGGTGTGACTCCGTTCCTTCTCGCACATACCAACTGACAGCTTACCTCCGTATGGACGGCTTTCCAGCTGTTACAAGTTTGTCCAGTTAGCTTAGAGTTAAATTAAAATCTGCACATTCAAATTCTCTCAGACATAAGAAATAAATCAAGCATAAAATTCAACATTAAAGCATATTAAGAACTGAAAGTAAATGACTAACCAAAATGTGTGTAAAATTTACTTTTAGTATACTATGGTGATAAAAAAGCTTACACAATAGAGGTGTGAACCTACAGTGGTCTCACGGTTCGTTTACAATTATCATGCCATTGATTCGGTTCAATTCGATATTTTGGTGCATCACAGTGCATTGACGATGCTTTCCAAACAAAATTTGATTTTACTTCACAGCACAAGAATTCTTGTATTAAAATGTATAAATATATTTATATTTATGTATTATTTGTAATACAATTTTGTCCTTTAACACAAGCAGTCGGATATATGAATTGCACCTTTAAAAACTCAAGTACAGGCAAGGAGCAACATGAGCATTTATAGCAAATAAACAAATGTAAATTTGCTTGCTCGCTTTCTGAGTGTTGTCCAGCGAGTTTTTACACCCCTATGACTGGTCACATTGAGTGACGAGCGATACAGACACAAGCGAGAGCTAGTTTTCTTCACCGCGTCTATCATGGATCACAGCTGATCCATGATAGATCCGGTGGAGAAAACTAGCTCTCGCTTGTGTCTGTATCCAAAAGTATTGCTGTAACAGCTGAGACGAGAGGAAAAGTCACTCCAGCGGGTCAAAGGACCACAGTGAGAGAGAGAGAGAGAAAAATGAGAGTTACCGTCATTTTCTCAATCGCAGTAAAATAGGGGCTTCTGTTGTTCAGTGTCAGTGAATGACTGTACAGCCAACACACACAGTGAATTGTGCAAAGTTTCTGTAGTAGTTGGAGTGTTTTAATTACTTGTGCTCGCCTCCCTCACCATAGTAAGCTACATACCCCATATGAAATAAATGACATCAGTACCTAATAACCGGTTATCATCTCTTACTTAACCGATACCGAATTGTCCGCGTCTGCATCGTGGTGCACCGAAGAAACAATTCATTTTGACACCCCAATTACAAAAACTGACAGATTACTAATTATAACTGCAGAAATCTGGCACATATTGTACATATTCGGTGGTCTTACAGACATGGGTGGGGGTAAAATAAACCTTTTAAGTAGGGGTGTCAAAATGAATTGTTTCTTCTGTGCACCGCGATGCAGACGTGGACATTTCGGTATCGGTTCAGTAATAGATCATAAGCGTTATGTCTCCATAGCTTACTATGGCGAGGGAGGCAAGAGCGAGTATTTACAACGCTCCAATTACTTAAAAACTCAGAAACTGTGCACAATTTCACAGCGTGTGTGTTTACTGGACTTTCACTGTCACTTACAGCAGAAGTCCCTATTTCACTGCGATTGAGAAAATGAAAGTACTTCTTTTCTCTCTCTGGCCCATCTGACCTGCTGGTGTGACTTTTCTTCTCCTCTCTGCAGTTACAGCGATACTTCTGGATACAGACACGAGTGCGTTTTCTCCTCCACGTCTATCATGGATCAGCTGGGATCGCCGCTGCCGTTTATCATGGGTGAACAGTGCCAGAGCGTTAGAGCCAATCGCAGCCCTTCCTGTTGAACGCATGACCAATCATAGTGGGTGTAAGAACGAACTCACTAGACAAGGCTCTGAAAGCCAGCAGGATATTTATATTTCTTTATTTGCTATCAATGCTATTATGTTGTTCTGTGCATGTACTTGAGTTTTTAAAGGTACAGTTTATATATTTGACTGTTTGTATTAATTATATTTATACATTTTAATACAAGAATTATTGTGACGTGAAGAAAATATAAAACTTTGTATGGAAAGCATCGTCAATGCACCGTGATGCACTGAGATAACGAATTAAACCGAATCGATGGCATGATAATCGTAACCGAATCGAACCTTGAGACCAGTGTAGGTTCACACCTCTACTTTTAAGTACTGCATAAATACAGAATCGCTAAAATTCTGATTATATTTAAACAGGTTTCCCAGACTCCTGTGATTGGTTGAATACATTTTGCTGTATTAGACAGATTGGAATACACTCAAGTACTTTTCCCAAGTATGTATATGTGTATTTCTGTATGTGTGTGTGTGTGTGTGTGTGTGTGTGTGTGTGTGTGTGTTTGTGTGTGTGTGTGTGTGTGTGTGTGTGTGTGCGTGTGTGCGTGTGTGTATGTACGTGAGTGTGCCAGTGAAATCAAAACTACGCATTCTAAACCAGCACCTAGGAAATTCATTCATTCATTCATTTTCTTTTCGGCTTAGTCCCTTTATTAATCTGGGGTCGCCACAGCGGAATGAACCGCCAACTTATCCAGCATTTGTTTCACACAGCGGATGCCCTTCCAGCCACAACCCATCTCTGGGAAACACATCTATACATTCTCATTCACACACATACACTACGGACAATTTAGCTTACCCAATTCACCTATACCGCTTGTCTTTGGACATTGGGGGAAACCGGAGCACCCGGAGGAAACCCACGCAACCACGGGGAGAACATGCAAACTCCACACAGAAATGCCAACTGGCCCAGCCGGGGATCGAACCAGCGACCTTCTTGCTGTGAGGCGAACGTGCTACCCACTAGGCCACCGTGGCGCCCCCACCTAGGAAATTATTTAACATAAAAGCTACACACTTCATCTTTAATATCTAATGTTTGTCAGATAATAAATAGCATTATGCTAATGCAATTAGCAACTAAAAACAGGAAACAACAATTAAGTCATTAGCTATGACATTACATTGAAAACTCAAAGGCAAATAAACTTTCTCATTCATGCACTATTAGCACAGTCAGATAAACAGCTCTTCAGATTTTATGAAAGCCTGATGATCTGACAGAGGTTTTCATGCCTACCCCAGGTATTCGGCAACCAGGGAAGCTGCTAATGCAAGCTAGCAAACAGCGCAGTGGGGCGACAGAAACAAACCCAGAACTTCATTACCAGCATTCTGGCAGTAAGCAAGTCTGACCTGGAAAAAAATTAGCTGCTTTAGCCCATTCCACACACCCCACTTATGAATTAGCTTTTTTCAAAACCTATATTTCATCTGGAGCAGCGAGGAGAGTTGGTGCAAATGCAGGTCAACGCTTTATCAGAATTTGGTGGCTCTCAGCGCTGCGAGTAACAATATCAAGGACCAACAGAACTTTATATTAGATAGCAGAAGAGAGGAAGATTTGTCTCAAGTGAAGCCCAAAGTCAGGATGGCATAATTAAGTCCGAAAGGGCACTTCTAAGCCGTTGCTAAGGTGGTGTAGGTTGCTAGGGCACTTCTTGGCGGATTAAATGAAAGAGCAGGACTCTACTGATCCCTGAAAATGGCTTTTGTGGAGTTTTCCCCTTAATTCCAGCCTTCAGTGATTCTCACCTGATTCGAGAGAAAAAAGTATAATTTGTTGATGTGCTGTTCTATTAGGAAATATTATTATTCATACTTAATCATTAATAATTAATCGTATAATTATCAATGTTTAGAAAAATTCTGTTTTGTGAAAACTGATAGATTTTTTTAAAAAATCAAAATAACATTATTTATTTGACATATTTTATTTTTTACATTATAAATTTCGGGCATTACGGTGGTGCAGTGGGTAGCACGATTGCCTCATATTCGACTCACATTAAATGCGGCGCCGCACAAACCGGTCCCTTGAGAATATTGTGTGCTCCGCCAGCCGAAATCATGTTGCACACACTCAAAACGAACCTCCGCAAACTTACATTGCGATGATGTCATATTCGCCGCACGCACTCAAGCAAACTAGCTGACATGACGAGTATAAACCAGGCTTAATAGACATCTAAACATAGACGTCTTGGCTAAAACAAGGCTAAATTTGAGATGTCAGTTAAAATCTAACAGACGTCTAAATATAGTCCAAAACCAGACTAGTCATTAAATAGACAGACCATAGTCTATTTTTTTTAAGGTTGTTAGCTTTCAGTTAGATTTTCATAGACAGCCCAAATTTAGCCAAGATAGCTATAATATCTATTAGACTTGTTTAAAATATAAAACTGCTTGGTGGGAAGCTCATTGTTGTTTTTCTAATTTATTTATTTTTTTAACCTTTAGGAAAAAAACTGACACCCTTGTTAATAGGTGCATGTGAGAGAGGTATAAACTATAGCCACTGCTCTGTTTTAAATAACTACAAAGACATGTTTTTGTGGTGACTAATGTGTAAAAGTCTACATTATACCTTTGGGATAATTTACCATGTTGGCCAACACAATTCTTGGTTTAGACTTCTTATTGTGAGCTGTTCTAGTAATGTAATGTACATTGATTTACATCTTCATACATCTTCAATGCGGAAAATGTCTTTTGGTGACTACTTAATACAGCATCTTTAGCAACTGCAAAACAAGAAAACTATTAGCAAAATTTGACCAAGCACTGAGTGAGCATCTTCAAAAATATCAGCTAAAATGAAACGAATGAATTATCACTGTGCATTCATTCATTCATTTTCCTTCAGTTTAGCCTCTGATTTATCAGAGATTGCCACAGCAGAATGAACCGCTAACTATTTCACCATATGTTTATGCAGCGGATGCCCTTCCAGCCACAACCCAGTACAGGGAAACACCCATACACTCTCAAATTCTCACATGCACTTACTGTATACACTACGGCATTCATTCATTCATTTTCTTTTCGGCTTAGTCCCTTTATTAATCTGAGGTCGCCACAGCAGAATGAATCGCCAACTTATCCAGCCATTTACACAGCGGATGCCCTTCCAACTGCAACACATCACAGGGAAACATCCATACAGACTCATTCACACACAATTTACCTTACCCAATTCACATATACCACATCTTTGGACTTGTGAGGGAAACTGTAGCACCTGGAGGAAACCCACGCAAACACAGGGAGAACATGCAAACTCCACACAGAATTGCCAACTGGCCCAGCCGAGACTCAAACCAGTGACTTTCTTGCTGTGAGGTGACAGTGCTAACCACTGAGCCAACATGCCACCCGTTAAGGTGCATATAATTTGTAATATAAATTTTTATATGCCAGAATAGTAGATCATTTAAAAGGCTGGAAACATCTTAAGTAGATATTATCACAAATAAAAAAACTGTAGATGATCTACCGAGTCATAATTTAATTGTGACATTTTTGTGTATTCTGATAACATGCAAGACCTCCTGACTAAAGTAAATCCACATGGATTTAAAGCAGCTGTGATTGTTAAAGACAGCACAATTTCACTTTCAAATTAACCTAATTTAACAATTTTCAAGCAATAAAAGCTACACTCTTAAAAAAAAAGGTTCCTTGAGGTTCTATATAGAACCCCGGGGTTCTATACTTGGCCAGTAGAACCTTTTACCCAAAAAATGGTTCTATTTAGAACCCTTTGAGTGCAAAGAACCTTTTTGATTATAATGGTTCTATAATGTGGGATTTATAACATAATTATATAGTAAAGATTATAAATAATAATAAGCTATAACACAGAGAGACAAAGCTTTTTGAGTCAAAACCTAATAAAATGACTGCCATGGTCAAAAACCAAATCAATGTATGATGGGATTTTTGTTTCCCGCAGGTTTGTACATTACCATATAACTAATATTTATATATGCTTAATATTTAACATTTTTGACGAATTATTTTGTGAAATTAATTAAATAACCAGTTTATTCAGACTGTACAGTGTGTTGTTATGGTTTAATAAATTGTTTTAAAGTAATAATCATGAAAAAGCCCTCTGGTGACGTCATTCATTGGTGGACTGGTGGTGACGAGCCTGGAGAGTGACGGTTAATTTTTGAAAAGGAGAACTCCGCTTTTGCAGCTCTATCATTCAGGTACGTTATTACTCTTTTAAAACTATAATAATGAAATATTTTGTATTACGGGGTAATGTTTCTCTTCCCTTGTGTTATATGGTGACAGACTGAATAAGGGGTAACGTTAATATGGATTAATACTGTGCTTGTAAGTTTCTGATGGTTTCTGTCGTCAGCCTTCGCTTCAGAAATCTGTGTCAAGCTGACTTTGCTCTGCTTTTTGTTCGAAATAAGTTACAGTTTCGCTTTATTTGTTTGTCAGTATTAATTAAAATATCAATAACAATAAAATGGGTGCGTTATTCGATGGCGGGCATTGAGAGGCAGCGTGAAGCGCGTGCACGCTCTTTTAATGGTAACTTCTTATGAGCCGATTTCCACTTTCGTGCAGTTTTTATCTCCAACCTTGAACAAACGAGTACTCCCAGCTTGTTCGTGTGTGAGTTTAGCCGAGTTTATCTCGGGCTAAACTCTGTAAAGTAGTGTACACGCCGGCTAGTCTGCATTAAAACCGCAAGGGAGCATGTCGCGCTCGTGCCCCGCCCGAGTCTATGCACGCGCCCGCCCGCCCGAGTCTATGCACGCGCTATTGTGATGATCGCTAAGTGTATTATTGAAACCTTTTAAAGCCAAAACATATTTTAATAATCCATAGATTAAAGATCAGGTGTTATTTATGAAGGACATACAAACATGCAGGCTAAAAGTATTGTGAAATGTTGAACCTTGTTAAATATAGGCTACATATATGTATATATTGTGCTAAATATGTTTAAAATTCATATTTTAATGTATATCTTTCTTTTCTTCAAACAGCCTGGAAACTGAACTGCATTGTAAATCTTGTGCTCGGTATGTATTATTGCTTTTAATTCTAAACAAACTGTATTAAGTATTATGAAATGAATATTATAAAAGACTTTAACATTGTATTGTAACCTGGGCTGCAGGACACAAGTAGCTTTGAAGAGGAAGGATCCCAGCTTAAATAAGGACATGCGTTACATCCATAATTGTGACACAATTATCATCAACAAGGACACATGGTAAATATTGTATTTTATAACATGCATATGTCAGACTTGGTTGTTGTGTACTGAAATAATATATTTATTACAAAAATGTTCCATTACTTATTGCTGCTGTTTGTACAGTGAGAATATTAAGGTCATTGCTTATTAAAAAGTCCTGCAAAGAAAATATGTTTTAAAAGAAAGTGTAAATTTGCCTACAGGATTTGTTGCAATGTCTGCAAAACAAATTTAAAAATGAAAGGATTTCAGTGGTGAGCTCATCAATCATCTTGCAAAATGAAACAAATTAATGGGATGAAAAGGAAGTGGACTGTACTCTGAGGAACTTAACACAAGGCAAGTTCAGTTCAATACATTTTATGCCAAAGGTAGATTAATTCTGTATTATAAATTCATATTTACACACTCTAAAATGCTGTCTTCCTACCTCAGATTGTGATGGACCTGGAATGCGACACCAGATACTCATAAGTCAAGAACCGAATGAAACACCCTTTTCCAGAGTACAGATTATAGAGAGGTTTGCAGAACTAATGGAGCAGTTTCTTCTTCTTGGAGTGCCACAGCTTGTGAGTAAACACTGTTAAATTGTGTGCCAAATAGTTTTGCGTCCATGATGACTTTAAGAAACTTGTATTGCTGAAAATATGTCATTTGGAAACTTACACATGAAGTAAACAAAATGTTTTTTTGCATTTAGGATGCTGCATAGAAAACTTGGTGAAGAACACAGAAACATCTTTAAAAGAAATGGCCCAAAAAGGGACAGAAAGAAGGAAGTGCTCCATGACAGTTTCATTGGACCAGCAGAGGAAAATGCAGAAGGTAACTACTCCCTATATTACATACTATTTGCCCCAAACACACACACACACACACTTTAATTGTATTGATTATAACTGTAATTCTATTTGATGACATGTTAATTGGTTAAAAGTACTCAACAT
>CAIGQQ010004837.1:12601413-12626388 GCA_903798035.1 Danio albolineatus | reverse complement strand
ATAGAACCGTTTTTGGTTCTATATAGAACCGTTTGTTTTAAGAGTGTACCTACAGGGTGAAACATTCCCGCTTTATCTGTATAACAGCTTTCACTTCAGACTTGGCGGCAGAGGGAGATTAACGGCAGAGTCGTTCTTAATTAGCCCAGATAAGGCACATTGTCAAGACTCAGTCTTGTAGCACACGATTGAGAACACGGGAGATCTCTCTCTCTCGCATGTTCGCTTCTGCGGAAATGATGGATATTTGTTGTCAATTAGGCCTCTGAAAGCTTTGTGTGAAATCAGACTGTTGGAATTTGAGGCAGCAACATTACAACGTTACAAAGGAAAAAAATTGATAGCTTATTGCTGAACATCAAAGCTTATTCAAAATAAATAGTTGGTCCCCAGTCCACAAAAAAGTTACTTGCTCACCCTTCAGTAAAATCTATATGCTACTACACTCTCAGAAAAAAATGGTACAATGTTGTACCAAAGAAGGTACAAACCCTTGTCACTGGGGCGGTACCTTTTTATGGGACAGAATTGTACCTTAAGAAGAGAAACAAATTTGTACCTTTTAAGGTCATGATTTGTACCATGGGAAACCAAAATGTACCTTTGTTTTTAAAAACCTGCAGATACAATATTGTATACTTTGTGAAAGGTACCACCACAGTGACAAGACACTGTACCTTAACAGTGTCAAAATGCTTACCAAACATTTATTAAAATGCCTTAAATGTTTACAACACCTTTAGTTTTATGTTTTACCAGTTGTTTTGTATTATTGTATTATAGAACTAAAAATGAATGTTTATAAGTGTCTTTAAACATACTTTTAAATGATGATTCTTGTTTTAATATGGAAATTATTCATAAAAATCACTTTGCCTTTCCAGTCATATTTATTTTCATAGATACTGTAATAAAGAAGGAGTTGTTCAACACTTTTGTACCTTTTATATGAGAACAATTGTGTACCTTCATTTCAGTTGTACCATAAAAGGCACAGAACAGTATCATGGGAGGTCTTTTCAGTACCATATAAGGTACAATTTTTACAAAGGTACAAAACTGTTCCTCAAGGAACATTATTTGTACCATCGTGTACCTTTTTTCTGAGAGTGTATAAAACCAAATAGTAAATCTCATTTTAAAAACTGAAGCCATTTTTATTCCTCATAGGCTGATCAAAAAAAAAGTCAAAAGTAGATATATGTGTAAGTAATAATTATTATGCAAGTTGACTAAATGTTCTATACCTAAAAAATGAGAACACAAACTAAATTTGAACCCAGACTCATTCTCAAAACGTAGTCCCACGTACGCTTCTGGAGGCCACAAAATACATTCCGGGAGGTACGTATTTTTGCACTTTTTGTTTTCATGAATCCACGAGAGGCCACTGTGTATGCTTTTTTAGATCTAAAATGTCTCTCGCGAGTGCCGTTTGTGCCTGCTGTTCTCTCGTAAACCCGCCAGAGGCCGCTGTCGACTGACTGTTTGATTGACTGACTGACTGACAAACCGACCGACCAATCGACTGACCCACCCTCCCCCTTCCCTGAACCCAACCAAAATTTTAACGATTGATCCGCCCACACACTTCCCTAAACCCAACCAACAATTTTCAAAAGCAATCCAGAAAAAACATAAAAGCCCTGGTCTCATTTTTACCACGTTTTCAGATTTTACCACGTTCTCACCCTGTTATTTACTGGTTTATTTAACTTTTTGGATTCTGTTTTTGTCTTACCTGGTTTCTGGAAGCTCTCTTCCTCAGACTCAAACCCCGTCGTCGTGGTCAACACCTCTCTGCGTCTCAAGTCTGACTACGAACATGGCGAGCTAACAGGAACGATTTGATTTACGTTAGTTTTTATTTATTGTTATGACTGGAATTGAGGTTAGCTCATCATCATTATTACAGTTTTGTTTATCAAGCAGTTAGTACTACTGTGTTCCAAAAATCGCAAATCAAAAACAGCTGCCAATATCGCAAATAAAATCGCAATCACAATATTCGTTCCAAAAAAAAAAAATCATTATTTTTTTTATTTTTTTTAATCGCAATATGATTATTTTGTTCATATTGCACAGCCCTTGTTGACATCTTTTTTTTTTCCATTGGCTTCAAGAATACATTTATGACCATATTGTATTTTAGATTTTTAAGTTGAACAAACGGATATATTTTAAGTAAACCTAAAACTGCTGTGAAATTGTTTTAATTTAATTGAAATGCCTTTTTAAGTTGTTGACCCAACAAATCATTTTTTTCAGCGTGCTTCAGTATCAGATACGATCTTAAAAATTGATTAAATTTATTTTATTCATTCATTCATTCATTTTCTTTTCGGCTTAGTCCCTCCATTAATCTGGGGTCACCACAGCAGAATGAACCGCCAACTTAGCTGCAACCCATCACTGGGAAACACACACACACTTCCATTCACAAACATCCCATACAAACAATTTAGCTTACCTAATTCACCTGTACCGCATGTCACTGGAATTGTGGGGGAAACCGGAGCACCCGGAGCAAACCCATGTGAACAGGGGGAGAACATGTAAACTCCACACAGAAATGCCAACAGACTCAGCCGAGGCTCGAACCAGCGACCTTCTTGCTGTGAGGCGATTGTGCTACCCACTGCGCCACCGTGCTGACCCGAAATGTATTTTAAGTGCAATTTAATTTAGTTTGTTTGTTTGTTTGTTTTTGGCTACAATAAAGAAACAGAGGTTTGAAATGACTCGAGGCTGAATAAACGGTGAGTAAGCTTCCATTTTTGGGTGAACTCTCCCTCTGGGGACAATTTGATTGGCCAAAACAAGCTCGTTTGGAGATTCTAAGAGCTTGATTCGTGAGCACGTTCTCCAAATAACCTTTCTAGACAAGATGGTTGAACATCAGGGTATCAGCAAGATTCAAGAGTTCAACCATCAAGCAAACGTCACTTTTTCCACAACAGAACGTCAACCTAGAATAAGCAGACAAGTATAAAAATGAAGAAAATACATCCAGATGATTCAGCTTGTGCAAAAAAAACAATACTACTTAAAAAAAAAACTACTTAATTTAGTAGCAATGCAATCAATACTGAGGTATTCTAGAATACGCTCTTAGAAATAAATGTACAAATACTGTCTCTATAGTGGGTTACCTTTTCAAAACTACCTAAAATGCCCCAAATTTGTACCACAAATGTACATATTAGATTCTGCATTTTTAGGTACTAATATATGAGCAATTCCAGTGTTATGGATGTGACATTTGCAGTAAAAACTCAAAACATAAACGCGCAGATAAGGTACATGTTAACATTATATTGAACCATCTGTTTACATTTTCCAAAACAAATATACACAGAATTATGGGATCAGAAAAATATCAATCTGAAAACAAATTTTATATTTTAAATGAGGGAAATAAACATGCGTTATGGATGTGACGAAAACAGTCTGCGAGTTTACAGTGTTCAGCATACGTTGTAGAAGTGTCGGCTCTCTATAGAACAAACATGGTTGGTTTTATTAATGGTTGGTTTTATTAATGGTTGGTTTTATAAAAAGCTTCGTTATGGATGTGACACTTTTCTGTAATAGATGTGACGGATGTGAATTTTCCACTTGTGAGATTTTGGTAAATCAAATATAATTGTTTGAAAACATTGACAGAGACATTTTTGAGTGTTTGTACAGCATGTAAAATACAAGGATACACAAAAAAAATAGAAGGGTTTCCCTATTCATGATGACAACTTAATTTTTTGATGGCAAGGTTGACATTTGCATGGAATTGTTCATAGACAAGTTACAGTACTACTACAAGTTAAGTTACCACTACAGACTAGGCATGGGACGATAATCGTTTTCAAGGTATACCGCGGTATGGAAAAGTCAAGGTTTGTCTGATATACCGTTCCTAGGGTATGGGTAAGATTTTTTATTTACATTTTTTTGTTCGTTTTTTAGGTGTAAATTGTAAAAACGTCTGTGTTTTTGAAACAATTATTTAGCCTGACATGTTTACTGGCCCAAAATATTTTAAATGTTTCTAAAAATAAAATATATTGCTTTCAAAGGGGGAAAAATGTTTTGTTTTTTTAGCCAGACATTTAAAAAGAATATATTTTAGAGCAGTAATCACAATACCGTCATACAGTGAAACCGTGATATTTTTATCCAAGGTTATCATACCGTCAGAATCTTATACCGGCCCATGCCTACTACGGACCCTTTAGGTACAAAAATCAACTTTTTGAAAATGACAACATTTGTACTTTTATTTCTAAGAGTGCAGGTGAGAAATTGTCAATAATGCTGAAAACACAAAAAGCACAGGTTTAAAATACAGCGCGATGAACAAATATAACCCACACATCACAGGTATTGAAAACAGCCTCCGTCTCTATGCTGAAAACAAGACCTTCTGGAAGTAGACAATGCTCTGTACACATATTTGTTTTTCTGCTCCATTTATTGTCCGACTCTTTCCCAAGGGATGTTTTTTAGCCGAAAAAACAAAAGTTAAACTTACTGGACAATACATTTGTGAAACCAATGTGCTGTACCTTTCACTGGCTACTGCTGTTTGCACACTGGAAAGTGCAGTGCCTGAATACGCATGATGCTATTATTAATGCAAAGAGAATGAAGAATGACTTTGTTTTGTGTACATACAACACACAATAAATACAGTGCATACAGCTTTCATTGTACATAGATGGAACATGAGTATGACTAAAGGAAATTGATTTATTTCTTCATTTTCTTTTCGGCTTAGTCCCTTTATTATCAGGGGTCACCACAGTGGAATGAACTTATCCAGCATATGTTTTACGCAGCGGATGCCCTTCCAGCCGTAACCCAACAATGGGAAACATCCACACACTCCTGCATTCACACACATACACCATGGCCAACTTAGCTTATTCAATTTACCTATACTGCATGTCTTTGGACTGTGGGGGACACCGGAGCACCCAGAGGAACTCGGAGGAAACCCACGCAAACACAGGGAGACCATACAAACTCCACACTGAAATACCAACTGACCCAGCCGGGGCTCTAACCAGGACCTTCTTGCAGTGAGGTGATTGTTTACCCACAAAAACAACAGCATTGTTTTGTTTTTAAAACACTTTTGTTTACTGACAGAAATAAAAGTAATAAATGTAAACATTAAGATTAGGAGTAGGGTTGCACGGTTTACTGCTACTGTGGTAGTATCGCGATACTATATGGCTCCAAAATACTGGTGGTGCCACTGCAGTTCGCAAGTATGGTAGTATGGTCATTAACGGTTCGTCTACAATAAATAATGTGGAAAAAAAAACAATAGATGAAAAAAAACAAAATAGCAGCAGAAAACACTTTTTGACCACTTAATATAGCCTAAGGCCCCGTTTACACTAGTACGTTTTCGTTTTAAAACGCATAAGTTTTGCTACGGTTACGCCATCCGTCCACACTACGCCGGAGTTTTCGAGGTGCGAAAACGGAGCGTTTTAGAAACGCTGGAGAGGCCGTGTTCATTCTAAAACGCAGCCGCTGCGTCTCAGTGTGGATGGGGGAAGACGGATATCTTTGAAAACAGAGGCGTGGCTGCTGAGATCCGCTATGTGATTGGGGCTTTGGGTCATTGCGTATCCTTTCCTTATTCGTCAAGCGCACATGACTATAACATCACCGGCAGACGGCAGACCAGCCTTCACTGTAAACACTGTATTTTCAATAGCCATGGATGTTTTATATTCATTTGTTACTTTAAGTAACAACTCAACCTCGTCGTCTGTCCACAAAAAGACCTCTCTTGCTTTCTTTACCATCGCATTAATCATTCAACCAGCGTTTGTTGACTAACAATAACCAAATGCCGAGCGAGACACGTGCTTCCTGTTTATACTTGAACACGCATGCTCAGAGTGCGGGAATGGTGCGCGAATGGTCACGTGATATACGTTTCTGGTGGAGGGAGATCTGTTGAGATCCGCTAGTGTGGACGCAGATCGTTTTCAAGCTAAAACGCCGTTTTTAAACTAAAACGCACTAGTGTAAACGGGGCCTTAGTTTGTTGGAAAATAACTCTTTCTGTTTGGTACCATTTGCATCTTTATTTTAATGTATTTTTTGTTGGTACAAATACATTTTAGGTGACGAGACGTGCAAATTTTTTCACTAATAAGGGAATTATTAATTCAATTCTAGTAGGCCTATTATAACAAATAAAATATAGTATTTCTGACATTTTTCTTTATTTCATGGATTTGAGCTATAAATTACAGTATCGCAATACTACTTGGTATGGATAATTGGTGTGGTTTTGTGACATGAATTAATAGCATCACGACAACCCTAATTAGGAGTTTCAAAAGGAGAACTGGAAATACTGCTGTGCATGGCCATTGATTCTATAAAACATTTTTAAAATGAAGTACCAAAATTACCATGGAAAAAGTATAGAAACATGGCAGAGACCTTTATTTAAAACTTTGAAAAATCTTTTTTCTTGACAGTAGCTATGTCTCCATCCAAAAATGCGAATGAACTTTATGCGCAAAACTGGATTATCGCATAAAAGACGTGCAAATAAAGCAGCGTTTCCATCCAAACAGTGCGGTAAAAATCGTCACTTCCTGATTAACTGGCACCAAATATCAACAGTAAAAACTTAATTTGCTGCGGTAAAAGACGCTGTGTCAATCTTTTCTTCATTTAATGAATGACTTGTGCCTCAGAAGGCAATCCTGACACATGGTGAATGAGTGGTGGTGTTTCAAGGTGTCAGAAACTAAAGCACAGACGCTCTTAATTCTGGAGGTCATTAATAATATAATAACACAACTACTGAAACGGTAAGGCGTTTTAGAATGACCAAAACAACATTTCAGAAGTTTTACGATGTGCTCAGCCTGCTGGTTTGTCCATTCACACACAATTTTATCATCACATGATCTATTATAACAAAATCACATGACCTTTTTAATACGCATACTGGAATTAATGCGGTAAAAGTGTTTCCATCGCAGTTTATGCGCATCTTTTCTTATCGAATAAAAAGCTTATCCAGTTAAAAGTTCACTCAGTTATGCGCATAGATTTTTTATGCACATTTTCTAAATTTATGTGCATCATGGTGTTTCCATCAACCGTTTTTTTATGCGCATATCCAAAATGCGAATAAAAATAGCTAAATGGAAACGTAGCTACTGTAATAATTTATTGTTACATTTAAACTGAAATATTTTACAGTAAAAAAATGTTTCACTTAAAATAATACAATTAAAATATTAAATCATTATATTATAACCCCAAAAACATTCATCATTGCAATGCATTTTAAAAGGGCATCTCTCACATTTTAAGCTTTGATTTGGTAAATTATTTCAAGTATAGATTTTGTTTTACATCACTTGGCTTGTAAAATGAAAATAATGCTAATGCTTCTTTCTGTGTGGAGTTTTTTCCTTCATAATTCAGTGCTCCAACAAGCTAAATCTAAAGGGAAAGATCCAACGAAACATTTTCTAGATATTTTAGACATCCCTAAAAATAAACGAATAAATAAATGAACTTATTATTATTGTTATTATTATGAATTATTTTCATTCATTCATTTTCTTTTCAGCTTAGTCCCTGTATTAATCTGAGGTCACCACAGCGGAATGAACCGCCAACGTATCCAGCATGCTTTACGCAGCGGATGCCCTTCCAGCTGCAACCCAACACTGGGAAACATCCATAAACGCTCATTCACACACAACGAACAATTTAGTCCATTTAATTCACCTATAGCACGTCTTTGGACTTGTGGGGGAAACCGGAGCACCTGGAGGAAACCCACACGAACACAGGGAGAACACACAAACTCCACACTGAAATGCCAACCAACCCATCCAGGGCTAGAACCAGCGACCTTCTTGCTGTAAGGGGATCTTGCTACCCACTGCACCACCATGACACGGATAAATAGTTTTAAGAATCATTATAAATTATGATATTATTATCACAACAAATTTATAAACTTATTACAGCAAAATTATGTCATAAAATTTGCAAACTGACCGGCTTGGTTGACACAAATTATGTAAAAAGTATTTTTAGATGCAGCTTTGAAAAGTTTCTCTATCACAGATAGATAGTCAGATAGTCGGAGCTTTTAAATTGTTAATGCTCTCAGTTTCCTACCAGCCACTATTTCACCACCCACAGATCTGAGTTTTTGAAATGCCTAAAAGTAACTAAAAGCAACTTCCCTGGATAGGAAGAAAGAGGCTCGGAATTTATATTAGGTTTAAATTTCACATACAGAGCCTATAGTTTCCTTCAGTTAGACCGAGTCAGGTTTGCCAGCTCTATCGCTTGTCGTACCTGGTTGAATGATGGCCCTATTTCCTCTTCCCGTTCGATCACATCACCCTGTCCAACAGAAGAAACGCCCGTGACACATAGCACTTCCCGACTGACACAGCCGCTTTGTCAAAGCCTCTCAGAGAGTCGGGCGCACAAGATTTAAAGTGCGGCAAAAGTACAATGTGACAAACAAGGTGGAACTTCCTCTGGATCTGATTTAACAATGGGATAAAGTCGAGTGAGAGCGGTCAAAACAGAGAAAGTAAATCTAGCAGGATCAATTCCATTAAACATCTGAGTCACTGCACACTGGAGACTCCAGCGATCAATTCCTAATCGAGATATCAAAGCAAGCGCATCGCCGTTCTGCTCGCACTCTGCACTTCTGACCAGAAAAACACTGTTGATGGGGTGGTCCACAACAATATCATATTTCAAACTTTAGTTCATGTATATTGTGTGATGACATGAAGATTATTGTTCTCTAAAAGTATTATCTAAAAGTGTGTGCAGCAAACAGGCTAGCATGTGAACTGAAGATACTGCGGTATGTATAAAATGAGTAACAGGAGCCTGCTATGAGAAGCTACTGTATGCTGTAGACTAACTGAATATGTAGAGCACTCATTATGCATGTTAAGTCCTCATATGAAGCTATATCTGTGGCATTCAGGAGAGTGAGCAACATATCATCAAGTTGATATACCATCATGACAATGTATGTTAACACTTAGTTCTTTTGCATAAGTTGCATCTATGAAGTGACATTTCTGGTGTGAAAACAGTTGCTTACGTAGACCTGAGCAAGCAGGGCTGAGAGCCAAGAATAATAGGACCACCTAAACATATACTTAAAAGTAAAAACTTATCCAAGGGTAGTCAGAAGTTAAAATGAGAACACCTAGAGGTGGGGCAGACAATCTGTATAAAGATTGAGAAGAAGACACTTCGGACACAGACACTTCAGAATTGTCCCGGAGAGACTTCAGATTGCTCTAAGATCTACTCTGCACTTTCTCTGCTTTATTATGTTGAATAAAGTCTATTTTCTGGTAGGGTTGGGCGATGTCAACCAATTTGGCATCGTTCGATGTCTAATGTGAAATATCACGATGGACGATGGCATCGTCGTCATAGGCGACGGTGAATTAATTATTTATGAATAATTCATTCATTCATAACAAATTAATTATTTGTAGCCGTTAATTAATTATTTCGACCGTTTCAACTACCTGACCGCCATGGTCTTTGTTTTACCCATAACCAAATCCTAAATAAATAAAGATAAGTTACACACAAATTACCACCTGTCACAGTCACTTATTCCATGGGACTCTGGCATGCCGACTCAGCATCATGATGTCTATCGGCCATCGGCGATGGATGATGTTATTGTCTATCGACCCAACTCTATTTTCTGGTATCCAAAACCTCCAGTCTGATTCGTCAATGATTAATGAAAAGTCCGGCAACTACGACAGTGAACATAAACAACGTCTCTGATTGTAGTACGCTCAAAGTTCAATGCAAAGGGAGACATTGGCTTTAACAGAGTGAGCTTAGCAAAGCCTACAGTGAACGAAGTTTGGATGTAAACAACAGGAAATGCTGTTTGGCACCGTAAACAATTTAGCTACAAACTCATATTTATCTGTAAAACCCCTGTAAGCACCCACAATCTTCAGCAGCGCTGCAGTGTCTCTCTATGCAGCTGCTTTCCCTGCATTCTACTTCTCAAATAACAAACTCGCACAAGATATGTGAACGTTTCATATTACTTACACATGCTTATTCCAAATTTATGTGAAAGACCCTAGTCAGATTTTATTTTAGAGAGCAGGTGTGAGGCTCAGCTGTGTCAATTTCTGTCTGATTTAGGCTCAAACTGATACGGCTAACAGTTACACTGACTAGTGGTTGATTTAGGCATGGGCAATGTGGGTGATCGCCCAGGGTGGCATCTTGCTATGAGCGACATGGAGACCCAACCCCCCCATAGCACCCAACCCCCCACCCGCCCTCACCTCAACTCTTCACTTTCGTTCACAAAAGGGCAGCATGAACACCTTAAAGGTGGCACAATCATCATTTGCCTACTGACTCTGACTGACAGTTTATTTACAAAAAAGCAAGTGCTTACAGGGGGCGTGACCAATCAGGGCCTCTTGAGGATTGTGCATTAGTAATTTGAAATACAGCAAAAACAGGCAAAAAAAATAAAAAATCCAAAGATAATTGAAAAAAAATAAAAAATAAAAAATTGGAAGACATTCTCAAGACGCCAAAAACAGATTCATAATAACTTACAATAGACAGAGCGTTACATTTTTAACAGCTTTAAGAGACTTCATTAAGTTTGTTGACAAAAACCTTGTATAAAGGGGGTGATTTTGAAAGTCTACATTTGAGGATTAAAAAATTACCATTTAAAATAATAAAATAAACAACACTGTTCATTTTTTTATTAGCCTGGAGTACTTGATTGTTTGGTGCCATCTTGGGACTCAGTAGTCAATAATATAAAATAGGCTTCATCCAGCCATTGTTCTTATACTGCAAGTTTAATTTAAAAAATTGTAGATTGTTAAAGCTTAGATCAGGGTTTTGTGTAAAATGGTTTAGTTTTGTGGCAAGTGGCCATGTAATAAGCAGGATAATGTACATCAAGCAGTTTTTTAAACAGAAAAAAAAGATCCCCTCCACTTTGGGTTCCATTTTTTTATCCTGGGAGAACAACTTGTTGTATGTACATTATCATTTACTTATCACAATAAAGGTCAAATATTTCCATCTACTTTTTAAACTAGACTTTTGTCCAGAGTGAAAGTTATAGAAACATAAAATATGATCACTGAAAATACTCGTGTATAGCCAAAACATGGCACCCAAACAAATCTGAGGTATGACGTGCAGTATTTATAATGATACAATTCACTTTGCAGAATTGACTTCAAGGTGGCATTGAATACATTTATAACCCATCTTCACTGATTTTTGCGTTCTGAGTATCACGACAAAATATGTTGAAACGAAAAGCTCCACATCAGGTTAAATTACATGAGAGCTCTAAAATGCCAATCTTCATTTCAAAATAAAAGTCCCACAAACATATGTAATATAATAAGATGTGTTAAACAAAGGAAATAAAGATGGGAATATTGTTGTAACCTTACTAGGAAACGTTGTGGCCAATCAAACGAGTGCTGGAATCATGAACATTACTGAATCTGTGTGGAAAATGAGAATGAGAAAACAGGTGTTTGAGGCTCATGGTATGTCATTTCCATGCACTGAACTCTTATTATTCAGCTATGCCTAGGGATTTACAGATTTTCATTCTGCAAAAAATTCTTTGAATTCTTCGAGAGGAGAACATGATATGATTGACAGCAGCTGGTCCTTATCGATGGTGGCCAATCGAATCACCCCAAATTTAACATAAATATCCAGCCTAAATATCCAGCACTGCTGCCTCACAGCAAGAGGGCCACTGGTTCAAGTCCTAGCTGAGCCAGCTGGCACTCTCTGTGCGGAGTTTACATGTTCTCCCCTTGTTTGCGTGTGGTTTTTCCAGGGTACTCCGGTTTCCTCTAGGCATGGGACGATAACCGTTTTCAAGGTATACCGCAATTTGGAAAAGTCAAGGTTTTCATACCACTAAAATTTTCTGCTATATCGTTCCTGAGGTATGTGCAAGAGTTTTTATTTACTTTTTTTTGCTTTCGTTTTTTAGGTATAAATTGTAAAGACATCTGTGTTTTTTAAACTAATGAAGACAGCAGAAGTCAATAATTCGCTTGAATTATTTAGCCTGACATGTTTACTGCTCCAAAATACTTTAAATGTTTCTCAAAATAAAATATATTGTGTTCAATAGGGTCCCAGAGATAGGTTGCGGCTGGAAGGGCATCCGCTGCGTAAAAACAAATGCTGGATAAGTTGGCGGTTCATTCCGCTGTGGCGACCCCGGATTAATGAAGAGATTAAGCCGACAAGAAAACTAATGAATGAATATTTGCGCAATAGGGAAAAGGGTTTTGTTTTTTAGCCAGACATTTAAAAAGAATATATGTTAGAGCAGTAAACACAATACCGTCATACCGTGAAACCGTGATATTTTTATCCAAGGTTATCATACCATCAGAAACTCATACCGGCCCATGCCTAGTTTCCTCCCACAGTCTAAAAACACGTGACACAAGTGAACTATAGTAGTCACAAGCACGTAATGCATACACACTAAATTGTTTCCTATAGAACCATCTTATTATTCAAGGTATAGGCAAAAACGAATCAGGGGAGCTCTCGAGACCTATCCCTCCTAATGATCATTAACGAGGCGGGAACCTTGGGCTCATCAATCTCCGTGCTAAGGGTTGGAATTTATCTTTAAGAATATCCTGATAATTTTTTTAAGAAAACTGGAATTTCACATAGAGCACTTGCGAAAGAACAAAATCGTCACTTCTTGATAAAACAGCATCAATATAAAAACTATGCTGTGGTTGGGGAAGACACTGTGGGCCTTTCTTCTCATGTAATAAATTACTTGCAACTCAGAAGACAAAGATGAAACTCAATAAATGTGTGGTGGATTTTTGAAGCATGGGATGCTCTTCCAAACCATTTTGATGACGGACTTTGGCTAAGTAATTTTAGACATTTCAGATGTTTTACAATTTAGTCAGACTGCTGCTTGTCATTTTTACCACATAAACTGTTAAAACAAAATCACATGATGTTTTTGATGTGCATGCTGGGATTGATTCTCTAAATGTGATTCCAATGTATTCTATGTGCATTTTTTCTAAGCAGAAAAGAATATGTGCGCACACGTTTTTATGTGCATAATCTAAATGTATGCGCATCATGACGTTTCCTTTATGCAATGTTCATAAAAATAGGTGGATGGAAACACACAGTGACTTTGTTCTCTGTAACATCTGCAGGTCTATTTTACGCTCACAGTAACATTACGAATGAAAGGAAGCTGAAAGTGTAAAAAGCATAATGACAGTTTTTAGGCCCTAAAACTTTGTCTGCACTTTCACAGTCGCATCATGACTTGTGAATTTGCTTTTCTGGGTTCAAGAAAGGTGATATTTGCCTCGGTGAACTGTTTTATCACTCTGAGGTTACTCCAGAGACATTTAAGGTCGTATTTAAAGTATCGAAACACTCTGCGAGTCACACAGGATTATACGTTTGTCCTGACATGTCAAGGACTGCAACTCGTCTGCTGGTCTGATCCCCGTCTGACTGGTTATTTTAATGAATTAATCTCCGGAGAAGGAACAATGAGAATGTGAATGTCAATGTTCAGATATGTAGGGGTTAAAGAAGGTCGGTACACAGAAGAATTGGCCTGGATCTCACAGGTGGCGTCTCTGACATGATAAACTAATAAAAATGAAAGGGGTTGAATGAATTGAGCGCTTAAATGAAATGAAACATTTATTCAGGTTCATCTTTACACTATTACATGCCAGTCAGTCATAAGCCTTTTGGTATCAATTAAAAAGACTGCAGCAGAAGAAATATGGAATGATTGTTTATGTTTGCAATAAGATTTTGTCTAATCTGGTCTATCATGTTTTATAAACACTGACAGTTTGTCTTAGCTGAATGAAACTATCTGGATAGAGGACGCACAGTAAATGTTGCACTGTAAATGTTGTGCATGTAGACTGTGATTCACTGTTTACAAACTGTTAAAAATAGGACAATTCAAACTTTTATTTTGACCAATACCGAGCAAATCTGAGTTAACATATTGCAATTTAATATCACAAAATCATTCATTTACTAATTATGCAATGGAAACATCCACACACACTCATTCACACACATATATACACTACGGACAATTTAGCTCACCTAATTCAGCTATAGCACATGTCTTTGGACTTGTGGGGGAAACCGGAGCACCCGGAGGTAACCCAAATGAACACAGGCAGAACATGCAAAGTCCACATAGAAATGCCATATGACCCAGCCGAGGCTCAAACCAGCGATTAATAAAAGAACTAAGCCAAAAAGCGAATGAATGAATGAATGAATATGTCCAATCTAGCTGTAATTTCAATGTCAAATTAAACTGTCAAATTGCACTTCAATAACTGTCTGAACGAATCATTGGTACAACCCTCCCTACTCTCCAAGAACTGTACTTATCCAGAGCGAGCAGAAGGGCTGCCAAAATCACTCTGGACCCCTCACACCCAGCACACTGCCTCTGAACTTTTACCTTCTGGTCGACGCTACTGAGCACTGCGCACCAGAACAGCCCGACACAGAAACATGTTCTTCCCTCAGGCAATCCATCTCATGAACACTTGATGATAATAATTGTGGAACTGACATCACTGCCTGCTATACATTTTTTAAACACACATACACTTATTTAACAACACACTTTACAGGCCAATTTGCACATAACAGCTGCACATATAACGTTGTACATAGTACTATGCCTGTACATACACATGTTAATTTGTATATTTGCATTTAACACTTACTTCTATTTTTTAAATATATTTATTATCTGTTTTTTGTCCTGTCTCTGTAATTCTGTTGCACTGTAGAAGCTCTGTCACGAAAACAAATTCCTCGTATGTGTAAACATACCTGGCAATAAAGCTCTTTCTGATTCTGATTAATAATAATTATTATATTTTTATATTTCTAATAACTGATTTATTTTATCTTTGCCATGATGAAAGTACATAATATTTTACTAGATATTTTTCAAGACACTAGTGTTCAGCTTTAAGTAGAACTTAAAGGCTTAACTAGGTTAATTAGGATAACTGGGCAAGTTAGGGTAATTAGGCAAACTAGAGTTTAACTATGGTTTGTTCTGTAGATAATCTAAAAATATATATATTGCTTAAAGGGGCTAATAATATTGACTGTAAAACTGCTTTTATTCTAGCCTAAATAAAACAAATAAGACTTTATCCAGAAGAAAAAATATTATAGGAAATACTGTGAAAAAATTATTGTTCTGTTAAACATCATTTGATAAAAAAGAAATAAAAATCACATCAGGGGAATAATTTTGACTTCAACTGTTATATATATAGTATATGAAACTAGATGTTGTTGATATCTGAAGATGCTTTTGCAAACGATGGTTAAAGGAGGGCCAGTAATTATTCGATCCACTGTCAAATCAGAAATGCACCCTGGCGCGCTGTAAACAGCAACACCTGTACGCTGAAGAACAGACCTGTTGTCTAAATGCTGTCAGCATCTCCTCCATTCACTGTGAGCTGCTATTGTGCGAGACAGACAACAGTCACTAAAAAAACACCTGATGCTGAGCTCCACTGTCCCGGAAGAGCCACACATTCCTCAGGACAACACATCAAACTCTGCAGATCCATCAAGTTTACAGAAAAAATAAAATAAAATAAAAAATCACACCTAGGAGGAGAAACGTCTTCATACAGTTGGTTTTTCCCAGTGCTTTTTTGTCTGATGGCTCATTACTCAGGCTATAAACTCAGAATCACAACAAGTACTAAAAGTTTGCAACGCCAGAGTTAACGGATAATTAATGTTTGACCAAACACTCTGGTTTTAGGTCGGGGGTGTTTGAACACACTCAGTCAGCAAATAGACTATTAACAAAAGACTAAAGTACATTAACTAAACAAGTGTGCCACTATAGTTTTACACAGCTTTTTAATGTCCAACACACCAGGATACTGTCACAAAACACACACACACACACACACACACACACACACACTTCATGCCTAGCTAAATATTTCAGGAAGCTTACATGTTTAGCACTAAGTACATAAAATCAATTCCATGATGACATATAATAATAAACATATGAAAGAAAATGTTTGAAGAGAAAGTTAATCCAAAATAAGGTCATTTTCAGTTCCATTTTCAGGTTTGCATGATGCTCTAAGCATTTCATAAAGTGAGAAATTCTTTTGAATCTCTCACACACATATTTTGTACAGATTTAAAGATGCTGAAAATGACTTTTGCCATATTTATTTATTTATCTATTTATTTGCAGAAGCTTTATCATTATGATTAGTCAAACATAACTGGGCACCCTGCCTAAATGGTTTATGAATTAATTTAAATGAAATAAATTATAATATAATCATAATTTTGCAAACTAAGTCATTCAAATGTAAACATATACTTTCAAGTATTGCATTTTAATTATAATTTCGTTTTGAACTCATTGCCACAAAGTTCAAAACAACATCCCATCCTGAATATGTAGGTGCTTTACTGAATTCTGCAGTGTACCCTACCACATGTAGCATGTAAACTACAGTAGACACCTGTTTGGTTGCTGTTAATAAGCATGGCAGACACGTTGCCATATGTCAGTGACTCCAATGAGAACATAAGGGCAAATGCATCATCCTACACTCACAGTCTGTGCTATCACACCACCGTTCATTCATTAGGGTCCATACAATGTGACCGCCACCAAAAGTCCGTCTCAACAACAAACCAAGTCCACCAGACCGTTCAAAAAATGCTGTCTAGCAGTTAGCGAGTTCAGCAGGTTTTCAAACACAACCATAGAAGTCTCACTTACCAGATTCAGCACTGTTTCCACTATATCTCTGTTGCTGACCTCGCCGACTTGAATGAGACCGATGAGCACTGCGAATTTCGTCTTGATATTCCGAATGGGAACCGAAGGGTTTATCATCCCGGCCGGTAGCACCACCGAGCCGGAGCAAGACATCATCATTATGTCGCCGGTACCGGAGCTCGTAGCGGCGGCGGCTCCGTGCTGCCTGTAGCCGGGAGGAGGTGCTCTGTCGCCCGGCGTGGCCACCGGCAGAACGCTCGCCATATCGATCAGCCGCGGTGTTTAAAAACAACGCTGTATCATCAAGAACAGCAGGTGTTTCAGTCAATTTAAGTTCGACGGTGTATTTAGAGACTCTTAAAGGGGAAAAATCTGAAAAACAGTGATTAAATATCCACCGGTTGGAGTCCAAACGCATGTGGCAGGTTGACAGTACTCAGATGCTCCGCACTGCACTTGAGCTTCTGCTCCTCTCCTCTCCTCTCTCTGATTTGTGTTCAGTGGTGTAGTATGTGGGTTTGCATTACCCAGCTGGGTGTACCGATCAAATGTTTGTCATGCTGGGAAAACGCCCTCTATGTGCAGTAGACTACCGGAGGCTGCAGTGTGCGTCCTGTCTGCACCTACAGTGCACGGGGCGAAGGGAAGATATAATAGATTATAGATGGATCCCTGCCGATCTGACAGGTGAACGTGGGGTGCAAATGCAGCCTAGTGTGAATCACTGTAGATTTTCAGATCACGGAGTAGCAAACATGAACCAGTTCTCATTTAGTATATACTGTATGTATTTTTGATAGATAGATAGATAGATAGATAGATAGATAGATAGATAGATAGATAGATAGATAGATAGATAGATAGATAGATAGATAGATAGATAGATAGATAGATAGATAGATAGATAGATAGATAGATAGGGGAAAATATTAAATAAAATGTTCAAAAAGAGCAAATATCAAGAGAAACTAAAAATATAAACAGTTTTGTTGAAATATTGTAGTTTGTCAATTTTTTTGCAATATTTTTGCATGAATGTTGATGTATTATCTTTCCATTTCTAAAGAGGTTTGGTGACTAAAATATTATTTTAATAAATATATCTGTTTTATAAATCTGTTTTGTTCAAATGCACCAATATGTATTACCCATATTCACTGAGAAATGGATAAAAATATTCATGTTCAGAATGGGGTGTGCTCAATTTATAAGCACTGTAGATGGATAGATAGACAGGCAGACAGACAGACAGACAGACAGACCTACAGACAGACAGACAGACAGACAGACAGACATATAGACAGATAGATGTTTTGTTTTTGTTAGTACAAAATCTCAGGTTGAAAAATTAATCTGTTCTAGTTAATATGCTTATATTATATACACAGATTTTTGGGCTTAAAAAATAATAAATAAATAAACATAAATATGTTCAGCCATGCCCCTTCAACCGTTAGTTTGCTGCAAGTGAAAAATGAGAAGTATTAAAATTGATCCCAACTCAATAGGCTATTAGTTTTTTCTCTGAATACATCAACATACTGAAAGTCTGCAACAACTTCTGCTTCACGTGGACTTTCATTTTAGTTACATTTTTTAAACAACTATGAAATTTACCAATCAAATAATGTATGTTATTTTTGTGGCATGACTGGCAAAATATATGGCTTAATAGTTTACACTATTTTATTTAGAATAGGCCTAGAAAAAAAAAGTGAAATAATATTACACTGAAATTTTGTTATATTTATATAAAACACACTGTAGTTTAGTTTAAATAAAAATAAGAAATAAAAAAATGAAATACCCTCCAAAAAATGTATTAGCAGGAATACAGAACCTTCCTGCTATCACACATTGAATGATTCGCTTTGTATCTTGTATTTCCCTTTTTACATTTTTATTTATTTTTGCTATTACTGTATTGGCGTTGTGTATGCACCTACATACACCTGTGCATTTGTATGATGCCTGAGAACTTTGATGTTTGCAGAACTGCTATGTGTCTCCCACAAAAAGAAAATTCAAGAGTTCACACTTAGCTGATGATTAAATATAAAGCTTGTTTGGCATGTTGTCCCGAGAGAGAGCCCTGAGCTTATAAGATCCTCAAGTCCGGGGCTCCCTCCCGTTTACAGGGCGAGAGCGGAGTTTGAGTTCTGTTAGATCTTGAGAACTCCCCTGCGGGTAGCTAATGAACAGATAGTGATTGCTATGAATACAAGTAACTACTTACTAGGAGCATGTCTATGGTGCCGATTTGGATTAGTCAATTAACTTAAGTTGCATGTTTTTGGACAGTGGGAGGAAACCGGGGAACCCGGAGGAAACCTATGTAAGCAGGGGAGTACGTGTCTGCACAGAAACGTCAGCTGGCTTGTTAAGGACTACAACCAGTGAAGTTCTTGCTGTGAGGCAACAGTGCTAACCACTGGGCCACCATGCCACCCATCTAAAAAAGAAGGAGGAGTAGGGGTGGAAGGGGGGATTCTTCAAAACGAAGATGGCTGTGGTATGGAACTTAGGGTATTCATAGTGGCTTAGGAATCAGCTGATTGGTGAATCATGAATTGAATAATGCGGGACCAGCCACAAGCAATTATAAGCACGTGATCCTCTCGAAACTAGTTTATAAATAAGCTTCTCTAAGTGTTGGGGATGTTTGTTTATATGTTTGTTTTTGTTGTTGTTGACTGCTTGTTTTTCTGTTTTGTGCAAATTTATAAACCATTCCCATAAATTAAGTATTTAAAAAAATTATATTAGCCTACAATAGCCAATTATCCACTGTAAATGTCTAAAAAATGTGAAATTTGATATTCTAGCAGCGTATGTATGTAAGCTATATATTATTTACTTTTATTATTTACTTATATTATTATATTATTTACTCTGTATTTCACCATAATGTCTGTCATATTACTCACATATCAGGGGCCATCACTACACACAGCTGTAGCCTACAAAATAAATCTGCTAAATAATAAGCATCGATGGCGCAATCAATAAACTTAATATCCGTGGCATTTCCGCAAACCACGCTGAACTTTTGAATTATATATGTGAAGACTGCTCAAAATCTCAAAGGTGCCATTGTCATTTGGACTGTGACTGTAACATTCACAACCTCACCAGACAAAGTTTCACACTTCATGCAAACGTCTGGCTGCATCACAAGGATATTAATGACGTTATTAAACTTTTAGAGTAAATATGACAGACGCTCGACCTGGCTCCTTGCTGACTTGAATGAACAGACAGTGCGCTGCATAATAAACATGAGATGTCGTGTTCCTCTGGATAAAAACATGAGCATTATTTAGTTTGCATGTAGTTTGAAGTGGTTTGTATAGGTGTCGTTTCACAAACTGTTTATATTATTCTGTCAGTGGTGCTCTACAAACCACACATCGACTAAACGACAGAGGTCAAATATCTGATATCTGATGGATGTATTTTTTTGGCCTTCTGTTTAAAACCACAACATGAGCTTTGATCCCTGGATGTTGTGTCTGCGTCCGTTTATGATGCTATCAGATGTTTATTAAACCATCTACATGTATTTGCAGCAACAAAGTGTTGTTCAAAGTTCACTTGATGAAATCAATGCACTCCATTATTATTTAAACAAGCATTAAAAATTCATCCTTTTTGTTAGTGGCGTTGTTTCCCATTCCAACAGCCAAACACATTTGGTGTTGAAGCGTTTAGATATCAAACACGGTAAACAAGCTGGGTTATTTGTCGAAACCGAGCAGCTTTGAAGAGGTTTTGTTTACGTTTTTAATGTTTGCTAGTAAAATCTGGCAGTCATCGAGAGGAAGGAAATGTTGATCATAAAGAAACACTGACATCTAGTGGATCAGAGAAGCACTTCAACTTTATGAAATTTTAAATGAAGCTGTGAGATTACTTTCTATACTACAGGTCTGCATTAAGCAAATGCTAGTAAAGACTATTGGAACAAAATAAATAGTAAAATATAAAATAATTAATAATGTAATATTTCACTCAGTTCATTGTAACTGAGGCAGACTAATATTTTGTAGCCTGTGAAAATTAAAAATGAAATATTATTTAAATATATTTTTAAGGATATTTTTAATAACATTATTAAACATTTTTATAATAATAATAATTTTTATTATTATTATTATCATCATCATCATCATCATCATTATTATTATAATTATTATTATTATTTTGTTGATGATGATGATGATGATGATGATGATGCAGTTTAAAGGAATAGTTTTAAATTTAAAAATATTTCGCATAATATTTCACAAACTATTCTAATTTGCTGATAATTACATTGTAATATTAATGCTAAGTATCACTTTATTTTGATGGTCTCTTTAACACATTTTGTTGAATTTAAGTTATATTACATCTACATGACAACTAATTCGCATTAGAATATACTGACTGTTAGGTTGGGGTTGGGGTATGTGCTTGCAAAGTTTCTTATGGTCAGTTAAATTTGTGTTAAAGGAGCAGTATCAGAAGATATTAAGCAGACAATCTACTAATACTCAAATGAGAAATAATTGGCATGTAGTTGCAACTTTTAGTCAACAAAATGTGCAATAGGTACAATCAAAATAGCACAATCTACTAATACTCAAATGAGAATTATTTGGCATGTAGACGCAACTTTTAGTCAACAAAATATGCAATACGGACAATCAAAATAAAGTCTTACCTAATGCTGTCGTTGGACTTAATGCATTAATGTATTAGTAAGTATTGTAAGTATTAATGTTACTTATGATCAATTTAATGCATCATTGCCGAATAAAAGTATGCATTTTTTTAAATACACAGACCTCAAACTTCTGCATGCATGATGATGTACTTGGTTATAATTACAACAGTACTGTATTTAAAAAGTGCAAAGAAATATGAGCATAAAAATACACAGTAGGCAAGTTAATAGTATGTCATTTTACATAGTTTAATTAAGAATCATTGTCTCTTTGTCATTAATGTAATCAAGTACTACAAAAGCAGGTCTGAGAAAATCAAACCCAAGTCATTTTGTCCATCCTTTAAAACAAGCATGTAAAAATCCATAATATTACACCCATTCGTGGACAAGGATTATTAAAAGAAAGCAAAGTAGACCCAGTTTAGAACTGAGTTACATTTTGTACCATACTGTATGAATTACACTGATATCTGTGCAGACGGACATATCAAACATCAATGCCAAATGTTCGTACTACATGAGCATTTAAATAGATATATATATATATAGTCTATACAAGATTTACACACAAATACAAACACACACATGGACATGCAGTGCATGCATGTGCAAATATAGCTTTCTTTTTTGCTTTAATTAAATAAAATATAAGCTTCCCAGAAGCATTTAAGAGCTCAGGTGTCCTATACATTGTATAAGATCATATAAAAGAATAAAATAATTCATTACAATACAAATAATGATAGTTACAATAAGATTATATTAAAACTGTACAAGCTGAAGGTATATTGGTAAGTTGATGGTTTTCCTGGTGAGTTACGCTGCCCACTGTGCAAAAGGACTTTTTTTTTTCTTCAGTTTTTATAGTCACTCAACTGAGATTTCACTTTCCAGGATGAGAAATTGGCTCAGATTTTAGTTTCTGGACCCTCGGTGTGGATTGGCTGGAAGGAATTGCGAATACGAGCAGCTTCGGCGGCACAAAGGTGTCCAAATGCTTTGTTGTACCATTCTGGAGTTCTTCCCCTGAAATAAAAAAGCATGGAAATGTGAGAAATCATTTCAAGAGTTCATACTTAGATATTGTTGGAATTTTTAACCAATTCCATGCGTGTTCAATAAAAAAGGTCGGGAGAGGTTTTTCTTCAATGTCAAACATCGTTACAATTTATTGTATACAAATGAATAATTCGATTCACAGAATTCTGTTATCCTCAATGCAATGCAAAAAGTTACATTAAGGAGGTGCGCAACCCAGTTAATTTTCTGACTCCAACTTTTATAGGCAGCTGGTATTAATAGGTGGAGTTTAGTGAAATTCGTCATTTGTCAATCATTCTCCAGTCCTCCATTGGCCACAAACAATCATACTTCCTCTATCTGCAAACTGTTATCAGATAAGGCATGCTCTGTAACATTCTGTTTTCATACGTTTAAGAACATCGCATTGTAAAGGAAAGCTAAGTGAGATCTTTCCAGTCAGTGGCAAGAAACTTCTACTTCTGCAAAAATGCCTCATTAGTATGCAAACATATCAGACTCAACAGAAGATGTTCAGTTAATATTTTACCTTAAGCAATACCAATACAATTGTGTAATGAACAAAAAATATACAAAAAATAATAAAGAATATATTCTTTTTTTCCCAACAATATCTTTGGCAAGGTTAATAGCAGGTTTCCCATGCTGTCCCGGGAGAGAACCTTGAGCTTGGAGATAATTGAGCCCAAGGCTCCTGCCTGGTCAATAATCATATAAAGGGGGTCCGAGATCAGGTAAGTCTCGAGAGCTCCCCTTAGAAAAGGGAAGAAAAGGAGGAGATGGGGTGGAGGAGGGATTCTTCCAAAACGAAGATCAAGCTGCGGTCACACTAGAGTTTGAGCATGCGAAATTCTGTCGTACGGTGCTGTGAAACGGGGCGGGACTAAACAAGATGATTAGACATTAAAAAAAAGCAAGCAATTGCTCCATATTTAAAATTTCTGTCCAAAGAGGTCATGTTTTGATCTTCGACTGGTCTCACGCAATTACATGATCACAGTTCACCAAACTTAAACTTTCCAATGCAGCGAACTGCGAAACTTGTCGCATGAGCTTGCGTTTTCGGTCTGCCGCATTCACATGCGTATGAATGGAAGTCTATGGGGAGAAAAGTGGAGTGTGATTGGTGCTTAAGGCAGTAGGTTAAAATCGGTCTATTTGTAAGCTTGGATCAATCTGATTGGATTATTACTGATTACGGATAAGATTACGGATTACGGATGCTCAATCATATCACGTGCTCCTCTAGAAATCAGTTTATAAAATGTCACTTTATATTATCAACAACTGATAGAAATAATTTTTGCATACTAATTTAATGCTTCATAAATGTGTCATATAAACTTTAATTATGAAATGCAACTTTTCGTCCCATAGACTTCCATTCATACACACACGAATGTGTCAGACTGGAAATGCAAGCTCGTGCAACAAGTTTCACAGTTGAAGTAATGAGGTATTTAATTAACCCATCACCTTCAACACTGAGTTCAAAACTCTTTTGAAAAAAGTAGATTTAACTTTCTGTACATTTTTGAGTTATCTACACTCACTTCATTTGATAAAGTTGACTGTTGGGTTTAAATGTGCTTGTGTGTGACTCAGTCGGTCTATAAATCTCCATGTACTCACTTGAGGTCGACTCTGCAGATGTGTGTGAGTCTGGATTTGCCGGATCCGCAGGGCTCCAGTAAGTAATTGGACTCCATCACTATGGCTCTGATTCCTCCTACAGGTGGACAGTCTTCATGCTCGATGGACACAGACACCAGAGAACACGTCCCTCGCGGAAGATCCGTCCTCCACGACCTGAACACAGACATTACAGCTTTATACACACTCCCTGCTGTAAACCAAACCATCTGTCCAGATAAAATATATCAGCATTTCCACTCTTTCTACCAAATTTAATTAGCTCTTTATCAAACAGCCATTGATATTCAGTGTGTAAGGATATTTAAAAACTATTGTACCTCAATGGATTTGCTTTATATAAGATTATATTTAATTGATAAAGGTTGACACAATTTCATATTTTTTTATAATATAATATAATATAATATAATATAATATAATATAATATAATATAATATAATATAATATAATATAATATAATATAATATATTTCCCAGAGATGGGTTGTGGCTGGAAGGGCATCCGCTGCGTAAAACAAATGCTGGATAAGTTGGCGGTTCATTCCGCTGTGGCGACCCTGGATTAATAAAGGGACTAAGCCGAAAGGAAAATGAATGAATGAATGAATAATATAATATAATATAATATAATATAATATAATATA
>CAIGQQ010004837.1:12587491-12601313 GCA_903798035.1 Danio albolineatus | reverse complement strand
TATAATATAATATAATATAATATAATATAATATAATATAATATAATATAATATAATATAATATAATATAATATAATAAACAATATTCATATTCATTCATTCATTTTCTTTTCGGCTTAGTCCCTTTATTAATCCGGGGTCGCCACAGCGCAATGGACCGCCAACTTATCCGGCATTTGTTTTACGCAGCGGATGCCCTTCCAGCCACAACCCATCTCTGGGAACAATATTCATATTAATGTTTCTTAAATTACCAAAAAAGTATGATTATATATAAATTAAATATATAATATATATGGGTGTTTCCAGTACTGTGTAGTGGCTGGAAGGGCATCCACTGTGTAAATCATATGCCGAAATAGTTGGCGGTTCATTCCACTGTGGCGAAGGAAAATGAATAATATAATATAATATAATATAATATAATATAATATAATATAATATAATATAATATAATATAATATAATATAATATAATATAATAAACATTATTCAAAATATTTCTTAAATTACCTTAAAAAAAATATTAAATATATAATTTAAAATTCATATTTATTTAAAACTTATTTTAAATCTTGCTAATTTACTTTCACTTACAATACACAACAGAAAGAGCCGTGGTGGTCGCTGTGTGACTCACCTGAGCACCACAAAGTCTCTGCTGGGATGAGGAGGCATACAGTTGAGGACATACTGAAACACCTCAGTCTGCCGGTCCAGAACCTCACACACTTTCCAGTTCATCAGATCAACGTCCCACATGTGACGTTCCCGAAGAACACGGTTCAGGACCACAGACGGAGGAGCCTCCACCTCTACTGAGACCCGCCAGCGGCGCAGAGGATTCCCATCACCTACCTGGAGTTAAACAACAGATCGCTGCATTAGAATTATAAGGTTCTATCTGCATTCTAAGTGATTTGGAGATATTGAGCTTCAAAGTTTTTGCTTTCGATATAACAAACAATTTGTGTGGAACAGTTCTCCTTCATACATTAACATGACAGAGGCCTTATTTGTGATCAAAACTCTCTTAAATTTGGAAATTGGGGTAAAAAAACAAGGCAAAATGCAGAGAGAACCTTCTAATTCTAAAAAGGCGTTTGCCGCATGGAATTATAAGGTTCTATTTGGCAGATCATTCATTGAAGCATTACTTTTTAAGAAATACAATTAGCCTGCTTATCATTTTAATAAAAATAAATAAAAATCAGTGTTGTAACAATATGTAGATGTTAGAGAAAGTTTTTTTTGTTGTTACTTTCTATAACATTTGATTAATGTTTTAGAATTTATATTTTTTCTGTTCAAACTTTTTTCAAATTCTTTTCAAATTAAGCATAAAATGCTGTGCTAAATATTTCGTCCAGTGCAGAAGTTAATTTTATGTAATTAATATGAATTATATACTTTATATGAATTACTGAATTATGTTTATTGAATTACAGTATATGCCCCATGATGTAAATTAAGTATTTGCACTTCAAGGCTTAATATCAAGTTTAAAGACTTTAAAAGAAAACAGACAATGAGCAAATGAGTTTAATGAACACTGAAATAATAAACACTTTAATAAATCACTGACTATATGTACACAAATAAAAATATTTTACATTTAATTTGTTAGATTTTTTAATAACTGTTTCTTTTTCAACATTGTTAAACTTAACATTTCATCTCAATGTCAAAAAACGCTTCTAAATCATCACATTTACACACTTTTTCAGTTTCAGGTTTCTTCTCAAGTTTATGTGGTGCGGCATTATTTAGTCCACTCTGGTTCTGTTTCTTTCTGGTCTTTCCCGCTATCAACAGAGCAATCCAAAGAAATGACAAAGAAAGCTGATCCTGATTGGCCCTCATGCGTGCATTCGAAATGCTGATTGGCTCACAGAAAGAGCCAAGCTAGAGTTTGACTTTGTAGATAAAACCTTTTTTTTTTTTTTTTTTAATAAAATGTCTTAAAATGTAAACAACTTATAAAAAAAAAACATCACATAATGTAAATAAGTTGTCATTTGATAAGAATATACCAAGAATAAGCCAATTTTGACAAAAGTGTCAGATAGAACCTTCTAAGGTGACGAGATGATTACTTCATATTCATTAACATCATTAAATTCCCCCTAAATGAAAATCCCACTCTATTTGGCATTAGTATTAATATGATAGGGATAGTTCACACAAAATTGAACATTTTAGACACCCACAAGTGATTCCAAACCTTTCAAGTTTCTTTTATTTTGCTGAACACAAAAGAGGATATTTAGAAAAATGGTAAAAACTTGTAACCATTAACCGCCATAGTAAGAAAATACTATGGAAGCCAATGGTTACCGGTTTTCCATTATTTTTCAAAATAACTTAGAAAATAGAAAATGTAACAGGTTTGAGACAAAATAAAGGGTGAGTAAGGAGCCTTCATTCCTCTGTGTGAATATAAAATCCAATAATGAACGCCAAACTGTTGATCATGATCCAGACAGTCTAGTTTCATGTTAATGTCTAGTGAAACTAAACTATATTAACTTATTTTAAAAACGGGGAGGAGGTACTATAGTCCCACTGTATTTATGTTTCAGTTTAAATTACAGCACATCGAATAAAGCTGCGCATATCAAGGCATTATAGTGAAACTTATAGTCTGCATGAACCAGAAGTAGCTGATGTACTTCCAGCTAAAACTGAATATTGAGTAGTGGGCGGTGCTTTCTTTTGTGCATCATTCCTTCATAGGAAACTAATGGTAAGAGGGAAGTTGTTTAAAATAATAATACACAGTTGCTATGGAAGTGACAACTTGGCCTTAACAGAAGGACGGACACTCCAAATTCAAATGCAAATGGTCAGACTTTAATTAAAGCTTACCAAAAACTTTTTTTAGTGGATTAATTTTCACAAATTAATTATTGACTTTAAGAATAACAATGTGAGCTAGCAACATAAACACTGTATATTTAGATTTCATATGGATTTTAAGTTTACGCGACTAAAAAAAAGCGTGATTTCTTCTTTCATACCTTTTTATAGGACAGCTCGGTGTTGCCGGTGCTCTGGCAGGACACCCAGCCTTTGGCCTTCTCCCGTGAGTCTTTGAGGAGACCCTGTAGTCTGGCCTCCATGAATGCAGGCCAGGAGCCTTCATCTTCCCCATCATCTTCCGGATGCTGCCGCTTGCAGAGCTCCTCAAGGGTGGGAGCCTGAAGCTCGGCCTCCACGTACGAATTACGTGATTGTGTCACCATTTCATGAGGAATCTGAGGACAAATAGAACACAAGTTAAACGAATAGGCAAATGAAAAAACACATTTCCACTGAGATTGGGGGTCCATCATGGTTTTCTTATGGTAAAATGCATACAGTAATTAGTTGGCTGTATTTTTCATTTAGTTACACTTTCAAAATGCATTTAAATTTGCATCATGTGAAATAAATCTGTGTCTCACCTCAAACAAGCGATTACACTCAGTGATCATGTGTGCCAGGCCCTGCGTAGCAGCCAGGTTTTCATTCAGATCCTTTTGGTCTGGCCTCCCTGTGGCATACTTTTTCTGCATGTGCATAGCTCTGTAGACAGATTTGGAAATCCTTTAAGATTATATCACTTAAATAATTGAAACAAGAAGTAATTTTTTAAATGTATTTATTTTATAATAATAATAATAATAATAATAATAATTATTATTATTATTATTATTATTATTAACAACAACATTAAAATAATGATTCAAAAAGGTAGAAAATAAAGAAAATTATTTTATTATTAACCTATCACAAAGTTGTATGACATTTCCAAATGTCCAAATAGAGTTTTTATATTGAAAGATTGATGTTATGGATGAACTAGGGCTGTTGAAATGTACTGGTATTCACAATGATTTTATATTATTATCATGATCATGCTATTTGTGTTGTCATGATATAACTATACAGACTTTAACAGGGGTTTTCGAACTGTGAGTCACGACCCACTAGAGCAGGGATACCCAAACTTTTTTTTTATGTTCGGCCGAAAACCAATCATGATTGAGGCAAGTGGGCTGAAGGTAAATGAAGTTGCCATGTGTAATTTGCTAATTTACTTAATAATATTTTAAAATAACTAGAAAATATTGCTTTATATAAACTTATACAGTATATTTTACATTACATTTTATAATGAACTTCATAACTTCATAATGATTTGCTCGCTGATGTCTTCTTCACAGTGCTCTATCCATCGAGTGACAGTATTTACATTTTAAAAACTCAGATTAATGTACAACATTTGATATCAGTTTGTTTTTTTGTAGCTCTGCAATAAAACAAACAAACAAAAAAGGTTACGACTAATTAGAAATTACGTTCTCTGATAAAGGCATTCTCCCCAACTTTCTGCATCATTCTCACTCTCTTCTCAGATGGGATGGTGGGCCAAATCAAAGGTTACAATGGCCAACTTTGGCCCGCGGGCCCTACTTTGGGCATCTCTGCACTAGAGGGTCACACAATGAGGAAAGGTGGGTCGCGCATAGTCACTTACTGTAGTTGCAGCTATATTTATGTTACATTGAATAAAAACCAGTATAATAATGAGCAAACAACTCTTTAGAGACAATTCTGTTTTTCGAATGAATCATTTAAGTCAATACACATGAGCTGAAACAGTCTGAATCAGCATTCATTGAATGACTGAGTCCGACTCAGTTGTGTTGAACTGTCACGTGTCTACGTCAGTAACGTACAGCATTCATGACAGCAGCCGCGAAGCGTTTAACAAAATGTTGACAACAAAACATTCTACATATGTCAACAAAGGTCGATCCTGTTTTCTTCTAAAAAAAGAAGTATCTTCGTCAACAAAAAATTATCACAGGTACAGCCAGCATCCCATAAAAGCACTTAGAGTCTCATTTTCAGCTGCATATCGAATCGCAAAATCCAAAAAGCCACACACCATAGGAGAGGAGCTTCTGCTGTTGGCCTGCATAGACATTGTTGAGGAAATGATGGATAAAGATGAGGCAGTAAAGATAGCTAAATTTCCACTTACTGATAATACAGTACAATGGCGTACTGAGGAAAAGTCGTCTAATATAAAAAAAGTAAAATAATAACTTGTCTGTAAACGGGGGGGGGGGGGTGCCCATTTTTCCATATTAAAATATTATGGTGGGTCTTGAGATTGACTTACTTGCCTAAGTGGGTCCCAGTTTGGGAACCCCTAGACTACAATATTATATGAAACTGAAACAATAACAAAATACAATACATAATATGCCACATAAACAATTTATATGATTTATTATATAATTTAATTCATATATTATTTATTTATTTGGCCATATTAATGGTGACAGCCCTGAGATGAACAGAACTTTGTGCATCACAGAAAATCAGAAGGAGTGTTTTCTACCTTGGCGCAAGATTGTCTTTCTTCAGGAGGTTGAGATGAAAAAGTGAAGGTGCCAGACACACTGCCAGGTTCATGGGCGTCATCTGATTCTCTTGAACGGAGGAAGTGACATCACTCAGGAAGCAAAGCAGTGTTTGCAATACCTCCCTGTTTTCATCTGACATCAGCATGATGGCCGCCTGCACAGCCTGTAAGCGCTGCTCTTTGGGAACATCTGAACGGGAAAGAAAGATTGTTTGCATTTATCTTTCTGAGAGCAGGAGAAGGGAGGGTGTTAAAGAGGGGTTGTTTCTTACATTGGTATATGTGGAGGAAGGTTTCACCCAGTTTGCTAGTCAGAAGTGGCTCAGGCAGATCCCTGAAGAACTGCTTGACCATGTCGGCCACATCATACGCAGACTGATCTTCATAGTTCACATCATCGGGAGAACTCTCGTTCATCTGTCGGAGCGCTTGGATACGAGACTTCACTCCTGATTTGCGAAAAAGACCCACCTAGGAAACAGAAGCTAAATTATATACTGTTTTGTTTTATTTTGTTACAAATAAAACAATTCAAATACAAAAAAATGCATACTTTGATGTGTACATACACTACATTATAATGTACTTTTTTATATTTAGCTCATTCAAAATTAAATAAAATAATGATCAGACATGCATATTTAAAAATATTTAATTTTAATTTTCATTTAAATCATTTTAATTTAATTTAAAATATTTTTGTACATTTATTTTGTTGTACTGACTGACCTGATCAAGGCATTGGCTCCTGAGGTAGCGCAAAGCCTGCTGCGTGCCAAGTGGTAGAGGCTGACCGAAGCGTTGCACATGCACAATCAGTGGGACTCCAAACACATTCTTATCTTTATAGTCTGGAACCTTCATCCTCTTCATAAACTTTGGCACAGACCTGACACATTCAAAACACCTTTTTTTAGTTTTAATACACATTAGCTTTTCTATAAATTGCATCTTTTATATTTTATATTTAGAAAGTTGGAGGCATCGATACAAGTAAACAAATCATTTCAGAGTTTTGCCTGCAGTAACAATAGTGACCAGAAGAGGGCAGATGTGTTAATATTTACTGGTGCTCCCTCTCCAGCTACACATGACACAACCACTTTATAGAAGGATGTTTTAGGCTACAGTAAAACAGTAAAATAAATCTCATAGGATCTGATAATTTTTCCAACAGATTCTTACCAGGTCCAGCCGTGTTTGTTGGACATGGAGTACTTCTCCATGATGGCAGTGAGACGGAGCAAGGAAAATTTTTGTAGCAGGCTGAGCTGGGCTGCAGATTGGCTGGTGATCTGGAGACAGGCGACTGAATGGCTGAGGCGGTTGGAAATCTGGAAGCTGGGCCATCGCAAGCTAAACACAGAGCAAGGAATCATGTTAGAGATTCTCAACTAGGTGCAAATGAATGATTAAGTAATCACCTAAACTTGCATTTGGACTAGAGGTGTCCACAATTTTTTGTGGAAAATAATTGGCTGTATCTGAAATCACCATTATACCCTTAAATAGTGCACTCTTTTAGAGAACAGCCATTTGTAGCAGTATCCAAAATCATGGTGGAAATTCTGAAGTGCACTCAATCAATCCCACAATGCGCCACAGTAAGGAGTGTACAACGATGTACACTCAACAGCTATAAAATACTCATAATGAGAGTTTGTGTTCTGAATGCATTTCTGAGTCTGACCACAAAATGGCATCCACAAAAAAATCCTGTTGGTGTAAGTTTCTAAATAATCGTTAACACCTAAACCCACTAACCAAGTCTCAGACTCGCTGGAAACTTCCAAGCAAGTGTGAAAAAGCTGGTTGGAGTTATCCTGTACAGGACACTGCCTCTCCAGATACAGGACTGGACAGTTGAAAGCTAAAACTCCGGCATAGTTTCTGGTCTTTTACTTTCCAATATTAACTGTACAGTTCTGCATGCAACACTTATAGTGAACATAGCTCTAAATCTTACCGTTTTGGTCGGGTAAGGGAAGCGCCGACCCCAGAGTCTCTCCTTTCCCTCATTCCTGTGGATTCTGTTTCATTAAGCGACACCCCATCCCTCTCTACATCACTGGGGGTAGCCTGACCCTCCAGCACTGAATGTCCCTCAAAGTCCAATGTGATCTGGCTGGATGACTGCAAGTCGCCTTGCCTCTCAACATCAAGATCAACTTGCCCCTTCCCTGCATTTTCACTATTGGGCAATACATTCTTGGACCAGTGGTCCACAATCTGTTGCAGTCCGTTAACATGTTGCAAAATATCATCCAAATGTGGGAAAAGGTCTTCCTTTTCCAAGTCTATAAGGTCGCCGGTGCTGGCATAGAGGTGCGAGCCGGGTACATTGTCATAAATGCTGATCCGACTGCCTCGGGTGCAGCACTGCGTGACGGGACGAGGTTCTTTGATGCTAGGTGGACGCTGGACATCCGAGTCCATGCTTGCAGAGTGCCAGTTGATGGAGGTTGCCGTTGAGGGTGAAAGACTCTCAATAGACAGAGCTTTGGGAAATGTTCCAGGCTTGTGATCTTTAGGAATATGCACCACCAGGTCTTCGTAGGACCGGAACTCGTTACGGCGATTCTGCTCGGCCACACGTTTACCCTGGATGAGACTGGAGAACACATCCAAGTCCTCCAAGTACATCCCGCTCCGTTTGTGATCAGCCCGGTGGACATTGCGTTCCTTCAGGTTTGGTGTACTAACAGCACTCCCGCTGGATTGACTGCTGCTCCCTTCACTACTGGACTGGGAAGGCAACATCATGCCAGAAGGTGGCTCCGCTAGATGCACATCTCCATTGATGATCTCCACACAGCGGAGAGTTTTCACAGTCTGGGGTTCTTGTTGGAGAACTGGGGCACTAATAACAAGACCCCTGTTCCCTCCACTACTCATTGCTCCCCGTAACTGTAAAGCTTCCATCCGCCTTAGGAATTCTTTAGCTCGTGTCCTTCCTCGCTTGCCATGCTTTACAGGCAGAGAACCATAGCTTGAAAGATCAGATGAGAGATGGGGCATGCCAAGTGACGTGTGGTCAGGCATGGCTGCAGAGTCCGAGCAGGTGCGGTGCGAGCTGTCCGAGTCTTCTGCGCTGTGAGCACGAACACCACCACTGCCACCGCTGCTCTCGCTGTGGAGGGAAGAGACCTCCGGCTCGCTCAGGTCTGTCAGAACACTCTCACTGCTGGTTGTTGTCCGCAGGGCAGAGTTCTCCCCTAATTTCTTGTTTTCCACCCCCCTCAGCAGACAATCAATGTCTTGGAGCCTAGACCAGCGACGACTGCTCCATTCAAAGGTCCATTTGTCACTGATGGCAAAGAGGTCATCTTCATCTGAGTCTTCGTTCTGCAAGTTAACAAGGGAATTAATAAATATCTTCCTTTTTATTGCCATACCTTTTTTACTACGTTAACAATTCAGCACGATACTTGAATCCCATCCCAATCCTTCAAGAAAAACTTTCTTTCACTCTCTTTTTTTCCTTTTTCCTTCTCCACATTCAGAACCCCTGGAGGAAACAGTTTAGATTCACTCAAATGGCTTTTTCATGTTTTGAAAGGGCACATTCCTTCCTACGTTGAATCGTTACATAACCAGTGTGATATAACACCATATATCAGTTCCTACTCAATCTTTAGGTGGTACAGTAAGTGATACTGTACTTTAAGAGCCAAAACAGTTGCATCGATTCAGATAGAGACAAAGATAGTGACATTTTCTATTTAATTAAGCTTATCAGGAATAAAATGGCATTTTACTTCTGCATTAGATTGTGGCAATGACAGTCACGTCATACTAACAGGCATTATTCCAACCCCCCTAATTCTTTCAACAAAACTGCAACAGTATAACATAAAATAGCTTGAACTATGCACATACACAGGCTAAAATGCATTACTTACTTTTTTCTTGGGAAGATTGACATCAAGTTTCATAGAGGCACACTTGTTCAACGTGTTCAGTCGCCTGAATGGGAAAAAGTTGAAACAAAAAAATTAGAAACCCTTCTCCTTTGACAGGCTTTGTGTTGCATGGCTGATACTGTGGTGATGTGGACACAATATCAGCACAGTCTTCTGTGACCATTTCTAACATAATCAAGCTATAAGATCTATGTCCCTGCTATCCAATGCCCGGCTCTGGTAAGCAGCAAACCTAATTAGGCACAATAATTGGCCAATGTCCTACTCTCTCTCATGGTCGCTTGCTTTTAATTGGCAAAAGCTTGCGAGCTTCAGTTGTCATGGTTTTCAATGGCCCTCAAGAGCAACTAATGTGGTGTTGATTCCAGCTGCCACATAGTCACTCATCTAGGTCTAAGAGGCCTGTTTTCCCCCCTCAAATTCACAAAACCATACAAAAACCGTAAGAACTTGCTTTTCTTTGATGCCCTTCCCAAAATGTCCCGAAAATAGGTAATTTGTGTGGTCCCCTTAAATGTGAAAAACGATTTTGAAATGAAAGTGAAGCAGCTTCCTGAACTTTTGACAAAATCGTGGGCTCCTTTTTGAATAGCATTAGTTTCAATTACAACCTTTCACAATACAGACACTGAAGCAACAATTGGATGTACCAATATTTCCAATAAGTGTTTCCTCCTAGATCTGAAACCATTAGACATATTACAACCTATTGGTACTGTAAAGAGAAAGTAAAGAATAATGTGGAAAAGATGACAAAACATTGCGTGCCTCAAGCATGCACTGAAACCAAGCCACTGTTTCTGATGTAATAATCATGACATTTTAAGACTCTTTTTATTGTTGAACCGTCTGTGTGTGCTATAAAAGCAAAGACTGCAGATATAAAGCATGAATCACAAAAGTCAGCTTCTTAATTTTAGCTATGATGTAGGATTAAAGGACTTGAGGCCATTAATCAGAGCCATTAATCATTCATTCATTCATTTTCCTTCAGCTTAGTCGCTGATTTATTAAGGGTCACCACAGTGGAATGAACCTCCAATTTCTACACAGCCATTAATCAATGCTAACAAGTTAAACAGTAAGAAGTGGTACTTAAACTAAAGTGTTTACCTTTCATTGTGCTAATAAAGCTTATATTTGTTGTTTGTTGGTTGAACATTGCTATTGCAAGTTAACGAGACTTAGGTGATGAATTTGGTAACAACCCATTAATTAACCATTGACAGATTTGTGAACTAAAATCAGCAAACTGTAGAGAGTAAAATGTCAGACAAAGGTTAAAGATGTTAGCTTTGTCACTAGTGCTCGCAAACATCCGCAACTAACTGACTCCTCCGCACTCTTACTAGGCATGTCGTGCTAGAATTGTTTACCGAGTTGTTCCCCTCCGGGGGCTGTAGAAAAGTGAGAAGTCAGGGGGAGAGGTGGGAATGTCGGACATTGTTTCCCACACAACAGTAAACAGGTTTGGAATTTCGATGAGTTGCTTAAGGGTTGTTTAGAATCACAGCAGAACGGCTTGAGTACACCCCCCTTTGCCCCCAGTGCTCTCCTACCAGAGCAGTATCCAAGGCAACCAAAGTCACTGGAGGGCTCTTTTCATCTTAATTTGGGAACTCAAATTCAGTGTCTAAACAAGACGAAAAGCTAACTCATTGAGAACGTTCTGTACTTAATTTCTGGGGAAACACAATGAGTGTAATTTACAAACTTTATTGAGTCACTTGTTGCTTTAATCATGACATTATTTACTCTAGCATTACAAAAAGATTGACATGAGAGAAAGTCCTCCAGACCTGAGCTTAATTGATGCAATGCATGAGGGGAACGCAGACTTTTAGGACTTGCTGTCATTACTGATGAATAGGACTGTGATGTTTGTAAGGAACCTCAACCACTGCAAAATGAATGTTTTGAATATGAGAATGCTGCAGAAGTAGATCTAATCTGATTTGTTTTTGTACGTGGGATATGATTCAGCATTTCTAGCATCCCCTCTGTCACTATTATGCCTCTTGAGGCCAAAAGAGTGAGTAGCTCCTACAGTATGTGACTATTTGGTTATCTATGTGGCTTCCAGCACACTCACACATCTAAAATTAATTTTCATAGCACCAAAGTAATCCCTTAAGTTCTACTTGTCTCGCTCAGACTAAGAATCAAACTAAAGTTTTGGTCCTGGGAGGTAGGTGAGTTAACAAGGCTTCAAAAGACCCCATACCTTGATCTCAGAGGGTGAGTATAACATCTTCATTGTACTTTCCTCCTTAAGCCTTACTCCTTCTATGGTCATAACACCATTGTCTCCATTTCTGTCATACCTGCCCGGCACTTAACAGGACTCAAACTTGTGTATCCTGCATTGGACACTAACAAGGGTGCTAAAGACCACAGTCTTTTACTGTCAGTTGCTAGTGCACCTCTTGGTATGGGTGGGGGGTGAGCTAACAAGGCCATTAAAGACCATAGCCCCTAGTGTTAATCAGTAATGTGCCTCTTAATGCCAGGTGAGTATGGTTTATGCCGAGTTCAGACTGCATGATTTTAGCCGATTTTGACTCGTCGGCGGGTTTTGAGAAATCGCCGACAAATGCCTGAAATCACAGGCAAATTGGTGCTCGTTCACGTGAGTAACAATCACATAGTGACTATCAAAGACGCGATCTGAGAGAATCGGCAATGAATCGCCGACACCCGTGAGATATTTGGCATGCTTAATATCTCAACCTGTCGGCGATCAAATCATGCCGTGTGAAATTGAAAATAACAATGGCAATTACCTACAGCCAATGAGAGAGCAGCATGCACTAGTACAGGTATCTCCAGGCCAGTGGGAGGTTGGGGTAGAAGTAAAAAGCGCTCATTTTCAGTTTATTTGGACCCAAGAAACGGAAAAACTAATGTAAATTTGCCAGGAGCACCCGTGTCTGTTTGGCGTGTCATCTCAGCAATATCACAACCGGGTCGAAGAATTCCTTCAAAGCCAGGTGAACAAAATAAGTCCGATTTCCCCATTAAACGCTTCTTTCTCATTATGCAGTTAATAACAAAAGATATACTATGTGACCTCGCATTGTTTCCATGTCACCTCTTGTGTGTGTTTGGTTGTGAGACGTAGTTTGGACAAAGTTGTCTGATTCGTCCTATTTTAACGTCATGCAGAGTGAAACACACTACCGACACATTACTGACAGAACGCTACCCCAGATAGTCATGCAGTGTGAAAACATCAGTGACACGACTACTTTGAAAATCATGCAGTCTGAACTCGGCAATACTTGGTTTACACAGCTCCTGTTTGCTAGTCTCCATTGCACTTATCCTTTAAACCTCACGTTCATCCGGGTCACGGCACCAATGCAAACCCATCTGAGCGGGATCTGATCCAGGATTTCCAGCATGGCATGATAACAAGGACATTAAAGACAAATCTATAGTGTCAGTTGCTGGTGCATCTCCAGGGAGTGAGGTTTGTACAGCTCCTGTACGTGGCATCCATTACAACAACATTGTTCTGAAAGTATTTTTTTTTCCTGTATTTTATTCCTGCTATTATTGGTTGCATCTATTAAGCATCATATACACCACAGTTCTTACCGGCATAGAGGTTCCACAAGGTCTTTGTCCAAGAAGTCATGGTCTTTCTTCACAGGAGAGATGTCAATGGGAAATTGAGAATCTGCAAAGAAACACAGGCATATCCCATTTCAACAATCAAGTTCATTACAGTCCAATTCAGGAAAAAACAGATGTCTTTTAAGGACTATAATGATTTCCCTCTGATTCGTTAATAGGCCAATCTTGCATGTTCACAGTGAACACAGAGGAATCCAGGCGCCCACACTCTTAAAAAAACCCTGACAACACATTCTTTCCAGAGCGATAGCCAAGGCACAGAGAGTAGCTAACTTGTTTTAAACTTCCAGATGCTAATAAAGTGAGACAGGGTTTGCCCCCCAAATTCTGAGCTTGGCTTTGAGAAGCTATTACGTCTTCCGCTGAGTATAGTGTCCAACTTATGTAATGGGGTGACTGGATCCAGACCCCGCCAGAGTTGACATTCCACCAGTACAATTAAATGTTTCATCATATTTTTGCCTCTGCTGAATGAAATAAGCAAAATCACAGATTCAAAGAGAGACACTGTGTTCTGGTTTTCAGCTGCTGGATATTCAAAAACAACCCTTCTGAAGAGATGCATTATGGGAAGATTCTATTCTGCACTTTGATTCCATGACAGCAAAAGAAAAGCATTAATGTCACAAATAAACAAAGAAAGGATTGTATGACAAAACACCATCTATTTCGCTAAAATCTCTATATTCTTTTAATTATTAATAAGCTGCAAGATTTCAGAGCCTTTATTGCATTCATTTATAAAACTCTAAATATTATATTATATTATATTATATTATATTATATTATAGTATATTATATTATATTATATTATATTATATTATATTATATTATATTATATTA
>CAIGQQ010004837.1:12547348-12587101 GCA_903798035.1 Danio albolineatus | reverse complement strand
TATTATATTATATTATATTATATTATATTATATTATATTATATTATATTATACACTCATTCATTCATTTTCTTTTTGGCTTAGTCTCTTTATTAATCTGGGGTCACCACATAGGAATGAACCGCCAACTTATCCAGCATGTGTTTTACGCAGCGGATGCCCTTCCAGCTGCAACTTATCACTGGGAAACATCCATACTTATTCACACACATGCACAAGGGCCAATTTATTTTACCCAATTCACCTATACAGCTTGTCTTTGGACTTGTGGGGGAAACCAGAGCACCGCGAACACAGGGAGAACATGCAAGGGCTTTTGATGGGGGCGGTATTTTATTTTATTACTTCAACTGGACAAGTAACAGAGAACAAAAAAATAATAAAAATCCCAAAACTGTACTTTAAAAACATAAAGAGGAAAAAAACTAGAGCACTCAAACAATTTCATTTGAAGACCAACACTCCAAGATCAAAAGCACTTGCCATAGGTGACTGAAAAAGGCAGCGTCTTTTGCGGCAAGGTTGTTCCCATGACCTCTGCCTCTCTTTGAAGATGTCACACTCTATATGTACAAGCGGTACCTCTTAACTGGAACCTGTTTGACCAATGACCTGTACCTCCCAGCATTTCAGATGTAGGGGGTATGAATGCTCTGAGTAAATGAGGCCTTTTCTGAGGTGGTTTGAAACACCAGACCACAGGGAAAATGAGTGAGCTTAAACTGGCTAAACAACATGAGGTCTGACAGACATTAAAGCGCCCATTTAAACATCGGAAACTACATCCCACATTAAAAGCTTGTCTTTGCCCAAAATGACACTCATTTTGGGAAGAGGTTGACGTAATGAGATTGTTTGGAAATCTGAATGAGAGTACTAACCTCCCTTGAAACAGTTTTAACCATACTACCGGTCAAAATTTGGGATCAGTTCGAATGTTAATGTTTTGAAAGATGTCTATTTTGCTAATTGAGGTTTAATTATTACTAATTTAACTGTTCTTAATTTGTGTAGTTTAAATTGTATTAATAAAAGTTTTCATTCAATTGAATGTAATTCAAGAAATGTTATCTATCCCAGTGTTTCTCAACTGGTGGGATCACAACCCAAAAGAGGGTCGCGGGAACATTTTTAGTGGGTTGCGGAGTGTGTGGTCAAAAAATATATGTATATTATTTATTTTGCTTATACCGGACATTTATTTTGAAATGCGCGTGACAACAGTTCAGTTTAGTTCGGGAACTGAACATTTCTTTACCCTAACCGCTGTTTACAGTATTTGTCATTTTTACTTTGCAATATTTCTATAATTTGATACATTTTGTTAAATGCAACAATAAAATATTGTTTATTTTTAAGTCTTTGTGATTTTCTTATGATTTATCTGTCACTACTTGTGTATGTTAACAAACAAATTAATTATAATTTCTAAAATTATAGTTCCGGGCATCCGCTCCGTAAAAAAAAATATGCTGGATAAGTTGGCGGTTCATTCCGCTGTGGCGACCCCGGATTAATAAAGGGACTAAGCCGACAAGAAAATGAATGAATGAAGAAAATTATAGTTCCTAAAAACCAGTTGAGAACCACTGATCTATCCCACAGAGGTTAGAAACTGTCTTTAGACATAGGCTCACATACAACAGCAAAACATAAATACATTCATACAATTATTTTAAAATATCCTATTTAAAAAAACTATTTTAAAAAAACAATGGGAATAAAAGGAACTTTATACTATCTGCCAGATGGAAGTAACTTAAAGGAACCATGTAAAGAATAGAAAGAGTCTTCCACAATAGTGGAGTTTTTTCTTTTTGTCACTGCTATAAATAAATTAGTGAGAGTTGTTTGTCTATTACCGATTATTTCTATTCATTCATTTTCTTTTCGGCTTGGTCCCTTTATTAATCTGGGGTTGCCACAGCAGAATGAACCGCCAACTCATCCAGCATATGTTTTAAGCAGCGGATGCCCTTCCAGCTGCAACCCATCACTGGGAAACATGCATATACACTCATTCACACACACACACACACACACACTACGGACAATTTAGCTTATCCAATTCACCAACACCATGTCTTTGGACCTGTGGGGGGAAACCGGGGCACCCAGAGGAAAACCACGTGAACACAGGGAGAACATGCAAACTCCACACAAAAATGCCTACTGACCCAGTCGAGACTCGAACCAGCGACGTTCTTGCTGTGAGGCAATCATGCTACCGCCGTGCCACCGTGACGCCCTAATTATTATTATATATATTTTTTATATATAAGTCACATGATGCTTCAGGAATCGTTGATGATCTTGATGATCTGCTGCTCAAGAAACTATTATTATTATCACTGTTAAAAACCACTGGGCTGTTCATATTAGTGGAAACTGTGATGCAGTATGATTCAAAAGTACCATTAAATATGTGTCTATTTTTATTGATTGAGAATTTCATGTTATGATTTTTTTTTGAACATTATTTTGATAAAAAATCTGAATAAAGTAAAATAAATCAGTTTCTACAAAACAATGTAGCAGTAAAAAATATTTTCAATCATTAGAGAGGATTATGATCATAACTGAACAGCAAATCATCATATTATAATTAGGGCTGTCCAAGAATTAATCGTGATTAATCACATCCAAAATAAAAGTTTGTTTTGACATAATATGTGTTTGTGTTGTATATATTTATTATGTATATGTGATAAACACATTCATAGAAGCCAAAACTATAGATAAAAAAGTTACATCAAAGTAGTTACATCATATTCAAATGTAAAATTATTATCATACACATATATTTTTTATATATATAAATATAAACCAACATTTTATCAAGTATATGCATGTGTGTATTTATATATTCATAATACAATATACACAGTACACACACAAATATTATGTTAAACTTTTATTATGTGATTAATCACCATTAATTTTTTGACAGCCCTAATTATAATGGAATATTGATGTTTTAAATCAGACGAATAAATACAATTTTAAAACAGATCCAAACGTGTAATATAATTTAGAATTAAATAAAAGCAAGCTTGGATTAAGCATCTTTTAAACACAATTTGAAAATTGTTCTGATCCCAAACATTTGACTGATAGTATATGGCTTTCCTTTTGGGTGTAATAACATTTATGATCCTTTCTAATTGTATATTTTTGTGTGGTGAAGCGTTACCTTCAAAGAGTTGGGCGTACTGGGGGAATCCTGCTGCCCGCAGCCAATCACAAGCTTCCTTTGCCTCGATTTCTGCAACACAAAAGTTTATACTTGTCAGACTCATAAAACATGTCTATCTGTTGAATATATAGACTTGATAAAGACAAAGAAGAAACCAGATTAGAGGGCTAGGATTTGATGGTTTGCTTCGAACTTTGAGATCATAATGACCACATAATGACAAAGTCAGGCATCTTTCTTAAATGTCTCTCCAAAACAAAGCCAAAGAACTTCATATTCACATGGATTTTTTCTGCATAAAGTAAATTAGCATCCATAACCCTGTCCATTTCAGCATGTTTTAAGATAAGGAACATTTGCTGTTGTTGTTGCAAAAGATTACACAAACTGAGCAAATGGAACAGACAGAAAAGCAAGCAGCTTACAATGATCGAGGTTGGTCCAAGGATGATGGCCGCTGGATGTGACCGAATCGAAGGACATTATTTGTGCTTTACATGTTTGGCTGGTATTATGATGTGCGTCAAATCAATTAATGTTTTCGTTTAACTCTTTTCCTGCGGTTAACAAGAGAAAACGCTTCCCTGCCATTGACGAGTATTATGGCAATTCGTGTTTTAGGTTTATTATGGTATGGGAAGCCCTAACGCATGTCTTGAGCTATACAACCTTCCTTGGGCTTTATCCCCGCCAAATGCATTTGCTATTTAAACAGTGCAGCGCAAAACGTCCAAATGAAACTAGCAAATAACATCTGTGTCGTGCCTTGCGCCGCATTGCGCCGGGTGTATGATAGGGTTCGTTGTGTCAGATTGCACATCTAACATAGTAGGCTAGCTAATATGGTAAATAAGATATTATATATACATAATGTTTAATATATATATATATATACAAAAAAAATATATATATATATATATATATATATATATATATTTATTTATTTATTTTATTTTTTTAAATTTTTTTTTTTAAATATTTTTTTTTATATTGCTAAATTTTCTGCAAATTTCTGGGAATTACCACCAGAAATTCTGTCATTTTTGTCACAAAAAAATCACAAATAAAATCGTGAAAAACTAGGGGGTCTGATAACTATTTAAACTAAATACAACTAAATAATAACAACAAATACAAAAACAAATAACAGATTAATTTCTTCTTATTAAAAACATTGTTTTCAATTTGTCAATGTGTAATTATAATATCTCATATATTATACAGATTATTCCTATCTTGTTTCAAATGTATAGTTCATGCAAAAAAAAAAAAAACATTTTCCTATAAATTTACTCACTTTTATGCATTTCTTTCTTCTGTCGAACACAAAACAAGACACTTTGAAGAATGTTGATGGGAAGAAGCAGCCACTGGCATCCATAGCAAGAATAAAAAACACTATGGAAGTCAATGCCTTTTTTTCCCCCCAAATATGATAACATAATTGTCATTTTTGCATGAACTAACCCTTTAAGGATGTTCAAATCATCTTACTACAAAACCAAACTATAACACTGATAATAACCTTGCTGTTTTGTCAATGTAAACTTGTTGCATCCATGAAGCTAACACACAGTTTCACAGACAGTTATCATGAGAATTATTTTTAGAAACACTTGTGTGATCTTGGACAGGAAGAGAAGGAGGGAGAGAGCCAAGAAAGAAAAAAAAAGAGTGAGCGAGTATTACATAACAGCATCAGTTGTGTGTGATTTAATTACGTTTCTCTTCCTGCCGCCGCATGAAGGAGGTTATTCTTGTAGGTCAGATAATACATAATAACACGGCCCTGCGAGCCCGTAAAGTCTGTTCACAATCCCACATGATAAAAACCAGGACAGCTCAAGATTTTTGGGATTAAGCGATCAGTTGCATATTGGCATTATGATCCTGTTCATAAAACAGCAGACCTTTACGTGACGCGTCGTAGTTAATGGAGGGTTAACAGAATGTACCAGAAGACTGTTTGGGATTTTCAGAAGTCAGATTTGGAAAAAGAATATAAAAAAACATTGGAAACTATGCGATTCCAGAAGGAAAGGAACATCATATTAATTTATGAGACCTCTGAACAAAACAACCGGAGCTGACCACAGCAGGTCAGAAACACTCTGAGCATTAAGACAAAACAGTACATAACATTCAAAAATAATAATAAAATCAGAAGAAGAAAAAAATAATTAATTAATTCTTAATTCTGAAAGAATCTGCAATGAAAACAGAGAAATAGAAAAGGAGATTCTTGCAAAAGCCTACTTGTTTGGGGGAAAAAATATAGAAAACCCAAAATTTAAAGAGATGGTTAACCCCCAAAAATGTAATTCTGTCATCATTTACTCTCCTTTTACTTACTGCAAACCTTTAGAAGTTTCTTTCTCTTTGTTAAACTAAAAAGAAGATGTTTTGAGAAATGTTAGAAACCGGTAACTTTGACTTTCATAGTTTATTTCTTTTTCTAATTTTGAAGTAAAAGCATTTCAGCATTCTTCAAAATATACTATTTTGTGTTAAACAAAAGAAAGACACTCAATGTTTTTGGAATTTTTCGAGAGAACATAAATAGTGAGTACATTTTCATGTTTGGGGTGAACTATCTCTTTAAGAAATCTCATATCAAGACATTTCAGTGAAATGCAATATACTTCTCAAATAATATATATAAAAATTTAAAATGATATAAATAAATATTTACAAAAGTATCTTGATAAAGATGATGATTATTGGACTCCCAAAATTGTACATGTATATATAAATCTGTGACAACATTTTTATGAAATTGAAACAAAAAAAAAATTTGAAAAATTAAAACTTTTTTGGGGAGAAAAAAACATAACTATTTTCGTAAGACACATAAAAACCTCAAACTGTGCTTAAATATAATAATAAACTATCTACCACTTGCAGAAAAATCACTCAAATATTTCTCATCAGATTCAAATATTTCTCATCGACTTTAAATAATATGAGCTGGGTAATTCACATGGCACTTACAGCCCTTTTACGTATCAATAATTGTCCAATTTGTGTTATTCTCAGAAAGAATTTCAAAAACATCTAAGACAGGGTTAAGACTAACTGAATGACAATGACAAATTCCGACATAATAATACACAAAATGTAATACAGTCAGCCAGAGACTCAAGAAGACAGTGTTTGGACTTGAAACAGCCCAAATCTGATATTTACCAAACAATAAAAGCACATAAGCGCATACCTTCCATTGTTTAAGACTGCATTGCATTTCAGCCGGCTATCGAGTTACTCAAGTTCACTGACAAACAAATCCCAGTAATGTCTAACACCAGTAAACACAGCATAAAATTCCCACTCAGTTCAATTAAAATGATTTTTTTAGATCTTTTCCCAATACAAAACATTCCCTAAAAACTGTAGATAAAAATATGGTAGATTTTCTAGCAAACTACAAAAACACACAAAATAAAAATGATACAAAAAGGTGTAATTAAGATGTGATTTTGTTTTTTAATGCTTTTGAATGAAAGTAAAACGCGTTAAAAAAAGCATAAGACACACTTAGTAAAAATACAAGTAAAACTATAACCTAAAACAACATGTTTAATATACTTTAAATATGTAATTTATATCTTTAATAATAAAATAAAGCTGCTGAGGAAAAACAATTGGAGAAACAAAGACACAAGTTTAAACAAATCTATATAAATCACTAAATAAATTACACTAAAAAAATCTGTTAATTAACAGGTTCTGTTTTTTTGTGATTAACAGATTTTTTTATTTATGGCTTGGAATTTCATTATGGGACATTTACCTCTGCTCTGTTGATTTTTTTAAGTTGAGCAGTTTAACAAAGTGACTTTTTTTGACATTTTAGCGGTCTGAAAGAATATTATATAATTATATAATATTATATAATATATATATATATTATATAAGATTAATTATTGTAAGAGCATTAAGTCCTTCAAATAACAGAAAACAAATGGTCATTTGATAACCAGGTTCTTGTTCTATAATTTACAACCACAATACAAACAATAAATCAAATACAACATATATAAATAAAGCATCCAAGTTCCATAATGCAACTCAAAAGAATAAATATGCGAAAAAAAAATAATAATCACACAATACTGACAACTTTTACACTGTATATACATATACAGTATATATATGCACTACATCTAAATGTCATCAAAACAATAATATCTTTTCCTGAAACCTTCGACATCCAAATGAATCATTCTCACCTGATTGAGCAACAAAGAAATGACTCCATAAAGTCAATAATCCAACATGCAAATATGGTAATGCAGCATCACAGCTCCAACCCAAAACATATTCTGAACCTCTTTCCAACTCTGCCTGATGACCCTAATCATATCCCAGAGGGTGTCCTGTGGGTTACGGGGTGTTTGCCCATCCTCTAAGAGTGCGGAGAGGACGTCAGAGCGAATCGCCAGGGTTTTCATTCATATTGACAGTAGGATGGAAAGAATTCCTGCGCTGCCTCCACCCCGCTAAGATTACCTTTCTTTTGTGTCACCTCCTTTACCGAACAATACGATTTGTTCAGTTCAGTAGCTCCTGTGAGACGGACTAAATGCTCAAATGATATAAGACCGTTCTTTATGAGCATGTCACGAAACCTCTTTTTCTGACAGATGTAAACAAATGTATGGGACCAGCAAATCTGTTGGCAAATATTAGCAGATGAAATGTCCTTGAGGTCTAAAAACATACGATATGACATGAGTGTACAAATATTTGATGGTGTGTATTTTTACAAGGTCGTCCCTATTAATGTTGCTAAAACACTGCTTGATAGTTCAACATATTTATGACTGATGCAAATTTTCTGAACAGAAATGACAACTAAATTATATAATATTCTCTTAACGCTTTCACATGTAAAGCTTCTGAATAAGTTTTTTAAATTTGATCATGATTTAGAATGTGTCAGTTAAAATAGTCCATGGTGATGTGTCAGTTTTATAATGTAACACACCACAGACATTTTAGTTTTTTCTTTCCTACAAATATTGACATATGTTGTATTTATAGCATATTATGAAATATTGGATATTCTGATTCTCAAATATGTGTGATAATCATTTAATCAACTTATACCAATAATGAACATATTTCTTACTCTGTTGGGCACCATGTTAGTCTGTAGTGGAGAGATTTGAGCTGCTGAATTTACAACATGTTAATTCATCAACTTCTCCCCAAATACATGAACGCAACTTGATGTTTATTTGGGAGAGGAATAGAGTAAACTTTCTAGCTGCTTAAACAGTGTGTATTTAACATTAATAAAGCACATCCTCTGATTGTTATGTTTAAAATTTAAGATACAACTATTTGAAAATTTGGAACCAGATTTTTCAAAAAATTCTGAAAACTGAGACAATTACCTTTAAAGTGGTCTAAATGACGTGCTAAGCAATGCAAATTACTAATCCAAAATTAAGCTTTGATATATTTACAAAATATCTTCATGGAACATGATTTTGTACTTAATATTTAAATGATTTTCCGCATTAAAGAAAAGTCAATAATTTTGACACAATCAACTTAAGACTGATTTTGTGGTCCAGGGTCACAACTGATAAAATTATTATTAAAAAAATCTAAAACTCACATAAAAAAGCAGCTTTGAATGCAGTAAAAAAACATGGAATTGAAACAAAAACAAAAATTTAGAAGCTGATCTAAAGACTGGTTTATACTTCTGCATCGAGTAGTTTGACGATGCTTTGAACAGTCTCATACACTTTGTAGTGGCTGTTACCGACCATGACACACCTTTCAAAAAATGCAACTACATGTCACGCCAATGCATAGTGCAAGCTCTGTGATTGGTCAGTTTGGTAGTGGTGGCGAGTATGGGTGAGGCCGATTTGCGGGAGAGTAGCAAGTTCGTTAGTGCAAGTGTTTAACAAGTGTCAAGTCCTGTGGAGGAGCTCCATATGGATACTTTTGTTTTGTGTTTACCTCTGAAAGAGTAAGTTTGAGCTACTTGTATAGTAAGTTAGCATTTACTGTAATGTGAAAGGATGCTGAGAAAAGTGGTGCAGATACAAATGCAGGATTTATTATGAGAATGATCATGCAGGCAACGGTCAACCAGATCAAAAAGGTACATGCAAGCAAATCCAGAAGAGTAGTCAAATAACAGGAGAATGGTCAGTACAGGCTAGGCTAAACAAGGAAAAATGCATCGTAATGAGCACAGATAAAGTTAAACAAGACTCAGCACTGATGTGTGTGTGTGTGTGTGTGTGCGCTGTATAAATAGTCCTCGTAATCAGTTCATGAGCAACTCCCAGCCATGAGTGTGTGTAATATCTACCGAATGAGGAACAGGTGCGTGTGAGCGGTGTATGACTGGATATGTAGTTCATCTAATGGCGGATTTGTTGTTTGTTAGCGTTCTTCTGCCGCTAGATTGCTGATAAGCATAACATTTACATAAATAGAAACATAGAAACCCCACTGCCAGCTAGCATTTCGGAAGTGTTATTTTCACTGTGGGTTGCGGCAATCGCTCAAAGCAGAAGTTCAATTAGGCAGTTATAATGATAGACTGAAATTGTACAAGTGAGACAATTAGACAATAATGCGAGATATTTAGGTATTAAGAAGGATTTTTTTAACAATAACGAACAACTAAATTTCAATTAAAGAGTAAACAAACGGCTTTATAAATATCTAACAGACAATTCCAGTCTATCATTATAACTGTTACGCAACTATGCGACAGTCAACTCAACACCCAGCGACTGTAATTGAAAGCTGAGCTCTATTGAACAGAAGCTGAGGAAACCTCCTTCGTGACTAAGCGTTCATTCCCTAGAGAGTCGTACTGTAACACTGAGAGCAGCGGCATCCACGTCCCACAAACTGCATTTCGAAACCCAAGCTGCCAGATCCACGTCACACAAGCATTCCGTAACACTATCCTGAAAGCTACTATTTCTTTGCCATCATTGTCCTTTCTCATGGAATCGGAAGGATGAAGAGCTGAGCTTCTGGATGGCTGCCAGCGGGGGAAACTCTCGCTTTTAAATGCGACCAAACTGCGTGCAGTGTCCAATAACTGGAACAACAATAACTTGGAAACACAGCACGACAGCAATACAATATGAAAAAGCAGAGCGCCGATGAGTGAGAGAGAAAGACACCTTCTTTTTTTCTCATTGAGTAATCTAACGTAAAAAGAGGAGGCGGGATATGCTTTTCCCTGCAGGTCAGCCATGGCACACGCTGGCACTCTGGCAAGCTGTCACACGTCCAGATAGGATCTTAATACAATCAAGGATTTTCATTCAGAAGTTTGACACAAAAATGAAAAAGAAATGAAATTGTATTTTCACTTTATGTTATGGTACAATTCTCGCTATTATTAAAGTATTAACAACTACTTTATGCTCAACAAATGACTGATTGGCTGCTTATTAATAGTTATTAAAGTAGTAGATGCATTTAGGCATTTGTAGGATTAGGGATGTAGCATAAGATCATGCAGAATATGTACTTTTTAAGTACTAATAAACTGCCAATATCTTAAAGATTGGCAGGTAATAAGCCACTAGTTACTAGGACGAATTAGTACTTTATTTAAAGTGTTACCATATTTTCTTACTCCAACATTTATAATTTACTCAATTTCCAACTGGATTAACTATTAATTTCATGATGAGCTACAAAGAAACTACAAGTAACTAATTCAATTTAAGCAAAAACTAAGAGGCTGAAATTGTATTTTGGGTAACACTTTAAAATAACAGACCATTAGTTAATGCATTTTAACATAAACAAACAATGAGCAATGCCTTTTTTACAGTTTATAGAATAAAAATACAGTCATTTATTGTTAGTTTGTGTTAGCTCATAGTACAGTAACTAATATTAACAAGCATGATTTTTAATTTGAATAACGCATTAGTAAATGGTGAACAAATGCAGCACAAGATTGTTCAGACTTAAAGTGGAATGATTTAAATTTAATTTTCTTTTTGAAATTTCTTTTTGAATTTACTGCAATTGTTAACAAAGTGTAAGAAACTTTATATAATATACTAAACTCTTGTAGAATTTAATTCAGAAATTGCTAGTACAAGTAGCTGAAATTGCATAACCCAATATTGAAAAACCAGTAACACTTTATTTCGATGGTCCATTTGAGTATTAGTAGACTGTCTGCTTAATATCTGTTGATACTGACATTCAACAGACATTTAACTGACTATAAGAAACTTTGCAAGTACACGTCAACCCCAACCTAACAGTCTACTTATAATCTAATGGGAATTCGTTGCAATGTAACTTAAACTCAACAAACGGACCATCAAAATAAAGTGTGACCAAAAAATCTAATCTTTTTAGCTTTTAAAATGATTTTTAATCTCAAAAAAATAAATTGTAATTGTATTACTTTGTAATAGTGTAAGCATTCAGACATACATTGCCAATTTGCCATGTTTAACCTGACACACGCAGTTGAAGGCATAATTATTAATCTTTGTAATTGTGCAATATTTTTAAAAAAGTGTAAGTTTTAATAAGTCATTTCTAAAAACGAATTTATTTTGTCTTTGCCATGATGTAAATATGTCAACTAGACAAGTTAATTTAAACAGTCATTGGATAACTGTAATTTGTTCTGTAGCCAATTGGTAAACGAAAATCTGAATTATATTGACCTTACAATTAATTAAAAAAAAAATAAAAACTGCTTTTATGCCAGCAAAAACTAAAAGAAATAAGACTTTCCCCAGTAGAAAATAACATCTTAGCAAATATACTGTGTATATGTCCTTTTAAACATCACTTCTATTTTGAAAAAACGACTTTCTTGGAAAAAGCAGGAATAATCAGCTTTAACTTCTATTGTGGAACTCTATTGTGGAAGTTGTCCAAGAATCGTTATGAAGTTATGAAATCAACAAAAAATAAAATCGAATTCACAAATCAATACAAATTACAACACAAACCAGATCAATGAAACTCAAAGCTGTAGTTTTACTTACGAGAGACTTTCATCTTGGTGAAAACAAACAGTCCTAAAATGTTTTAACCCAAGTTTCCTCCTCATCAAACATCTTGTCTGCGCACTCCAAACTTTCTCCTCATCTGCTTCTCCCTCCTCAGCTTTTGTTTCTCTCTCTCTCTTTCTCACTTCAATCCCTCCCCTTTATTTTACACTTGCTCCATCTTTGATTTACTCCACCTCTCATTGGATCTGAAGTCCGAGCCCCTTCCAGCATTCCTCCCCTCCACTCCTCATGCTTTCTTTTCTTTTCCACTTTAACCATCACAACTCACTCTTTCCCTCTTGGCACTGCCCTTTCGGACGCCCTCCAAGTGGCAGGACACTGGCAACGTGGGACTTTCTTTTCTTGCCGTCTTATGATGTAATCAACCCCCCACTGATCCCATCGCACCGCCAAACCCTGCAATCTATGTAGTAAAGACTACAGGATGTTTTGCCTCCCTTAACTTTAAGTTTTATAGCTCAGGGGCGACTTTGTTGTTAGCAAATTCTTTCTGGCAAACTCTTTTAAAAATAAAGTGCCTTTATTATCATTTGGTTGCGTTAAGAAGCTTTACAATTTCAGTATTGTTCCTTTGAAAGTTTATAACTTGAAAACAAAATAGCTCTTTACACCAGAAATTATTATTTTAATACAATAAAATGATCTTTTCAGTCATTTTAATTTCTACTACCAGTCAAAAGTTTGGAAAAAATGTGTTTTATTTCATGTTTTAATAGGACGTTTATAATGCTTACCAAAACTGTATCTGTTTATTAAAAATACAGTAAAAACTGTAAAAATGTGAAATATTATCCACATTTAAAATAACTTTTTTATTTTTTAAATATAGTTTCAAGTGTTATTTATTTATGTAATTTAAAGCTGAATTATTATATCAAATATACACTGAAAAAAAAGCTGGGTTCCACATGATTCTTTCATGTTGTCCCAACACAAAAAGATTAGGTTAACTTAAAGCTGCTGTATGTAAGTTCTTGACTTTTCTAAAGGATAAAAATACCATAATATGTTTGCAGATATTTAAGAAACATGTCAAGTGAACATTCTTATTTATCTGAAAAAACTGTGCTGAAGTCAAATATTCTGCTTTGAAAATGGGTTTTCCGTGCCGGAACGCTGTCTTTGTTTTGGTCATTTTAACCTGCTTAATTCCAGTTTAGACAATTATATTTCAGCACTCTGTGTTGCCTTGTTGATGACCACGGATTTCATTCATTCATTCAGAAAGGCTCTCAAAGCATGCGTTCGTGACCGAAATGTGATCTCCGGTGGACAGTAGCAGACTACGAAATGAAAGCAGATTCAGTTCCACATGAGGTTCATAATTAGAAAATGATATAAATATTACGAGCGTAAACATTTTTTGAGCAGGTTACATTGTAACACCATGTCCTAACAACCTGCTTCGTGACGAGATACGCAGTGATAAGCAATCTGTCTGTTTGCACCAGACGAAACACGACAAAAGTTAAATACAGCCATTTAGAAGCACAGAATGTGCACTCATTCACGAAATGGTAAGGTTTATAATCTATTTAATACATGTTAACCCTCTTTAACATTATTAAATGTACATGCTCAATCACTCATATGCGTTTAGTGTTTAGTTTAATTTTATTTTCAAGATCTGAGGTGAACTATCTGCTGCTGCTTTCAGTATATGGCAATAAATGTCATGTAAAATGTGTTGGTTCAGCGCATTTTAAGTAAGTAGTTTGAACAAGCAGCAAAAATATGGTTTTTAGTGTATAATGATTTCTGAAGGATCTACATATTCATTATGCTTTAACAGGAATACATGATAACAATTTAAACTACATTCAACAAGTAAAATATTTTAAATTGGAATCAAGTTTCAAAAATCGTACAGTTTTTACCGCATTATTGTTTAATCATATTAATGCTATAATGAAAACATCTGTACTTTTTTTATTAAACTGACATAAATAGCTTGTATGACTTAAAAAAAATAAGTTGAAAGACCGTTACTTATTTTAATAAGTTTAATAAACAAATAAAATATTATCATGACTTATTGATCATATATTTGTTTTTGTTTTTTTTTAGCATTAACTCCTGACTGTAATGTTCTTGGGGGAACCACAAACTTATCTTCTTTGCTATCGCTTTCATGAAACCCCCCTTTACTTTGGACGTGTTTCTGGGAAAAAGGAAAAGATGGGGTGGACTGAAGGAAACCCAAATGATCCAAATTCCTGCAATGTCTCTCATGATGATGGGAAGCCGTAGGAGAATGTGACATCACAAGAAGACGAGCATTAAAACTTATTCACCAGAGGAAATTGGGCTCAACATATTATTGAGTGTCAGATTATTGTCTGCTGCCCACCCACCATTACATACATCAGCAACGTGACCCTCAAAGCATCATGGGTAGATCTATGTGGGCTTCAGCTTCTGTAGTGGGATCAAACAATAAAGAAAGAAGACAAAAGACTGTCGCCAACGGAATGCCAGCATACATTCCTCTGAACTCAAAACAACATCTTTGTTGTCTGTTTGCACTTTAGCAATGGTGTTAGACTAGATTCTAATCGCAAATGAAATAAATACAGGGGCGCCACAGTGGCCTAGTGGTTAGCACGTTCGCCTCACAGCAAGAAGGTCGCTGGTTCGATCCACCGGCTGGGTCAGTTGGCATTTCTGTGTGGAGTTTGCATGTTCTCCCCGTGGTTGCGTGGGTTTCCTCCGGGTGCTCCGGTTTCCCCCACAGTCCAAAGACATGCGGTACAGGTGAATTGGGTAAGCTAAATTGTCCGTAGTGTATGAGTGTGAATGAGAATGTATGGATGTGTTTCCCAGAGATGGGTTGTGGCTGGAAGGCCATCCGCTGAGTAAAACAAATGCTGGATAAGTTGGCGGTTCATTCCGCTGTGGCGACCCCGGATTAATAAAGGGACTAAGCCGAAAGGAAAATGAATGAATGAATGAATGAAATAAATACAAATATTTAAACATGATTTAATATGCTAACAAGGAAAACACGTCGTAATATTAACAAAATTTAGATAAACAAGACTCAGGAATGATGGGTATGTGTGTGCTGTTTAAATAGTCCTGTAATCAGTCCATGAGCAGCTTCAGCTGTGAGAGTGTAATCAAACAAGACTTGGAGCAGGTGTGTGTGTGGTGCATGACTGAAATTTGTAGTCTATGTAAAGTCGGATTTGTCTGTTTGAAAGTGAATGTTCTCTAGCGATCTATGAAGGTTAGATCGCTGGTGATCATGACAATATGTTAACATTTATGCTGATAAGTAATATTAAAGGCATTAAAATGGTGAAAACTAAAGACTAAAATATACGTTTTGAAAAAAATTATAATTGAATACAATAAATAAATAGTTTGTTTGTGAATGAAGGTTTAAAAAATAATAATAATTAATAACCACATAATTTACACAGCACCTTTGATTCAAAAAATGACTTGTGCTGCTTGTTCAAACTATTTATTTAAAAAGATTTGAAACAACACAATTATTAAGGGTTTTTGGGGACAGCTTAATTGTTTTATGTTCAGTCCACTTAAATTTGTTTCAAAATTTAGGTTAACTTAATGATGAAGGATTTGTGTGGAACCATGCATTTTTATTTGTTTTTCTACACTGTAAAAAGTTATTAGTTACTTAAAGGTGCAGTATGTAAGTTTGACACCCAGTGGTTGAACTAGGTAGTGCACTCATGGATCAAAACAAACAGAAGCGCAGGTTGCCAGATTGAGGACAGGAGCGAGTGATTTAAACCGTGTTCTAAATAAAAGCAACGGCACGCGATGGAAAGAATATTCTCCACAATTTGTCCCTACTACCTTGAATTGATATATTAGAAACGGCTTCTATTTCTTACAGTTGAACAACAGAAAACTGACAATGATCACCTCAGGTACACCTCATGTGCTTTATTCAATGCAAACAAATTATAAATTAAGTCTACTTAAGAGTTCTAAGTTACAATGGGCTTACTTACATTATTTTTATAAAGTCAACTTGTTGCTTTTAAGGCAATTGGTTTACTCGCTTTAAGTAACTAATCACTTTTTCACAGTGTACGCTGAACCACTACATGACTAAAACTAATTTTTATATATATTTATATATATATAAAATATTGTCATGATGCCTGAAATTCATTTGTAACACTTTAATTTGTACTAATTAGACCGAGTCAAGTAAAATATTAATGTCCAAATAAGAGTACATTTACAAAACATATCTGGCAGGGTTTGTATTAGCTGTTGTTTATACAATACACAATAAATTATATGAAGCAAATACAAATAAGCAATGCATAATTTACAATCTTATTTGATTATCTACATAGATCATTTCGTTGTGACGTCAGTCTAAATTTTGGTTGTTTTATCTCTGAATCAGACATTAACTGTATTATTAAAACCAGGAACAGGAATAGAACAGATAAACATACAAAAACAGAGTGTGTGTTAGTGTTATGAATCAGCCAGACGGGTTGTTAAATGACTGAAAACAGTGGCATTACCAGCTAACGGTCTATTACTGTAAAGCCCGGTGCTCTCATTGGAAAACACCTGGAACGTAATTCATGGCACAGAAACTAAAGTTAGAGTGGTTGAGTCAGTCGCCCGAGGAGACGCAGGTTTGACAGACGTGTGCTTTTATCGACCGCTGATTTCAGAACAGACCAGCGCTTCAATGTAAGAGGAAACTGCTTCCATACTGAATGACAGACGAGCACGATGAGTCTGTTGTCTGTGAAAAGCTTTGTGTGTCACCGTAAAACACAGAGATAAGAGAACGGAAAAACTATGCATCAAAGTCAGTCGAGGATCAGTGAGATAAAGATTTATGGATACACATTAACGAATGAGATTTTCACTGTGTTACTTTAGAATTATTACACTGTAAAAAATCCTGGTTGCCTTACATTTTTACGCTGAATCAAATTAACCTCATGAGTCCATTTACATATATTATGTTTAACTGACTTAAAACAGCTTGCATAACTTATAAAATTAAGTTAGAACATGATAACCTTAGTTTAATAAGTTAAAATGACCTAAAAACATATGCTGTCAGGACTAATTGATGATAAAAAAAATTTACAGTGTAAGCAGCTACTATAGATTTTCTTAATAGCTTGAGTTGTTTTTAATCACTCTTAATTTGTAGTTTTATTTTATTTTCAATTTACTTTAAAGTTTCAGCAATTTATGAATTTTTGTATTTTTTTTTTTAAAGAGCAAGGAATTTTTGACAGTATGTCTAATAATATTTTTTCTTCTGGAGAAAGTCTTATTTGTTTTATTTCGGTTAGAATAAAAGCAGTTTTCAATTTTTTAAGAACCATTTTAAGGTCAAAATTATTAGCCCTTTTGAGCTATTTTTAATTATTTCTTCAGTTGTCTACAGAACAAACCATCGTTTTACAATAACTTGCCTACTTACCCTAACCTGCCTAGTTAACCTAATTAACCTAGTTAAGCCTTTAAATGTCACTTTAAGCTGTATAGAAGTGTCTTGAAAAATATCTAGTAAAATATTATTTACTGTCATCATGACAAAGATAAAATAATTCAGTGATTAGAAATGAGTTATTAAAACTATTATGTTTAGAAATGTGTTGAGAAAACCTTCTCTCCGTAAAACAGAAATTAGGGGGGAAAATAAACAGGGGGGCTAATAATTCTGACTTCAACTGTATATGCTATTTTAGCTAAATTGAATACAAATATTAACGTAAAAAGACCTGAGAATGATAAATAATCTGGAATATACAGTATATCAACTTCATTTTAGCTTTAGTTATATTATTTTTGAGTTAAATGAAAATGAGGAATAATAATAATAATAATAATCTTGGCAATTAATGTAGCTTCAAAGAAAAGTTATTTTTAAATTGCAATAATTTTTTCATTTGTTTTATTTATTTACGGACATTTATTTTAGTTCAAGCAACAAAACAATGTTAGTTTTACGATTAGGTTAACTACAATATACATATCACACCCCTGTATACAGTACACCTTTAAATGGAAACAGTTAAAGCATACTGTATATGCAAATATATTAAAACCACAGACTGTAAATAAAAAAATGTAAATATAATAATAAATGAATAAAAATCATATTTCTTTTATATCCCTTGTTTATTTATTATTATTTTAATCATGTATTGCCCACCATAGATAATTAATTAATTATCTATTGGCCCCCACCTACAGTATACATATATAGGGCCGGAGCAAGCTCAACTGGCGCTCTAGGCAAACGGAGAGAATGCCACCGTCAAACCGAAAGCGATGGCGCCTTCAATTCGAAAAAGTGGGGTTTGTCACGGACAACAGCGAAGAGCAGGGGGTGGCGGGAGACGTGCAGCCCTGACTATTCTACTGCCTAGGTTGTGCAGGCCCTGTATATATATACTGTATACTTAAAATTTATGACAATGTATTAAAAATTCAACTATACTGACATACTAAAAAAACTAAAATTACAAAATAACAAGATACTAGCACATTAGCTATATAAACGCAATACATGCAAACATGTTTCTGTTTTTTCTCAGTTCAAACCAGACTAGCCACCAGCGCTGTCAACCCATCAAAATATTCTGATCCCAATTTATATGAAATTTTCTGCTCAGACATAAAGAGTGTTTCATCCTGTGTTTAATTTCCGAACGCTTTTATCATCACCGCCTCACATCCTGATTGAAAAGTAACATCCTTGAGCCACAGCTAAATATTTACACATCTGAATGCGTCTCAAATGTATGAAAACAGACGATGGTGATGAAAGCAGGGACATGCAGACGTGCCCCAAAAAATGTGTGTGTGCGTCGTCTGGCTACTAATGCGGTGTGTCACGCCAAAACAGACATAAATCTGGCTCGGATTACCGTCTGCCTATTGTTCATAAGGGGGTTCAATTACGACCACACAATGCGTACAGTGTAAAGGCCAGCAAACGTACAAACACGGCTGCGGTCGGGCACAGTGTGATTGATTGCCATGTACGGTCAAACATTTTGGGACGCTGGGTTTTTAAAACAGCATTCACTGTATTTGTGTCTGCGTCACATGAGTCTATAGACGTCAAAGAACCGTTCATGCATCAGCAAAACACATATAAACTGGTAATGAGTCACATCAGGCAGTATCTAAAACACTTCTGACCAATGCTGGAGGGTCATGTGGCTCTTTCAGTGAGGATTCAGCGGTGAAAACTCATTTTGTGCCCTTGGCCTGATAAGAGTTATGAGTAAAAGCCTTTTTATGGATGTTTTGGATCTATCCATCCATCCATCAGGGCTGCACAATATATCGAACAATTGTCATCACGATAGTAGTACATTGATGTGTCAAGCATTTGTGTATCGCATGCATGTTTGCTTAGATTTGACCTATCAGAATGGGCCCTAATATCCCCAGTAAGTGCTGTCTATGTTAATACCTATAGTACACCAGACCAAAGAGCTGAAAATAGATACTATTGTAGGTAAATAAAAGTAAAATGACAATAGTGAATAAGATTATCTGCTGAGGTTTTCAGTCATTCATATGCTGCGTCCTAATTCACATTCTCATTCATTAATTTTCTTTTCGGCTTAGTTTCTGTGGTCGCCACAGTGGAATGAACTTGGAATGAACTTATCCAGCATATGTTTTACCCAGCGGATGCACTTCCAGCTGCAGCCCAGTACTGGGAAACATCCATACACACTCATTCACACTCATACACTATGGACAATTTAGCTTATCCAATTCACCTACACCACATGTCTTTGGACTTGTGGAGGAAACCGGAGCACCCGGAGGAAACCCACACGAACACGGGGAGAACATGCAAGTCCACACAGAAATGCCAACTGACCAGCTGAGGCTCAAACCAGAGACATTCTTGTTGTCAGGCGATCGTGCTACTCACTGCGCCACTGTGACGCCCTAATTCACACATGCGTCCTACATAGTATTTAAAAATAGAATTAGTATGTCCCAAACCGTAGTATGCTGCAAACAGTATGCCAAAGGTTCCTGGATGTGTATTCCAGTGTAGAATCATCCATAGTCTAACCGCTAATATTGGCTAAAATACATTGCACATTGGATGTGAATTTGATTAGAACTACAAACTTGGGTAAAAACAAACCAAACTACACACATGGCGGACGCATGAGAACAATTGTCAAGTCGAGAGGCTTCCGTAAAGTTGTTTGAATAACTGTTAATAAATATAAAGAAGTTGTAGAAGTAGTATGCGAATTGGGACGCAGAAAGAGTGTTTAGGAAAATGTTACAAATCTTGAAACTTGAAATTACGTTGTTATTGTTGTCAACCTTTCTGAGAAAAAGTAGAAAGTATATATATTTTAGAGTTTTTACAGTTAAAAATGTCTCATAGTTAACCTGAAATCAAAATAAACAAAGTCAAAACTAAAACAGAAATTCATTCACACTATTTGGACATTTATAGAATATTTCAAATGATAAATTATATACTTTAGAACAAACACCAATGGCTATTAACACCACAATCATCAAAACTCAACTGCTGGCACAGCAAAACGTGGCTCTGCAGGGAAAAGCCCAGGGTCATGATGGAAACAGTGTGGGAATCCTCGGCTATTATTTCACAGCCTAGGTTTCAATTAACACGAGCGCCGGTGATTCAGGAACCCCTAATGATTGACATCCGACATACAATAGTCAGGAGTTATTATTAAAGAGAGGTGCCACTCACTAATCTCACATTGTCATCATCGTGTCCTTTCTTTCAGTTTTGCCCGTAGAGAATCACAGCTGGGACGTGGGCCAAAGGAAATTACAATCACTAGGAAGTACGCACAAAAGCAGCCCTCCAGATAACATGCAATAAATTCTTCATTCTGACAAAACATTTGGAAGAACCGCTGCCTTCACGGTTGGCAAAAACAACAGATATTAGGTCAGCTGGGCTTTTTTTGGTCATACTCATTTCCTGACCATCTCATGGCTTCCAAATAAGTTTCCTCTTATGATGAAACAAAAGTAGGTACGTGTTTGAATGGAATCAAGGTTAAAAAAATAAAATAAATGATGAAAAGTCGCAGACAGTTACTGTACGTGTGCTATTTTAATGACTTTCCTTAATGGCATGATGTTGATGCAGCATGTCTAGTTCAAACTATAAGCCAAAGAAAGCCATGTCTGATTCTGATTTTTCCAAGTATCTGACCTCTTCACTCGGGAAAAAAGTTTTCAAAGGCACACAGTGAGAGCTTATTGATTTTGAGGGTGAAAAACACTTGTTGACTGCTGATAAAGCTCACTGGGTCATAAGTCGCTCTGTGTGTTTTCGTCCTGAAATGAATTCAAACAAGACTGGCGCAGCTGTTGTAACACACTTGTCTGCTCCATTCAAGGACGCCTGCTGGCTGTCTGCTTTCATCCACCAACCTCACAAACCCGAAGCATTATTCGAGGTCACTCTTGCTAGGTTTTTCTTGTGGCTGGATAGAGTTTAAGAGCGAATCTGTTTCATGTGCTTGGCAAAAATTTTGGTATCCTGTTGGTCAACTTAAAGGAATAGTTCACCAAAAAAAAGTTTCAAACACTGAAAAAAAAATGAAAGTAAGTCACAGAGGCAGTAAATTGAACCAAAAGAAAGATCCATGGATGGATGGATGAAAAAAATATGATTGATGGATAAAAGGATATATAGGGATATATAGGATATATATAGTTATGGGTGGATGGAACAATGGATGAATGGATAGATAGAGCAACATATGATGGATTGATAGATGGATGGATGGATGGATGGATGGGTTAAACAAAAGAATGATAAGAAAAAGTAAGAAAAGATGTAAGAAAATGTAAGAAAAGATGGATGGATGGATGGATGGATGGATGGATGGATGGATGGATGGATGGATGGAAGGAAGGATGGATGGATGGATGGATGGATGAATGGATGGATGGAAGGATGGATTGATGGATGGATGGATGGACAGATGGATGGATGGATAGACGGACGAATGGATGGATGGAACAAAAGAATGATAGATGGAAGAATGGAAGAATGGATGGATGAATGGATGGGTGGATGGATGGATGGATGGATGAATGGATGAAAAAAGAATGATGGGTGGATGTTAGACAATATGGATGGGTGGATGGATGGATGGAGGTGTGGATGGAAAGAGTGATGGGTGAAACAAAAGAATGATAGGTGGATGAAACAAAAGAATGATTGATGGATGGATGGATGGATGGATGGATGGATGGATGGATGGATGGAGCAAAAGATGATGATTGATGGGTGAAACAAAAGAATGATGGGTGTATGGAACAAAAGAATGATGGATGAATAGAGAAAAGATGATGATGGATGGGTGAAACAAAAGAATAACGAACAAAAGAATGATGGATGGATGGATGGATGGATGGATGGATGGATGGATGGATGGATAAATGGATGAAGCAAAAGATGATGATGGATGGGTGAAACAAAAGAATGATGGATAGATGGATGGATGGATGGATGAATGGATTATGAATGGGTGGATGGATGGATGGATGGATGCAGTGGTGGAACAAAAGAATGAAATACGGGTGTTTAGATGCATAAATAATAAATTGTAAAATAATCATAAAAGCTGCAAATCAAAAACAAACTAAATAATCAAGTGATTAGTCTCTGTACTCATGTTAATTATAAATAAATAAATATTATAATAAAAAAATAAAACAAAAAAATAAACAAAAATAAATGCATAAACAGAACAACTCATCAAAAAAGGACAATAAAAGATCTGGTTACGGGGTCTATTATAGAAAATATCTGGGTGATTCTTCAGAAGATTCTTCAAAAGGTTTTGTTCCACACACACAAAAAAAGAACCAACTCAGATATATTGTAAGGGTGAGTGAAGCTTAAACAAAAGCCCCATTAAGAGTAAAACTGGACCCAAAATAAAATCATCAATCTGTTTAATGTATAGTGTTAACAGTGCTTATTGTATACTGTTAATAGTGTTTAATGATAATTTACACAATGTCCATTATTCATAAGAGCACTGTTACTACTGACATCCCTGTTAATCTAAATCAGACCTACTTTGTTTGAATCCTAACAAAGAAAGGCTGCTTAAAGTAATCTGTTCATTTCAGGAGTCCAGCACGTGGTGGAAGAGCCTCGTCTAGTAAATATTTGGATCACTTTGACCACGGAAAAACGCTTTGGGTTGTTTGTCACAGTAGACATGCCTGGTGTAAAATATGATACACAACAGAACGCTCCTCTACAAAAGGAAAAAAAGGAAATATATGGCAGGATTAGAGTGTAGCCGTATACCAAATAAGCCCATGACGTCTTTGCATCATGGGTCTTAAATTCAATGGCCCCATAGCTGTAAACTGATAGTACATTTCTTATGGCTGTTCTGAACCGAGCCTGAAAGCTAAAGCAATGAAGCATGCCAGAACTATACAGCAAAAACCAACACCTCTCCAATTTCAAGCAAAACCGAGATGTTCGTACTTTATCAACTTTCCTAACCACAGAATGGATACTCTAAGCTGCCCAAAAGACAGACAGCTAAAAAAATAAGAAAAGGCGAGTAACATTCAATGTTCTGAATGTTCCCAAACATTTGGGGAATGTAAAACGTGACACTTTGTAAACAGGTAGTGGTTGTTTTCAGGATTTTAACCAAAGCGAGGTGATAGGAAAAGTGCAGCTAGGATTTCACCAAAAGCTCAGTTGATGTTTCTTGACAGTCTAAATATACCGAAACACTTGGGCTGAATGATTTTAGAAAATAAGCTAAGTGAGATATTTCTGACCAATATGGGGATAGAGTGTTTTAACAAAAACTCTTTATTGTCTGTGTTACTTAACAATGGCACTAAATTAATCATTAGATAGAACCAACACAATTTTAGCATGCTGTGTAATTAATAGCTACCTTCCTAACATCTCCTAAGCAAAAGAGGCATAGGTCTGCTTAATAATAATAACAAAAATAATAATAAACCTTATTTTTATTTAGTGCCTATAAAGTAGCTCTCAAGGCCTTTTCACTCACCTTTTAAAAAGGCTTTTAAAGGTGCTGTGAGTTTTTGACTTTTCTAAAGCATAAAAATAACATAATATGTTTGCAGATATTTAGTGAACATACTTGTTTATCTGAAAAAACTGTGCTGAAGTCAGATATTCTGCTTTGAAAATGGGTTTTCTGTGCCAGAACGCTGTCTTTGTTTTGGTAAATTTAACCTGCCCAATGCCAGATTAGCCAAATATATTCCAGCACCACGGGTTGCCTTGGTGGAAAACCGCATATTTCATTCATGAATGAATCATGAATTCATGAAGGCTCTGAAAGCATGTGCCTGTGACCAAAGTGCAACCTCCGGTGGACAGTAGCAGACTCCGAAAGTCACAGATTCAGTTCCACATGAGGCTTTTAATAAGCAAATATTATAAATATTACGAGCGTAAAAACATTAGGTGAGCAGGTTACACTGTAACCGTGTGTCCTAAAAACACACTTCATGACGAGATACACAGTGATAAGAAATTTAGCTGTTTGCACTAGACGAAACACAACAGAATTTTAAATACATTTATTCAGAAGCACAGAATATGCACTAATTCACATAATGGTAAGGTTTTTAATCTATTTAATACATATTAAGCCTCTTTAACATTATAAAATGTAGATGCTGAATCACGTGATTAGTTCTAAAGTTCAATTTTAAGATCTGAGGTGAACTATCTGCTGCTGCTTTCAGTGTATGGCAAGAAATGTCATGTAAAATGGCATTCAAACTCACATTGTTAGCATTTAACACTGAATAAAGCACATGAGGTTTACCTGAGGTGATCATTGTCAGTTTTTTGTTTTTCAGCTGTGAGAAATAGAAGCATTTTCTAATATATCAATTCGAGGTGTTGGTCAAGACAAAAACTCCTTTTAATATGGAAAATATTCCTTCTATCGGGTGCCGATGCTTTTATTTAGAACATGATTTAAATCACTCGCTCCTGTCGTCAATCTGGCAACCTGCGCTTCCGTTTGTTTTGATCCAGGAGTGCAATACCTAGTTCAACCACTGGGTGTCAAACTTACATACTGCACCTAGTAACTAAAAGCTTTTAACAGATGCATTATAGAGCTACACAATGTGACTATATATACAAAAATCATTCCAGTGATGTCAGAACATACAGAAATCAATAACCTGATGCTTCCTCTGCAAATTGTTTAACTCTCATGTGTCACATGACCACAGTCTGATGACAAAACAAAATTACAATATTACTGCAAATGCAATTAACTGTTCATCCCTAGGCACCAGAACATTTTTGAAACTGTTCGAAAGTGTTAAGAAACTATACGTTGGAGCCACAGAGCAGGTGTTCGCTGTCTGACCTCAAGAGGTCAATAAGTCTTACCACCACACATGTCTTCCATTAAAATCTCTCAAGTGAGTGGCTATACAAGGAAAGGCAGCTCAACCTGAACCACAAGAATATCTCAGGACCTTCCCTCCAGACACCAGATCCCTTAAACAAGGCAAAAAAAATCAATCGGATGAGCTCCCTGAAAAAAAAATGCATCTAGCAGACACTCTCCATGTGCCAGATAAACACTTCCAGACGCTGGACTTCAGCCATTTTCCCACATGCTAAAGTGTTTTGACAGCCATCTCAGAAGCTCTTTTGTTTATATTTTCATACAATGAAAAACATTTGTGAGGATTTCGGCAGAATTTGTTCATCAAAGCTCAGCGCCGTTAACCGCTTCTGGAGAACACTCAAAGACTTGCAGGTCGATTTGTTGGAAGAAGGCGTTAGCACTTCTCAAAAGCCGTGTTAAAATAAACACACCATCATCACACTTGCACCTGCATGAGACAGATGAATGAGTCTGGGTAAAGGAGGAGATGAATTTATCTTGCAGATGACATCAAAATAACTCACTGCCAATGAGTAATAGTTCATCCGAAATGAAAATCAGGTCAGCATTTATTCACACTCGTGTCGTTGCAAGCACGTTCCACTTCCTTTGCGGCATGGATAGAACCCAAACAAAAATGTGTCAGAGTGTGAGATATTTATTATATATGAAAATATTGGAACTGTTTTTGTTTTTGACACACTAGCTGGCAAAAAAAACAAAAACAAAACTACTCAAAAAAAGTAAGACTTCGCTGTATGGACTTACAGTTCATAATTCATGTAATAAACTATTAGTTGCAGAGATCAAGATAAAAGGCAATTATGTGTAAAAGAAACTGTTAATTAATGGTTATAGCTGATTTTTAAATTATTTTTTACAGTGTATGTAAGATAATCCCATATAGGAATTAAAGGAGTCAACATTTTTTTTTTTTTTGGACACGCTTTATGGAATTTTTTGTGTCATAATTCAGAAATAATAAGTGAACAAAATAGGCATTCGCTGGTCTAAATTTTACAGTGTTACGGTATTATCATGTTATTGACTTTAGCTTAAAAAAATGTTACTTAAACAGGTATAATCACCAAAAAATATTTTATTGTGTATCCCCTCACCGGACACTTTATTAGGTACACCTTACTAGTACCAGGTTGGGCCCACTTTTGCCTTTAGAATTGCCCTTATCCTTTGTGGCATATATTCAACAAGGTGCTGGAAATATTGCTCAGAGATTTTGGTCCATATTGACATGATAACATCACGCATTTGCTGTAAATTTGTCAGCTGCACATCCATGATGCGAATCTCCTGTTCAAAGATGCACTATTGGATTGAGATCTGGTGACTGTGGAGGTCATTGGAGTACAGTGAACTCATTGCCATGAGAAACCAGTCTGAGATGATTCATGCTTTATGACATGGCATGTAATCCTGCTGGAAATAGCCATCAGAAGATGGTACACTGGTCATAAAGGGATGGACATGGTCAGCAACAATACTCAGGTAGGCTGTGGTGTTGACACAATGCTTAATTGGTATTAATGGGTCCAATGTGTGCCAAGAAAATATCCCCCACACCATTACATCACCAGCACCAGCCTGAACCGTTGATACAAGGAAGGATGGATCTAGGCTTTCATGTTGTTGAAGCCAAATTCTGACCCTACATCCGAATGTTAAAGCAGAAATCGAGACCCTTCAGACCAGGCAACATTTTTACAATCTTCTCTTTAATTTTGTTGAGCCTGTGCGAATTGTAGCCTCAGTTTCCTGTTCTTAGCTGATAGGAGTGGCCCCCAAGTGGCACCCAGTGTGGTCTTCTGCTGCTGTAGTTGGACGTGTTGTGCATTCAGAGATGCTCTTCTGCATACCTCAGTTGTAACGAGTGATTATTTGAGTCACTGTTGCCTTTCTATCAGCTCAATCCAGTCTGGCCATTCTCCTCTGACCTCTGGAATCAACAAGGCATTTGTGCCACTCACTCTATATTTTTTCTTTTTTGTACCATTCTCTGTAAGCCCTAGAGATGGTTTTGCGTGAAAATCCCAGTAGATCAGACCTTTCTGAAATACTCAGACCAGCCTGTCTGGCACCAACAATCATGCCACGTTCAAAGTCACTTAAATCACCTTTCTTCTCCATTCTGATGCTCAGTTTGAACTGCAGCAGATCGTCTTGACCATTTCTCCATTCCTAAATGCACTGAGTTGCCACCATATGATTGCTGATTAGAAATTTGCGTTAATGAGCAGTTGGACAGGTGTACATAAAGTGTACATGTTTAGAGTAAATAGATATTTTAACCAAATTAAATTGCAAAATAACGCTGAAGTACAACAGGAAACACTTTTCAAGTCTCATTAGTAAACATCAGTTAATACAACAAAATAGTCATAGTTATATGTTAATAACTAAATGCTATTAGCTATTAACTCCATTTAATATAACGATTACGACTTTTGATTTATCAATTATCATAACTCATTGACTAAGATACTAACATTAAAGATTAATAAACGACGATGACTTTATTTAAATTAACTTCCGATTTAAATAAACTAGATTTAACGAATAAAAGACCTATACATTAATTCATTTTCTTTTCAGCTTTAGTCCCTTTATTAATCTGGGGTCGCCGCAGCAGGATGAACTGCCAACTTATCCAGCGTATGTTTTATGCAGCGGATGGCCTTCCAGCTGCAACCCATCACTGGCAAGCATCCATACACAACAATTCACACACAAACACAATGGACAATTTAGCTTACCCAATGGAAACCCACGCAAACACGGGGAGAACATGCAATCTTCACATAGAAATGCCAACTGATCCAGCCGAGGCTCGAATTAGCGACCTTCTTGCTGTGAGGCAATTGTGCTACCCACTGCGCCACCCCTAAAAGACCTATAAATAGTCCGAATTTTCAATGTCGTAGGCCAGATTATTATGAATAAAACAAAACATTCTATGACAAAAAAATAAACATCCTATTAAGTCTTCAAGCATTTTAAAAATCTTAATATTCTTAAAAAGGCACTCTAAATGTTTTCATAATAAATTATTACCTCCTGTGTTTTTTAATTGCTCACGATATCAGTCTTGTGAATGTTCATAATCACCATATATTGAATTACTAAATAAATGTATACTGAATATCGGTATGGAATATTTCTAAAACTAAATCTCTCTCTCACACTCTCCATCTCTATTTTTCTCTCTCAGTTTCTTCGATTTATTTCTCCTCCACCTCAAGCTATGTGTGACTACTTTCAGCTTACTTACACAAAACACAATGACAGCCTGTACATACGTGTGCAGTGTGCGAGAAACACCCGGATACTGTTGGCACGCCAGACCTGTGTGCTTAAAATCAATACTGTTTCACAACTATTTTCCATGTCATGAACACAGAGGGCATCCTGTAATTCACACTCCTCTGTGATATAAACACACTCACAACACTGCAATTTGGTTTTCCGTGCCAATGCCTTACAGCAGTAGGATGGTGCAATTATCAGCATACATGTCTCAGCTCAGGTTAAAGAGGTTAAAAAAACTACTGCAAACTGGAAGACTGTCCCTTTAAGAATACATCTTGTTTAGATGGGTAACAATGCATCATAATATAAATATATCACAATATAACAAAGTGACAATATATAACGCTGATGTAAACAATATGAGTCATTATGTACTCACTCTCAAGTACTTTAACCTGTACGATTTTCACTCATCCTCCAAATACAAACATGGATTTATATATGTATATGAAAGTTACGTCTACACCTAAAAAGAAGTGGTGTACTATTATCCACCCAACCCAAATTTTAAATAAAAGTAGGCAAAGAAACGATGAAAGTCAATGTGTCTTTGATTCATTAGCAATATATATTTAACATCAGTTACCTGTAACTGTAACTAGTAACTTCCACAGAAGAAAAAACAAACACTATGGAAGTCAATGGCTCCATGTTTCTAACCTTCTTCAAAATATCTTCTTTTGTTTGAAACAAGTAAAGGTTAAGGAAATTATAACAATTTAAAAAGGAAAAAATATTTAAACAAATTAGTTCATATTAAAGTGAGATGCTAATAGTCTAATCCTATTCAATGATTTAGCATGTTTAGCTAACAGTGCCCGCAGCAGACCAGGAGAATTTATTAAGCTGTGGTAAAACCTGGGTATCTGATAAATGACAAATAACTAATTTTACCATTGAAAATGTTGTATTTATATGACACTGGTTACACAAAAAAAGTACTTTTTTGGATTAAAACATTATAGCACTGTGGTTGTTGTGTGAGTTGTACAATAGGTGTATTGCTGCTACAGCACCCTACACTAACATTTGGCACCCTTAGCAAAGAAGGCTGTGAAAAATAATAGCTATTTTGACATTTTGCTTAAAACATGAACAAAAAAACTCTCAGTGGAATACAAACTATTTCAAAGACAGCAATGTTTTTTTTTGTTACACAAAATTCATATGAGCAAAATATGTGTTAGAAATATTTTTAAATAATATGTGTTTTTCAGTTAGAGTTTGTAAATGTTTTAAACAAAATAACAAAACATTTTTACAACCTTCTTTGCTTAAATTTACCAACATTAAACCAAGGTCATCATTGCATTACACATTCGCATTTGCACCAGCAGGAGTCTCTCTTCAGCCAAAAACACTGTCTAAGCAAACCCAATCTATGCAACCGGAAAAAAAAGTCTTAAAATGGTTAAAAGAGCAAAAAAAGAAATCGACCGATACATAGAAAGAAAGGAGACGAGCCCATTACTTCTAGCAATCAAACTTAATTACCATCATATATTTAAACCATGCCAGCAGAATATGTGAAAAAGCCAACAAAGCACTATTCACTGAAAGGGAAAATACCTCAATTACTTTACTACATTAAACACATTCTTCATTCTATCCTTGAACAAGCACTGAAATAATTCTCCGTCACTGGAGATTTATTAATCTCCCTTCGACTTTGTCAGGGCCAGGGTTATATTTAGAAATGCAGAGAAAGTCACGGCCCGCAGGTCTGTTAATATGTCACGTCATCCATGGTCACTGCATTCAGACTCTGGCACACATTAGTAAAGGCTGTCAATGATTGACTGCTGTGTGACACAGATTACCCTTAACAGCTGTCCAGGTACACATTCACTGCCTGGGATCAAATAAAAACAATAACACAAAGCCCTGACGCGTGTGAAATGCAGTAAGAAGTTATAAAATAAGCAGCTTATGTTATGAGCAATGTTCAAATATTAATTAACGTTAATAAAAATAATATTAATATAAGATAATATGGGTCTGAAATCATAAGATATCTGAAATATTTTTTAATAATAATAACTAATAATAACTAAATACTTATATAATTTCAAAAATATTTCAGACATATTTCTAAACTCCTCGCAGTTGAAATATTGATATTTTTTGGTCAAAAAATGAATCTAAACATGGCACTTTTTTGATATTTTATGTAGTTTGCAGACCAAAATAAGTGAAGTAAAAAAATTTTTCGAAAGGAGCACGTGATAGGATTGACTGCAGCTGATCCCTATCACTAATCACTAACTAGCCAATCAGATCATTCCAAATTTAACATAAATATCCAGTCTAAATTTCATTCCTCATCTTCGTTTTGGAAACCCCCCCATCCATCCCTTCTCCCTCCTCCTCAATTCTAGTCCCGGCAACACGCCACAGCAAGGGGTCGTTGGTTCAATGTTAGCTGAGCCAATTGACACACTCTGTGTGTAGTTTGCTTGTTCTCCCCGTGTTCGCATGGGTTTCCCCTGGGTGCTCTGTTTCCTCCCACATCCAAAAAACATGCAACAAAAGTTAAAGTCACAAGCACCTACCATGTACAACTAGCGCAGTTGACGATCTATTCCTGGGAAGTTATCGAGATCTTGTATCAGCTACCTGATCTTGTATCCCTCCTAATGCTTATTGACCAGACTAGACTTGGGCTCATCAATCTCCGAGCTCATGGTTCTCTCCCGGCACAGCATGCCAAACCTGCTAAATTAGTCAAGCATTATCCAAGTGTGAACTCTTGAAAAATGCTTTATTCAAGCACAATACATAACTAAACAAATTGTAGCTTAGAAACTAAGAATACACATACGCATACTTGTATAGATGGTTTACAGGGACACTCCATAGGTGTAATGTATTTTATTATACATGTTTTATGTTATTATTTATCCCTAACCCTAAACCCAACCCTCACAGAAAACCTGTGGCAAAATTTGACTGTTAAAAGACCCCATTGAGTATGATTTTAAGTGTTTTAAGTTACAGGGAGTTCTCAAAAGAGTACTTAAAAGTCATACCCATTTCATTATACAACTTATGTTCCTCCCCGTGGTCGCGTGGGTTTCCTCCGGGTGCTCCGGTTTCCCCCACAAGTCCAAAGACATGTGGTATAGGTGAACTGGGTTGGCTAAATTGTCCATAGTGTATGAGTGTAAATGAGTGTGTATGGATGTTTCCCAGAGATGGGTTGCAGCTGGAAGGGCATCCGCTGCGTAAAACAAATGCTGGATAAGTTGGCGGTTCATTCTGCTGTCGCAACCCCAGATTAATAAAGGGACTAAGCCGAAAAGAAAATGAATGAATGAATGAACTTATGTCCCTGTATACCACTTATAACTGGACACACACACAATATTTAACATTCATTTTAAATGATCTACAAAGCTGTTACAGAAAACGCTGGGAACTTCTGAAGTATGTGATGATAAAGGATGAGACTGGCCTCATTTACTTTCGCGATTAATGACTTTACCATCAGAGTCGTTGAAGGTTTGCCACTGGAAACATTTATCCATCCTCGGTCTACGCATATTCACCATGCCTTGTCTACCATCTCTAAATCTCTAAAGAGTTCTAACTCTGAAATCTGAGGGAAAACCCGTCGGATTCCATCCACACTGGACCAGAGCCACTTCTAGGAATAAATCCTGGGGATACTGTTTACTTTACAAGCTTTTTATTAAGGTCTCTGGGAATCATTTGTCCTCTTGACTAATGAGCACTTAGGCTGAAAATCAGCACTCATTTTCTTGTGGTTCCTTCACAGAGTCATGCCCCTTTCACTTTTGAACTTGTATTATTAAACGTCACAAATTGGGTGATATGGACTTAAAGCTAGTCTTATAGTATTGTGATAGCGATATTAGTGATGATGATCCACTTGTATCCACTGAGCCTGTATCTTGTGAATTCAAAAATGTAATTTTGCAGTTGGAAAATCAAGTTATGAAAAAAATCTGAATGACAAATATATATTCGGATATATGAGCGACAGTGGTTAGCACTGTTACCTCACAGCAAGAAGGTCGCTGGTTCGAGTCCTGACTGGACAAGTTGGCATATTTGTGTGAAGTATGCATATTCTTCCAATGTTTGCGTGGGTTTCCTCCGAGTGCTTCGCTTTCCCCAACAGTCCAAAGACATGCGCAATAGGTAAATTAACTATATTAATAGATGAATATACCAAATTTGTATATATATAAGCAATTAATCTTTGTGAATAAATAGAAATAAAGTTCACGTAACTAAAAGTTAACTAATATTAACAAGCACAAATTTGGATTTTAATAACGCATAAGCAAATGTTAAACTATTAATAAATGCTATACAAGTATTGTCCATTATTAGCTTATATTACTAAATACATCAACTAATGAAACAATATTGTAAAATGTGACCTGTTTATAAATGAATTAATTTCTCACAAAATTCTTTTAAAGCATGTGCAATTGTCATGACAAGTATAAGTAGCTGTATTTAAATAATCTAAACCTTAAAGGTAATCCCTTACTTTACTTATTTAGTGAAACATATTTAATTACAGTAACTAACTAAACTCAACACTGTGCCCATCCCTATTACGAACTGATGATCCAGATCAAATGTCACACTGTAAAAAAATGCTGGGTTCCACACAATTCATTTAAGCTGTCCCAATTCAAATTAATTAAGTTCATTGGTTTTGACAAATGTAAGTAGATTCAAATAATTAAGTTGTCCCCACCAAAAAAACTTAAAAATTATGTTATTTCAGCTAATTTTATTATTATTTTTTTGTTATTTCAGCTTATTTTAAATAAGTAGTTTGAACAAGCACCAAGAAAATATTCTTTTTTTACGTGCAGAATTTAATTCTCTTGTGCAACAGTCTACAGTCCCTCCTGAAAAGCACTAGACTTCACTTTCCTATTAAGAATAGAGCATCACAAGGAGTTTGGGCCTCATGCAACCGTTCTAGAGCTCTTCTGGGGAGACCATTTCAGCAAATCCCATATCTGCCTCTTCAGCGAGCCATCGTCTGGACGTCCAGAGTGGCACTAAGCTTTCAGTGAATAGATATCTATCCAGTGAAGGAGTGAGAGAAAACGTGAAGTGATTTTCCTGCTTTTGGCTGGAGTGGTTCAGGCCTCTCCTCCACTTAAACTTTCAAAAACACACAACAGGAATCTAAAGCTCCACTGTCAAGCTTGTCAAAACCTTCCCATTGTGATGCTTGAGAGGATGAACCCCATACTAAATGATTGGCTCACCTTCATCATTAAGAATGTAAAGACTTTTTCCCATAGGCACTTTTTTGCAGTATACATGAAATACAGTAAGGCAATGGAAAAATATGTAGACACCATTACCTGTTGTATAACTAACTCGACACATCTATAAATGGTGACTGAGGTAATTATATGCAAATTTACCAGTTTTTTCATCTAAATATAACTGCTTATTTGACTGTAATTTGAATTTACTGAACGGTATATAGAAATATATAAGTATTTATAAAATACATTCACTTTATTTCATTCTTTCGATATATAAAATTTAATGATCTAAAGAAGCTTTTTCTACTTTAACTACCTACATGAAACTATTAACGGCAGTAAAGAACATTTATTTTTGAAACATGTAGAATAATGAGTTTACAAAACTGCAAAAAAAAAAAATTAAAATAACTGAACAGCAAAAAAAATGTCAAATGCTTTAGGCAGTGCAATGAATTATATATTTTTCCCCATAAATGCCAGTCTATCACAATCAGAAAAGAACTACAAAAACATCTAATGAAATCAACGCTAGAGCACAAATTGGAATAAAATCTAAGAATGTATTGAATTTAAAATTGATTGAATTGATTTGCATTGAAATGTGAGGTACCAAAATATTCCTACCCCATAATGGATGGATGGATGGATGGATGGATGAATGGATGGATTCATTATGCATCATAGATAGATAGACAGATGGACAGATAGACACATAGGTTGACTGACTAATGTTTGATGGATGGATGGACAGTATGTTTATGGATGGATGGATGGATGGATGATGCATGACAGACAGAGAGACAGACAGACAGACAAACAGACAGACAGATTATTGGAATGAAGAAATATATGGATGGATGGATGGATGGACAGACGGACGGACGGACGGACGGATGGACGGAATTAAATCATTGGAATGATGAAGTCATTGCAATGAAGAAATGGATGGACGGACAGACGGACGGATGGACAGAAAGACAGACAGACAGACAGACAGATCATTGGAATGAAATCATTGGAATGATGAAGTCATCGGAATGAAGAAATGGATCAATGGATAGATGGACGGACGGACGGACAGACAGACAGACAGACGGACAGACGGACAAACAGACAGAAAGACAGACAGACAGACAGATCATTGGAATGAAATCATTGGAATGATGAAGAAGTCATCGGAATGATGAAATAAATCGATGGATGGATGGATAGACGGACAGACGGACAGACAGATGGGCAGACAGATGGGCAGACAGACGGACAGACAGAGAGACGGACGGACGGACAGACAGACAGACAGACAGACAGACAGACAGATAGATACTGTGAATGTTGACAGTAAACAATGAATTTAAAGAAATGTCCCTCTTTCTAGAATCTTCGACCCCTGACACACAGATCTAATCGCAGTGTTTGTCAGATCATTACTCTGAGAGAGGATGGGAGGTGACGGCAATACAACAGTGAAGTAATGATCTTTTCATGGAGGAGTCGCAAAGAGCTGTGTGGGTGAGGTCAAGACGACACTGCCCTTTGTCTTGAGTCCTGACCCCTGCACTGCATATGATAAATAATTAGAATGACAACTAATTAGGCTTGCTTACAGTATACTTCAGCTGTGTCTTATTACACTGTCTTAAATAGCACTCTGTTGCCTAGTACCTCCCGTACATTCATTTGATGGATTGAGACCAGAAATTAAAATTTAATATGAGCTCAGCCTGTCTTAAGTTTCAGATGAATTTTCAGAAGCCTCTGACATTTTCATTACCTATTAAGAAAGTAAAGCAAAAACTCAAATTTCATTGTCTGCCATTTGAATGACATATACGTAAAACTATTTTGGAAATAGCCGCTATTTCAACCTGGTAAAAAAAATGATGGGAAACGTCATTAAACATTTTTCCAGAGATATGAATGGCTCATTGATTTTACGCTCTGACAAAATGTGTGTACCGGTCTCTGGGTTTGAATTGGTGTTTATGTGGTCGGACGGAAATTTTAGAATATTGTGTGTGTAGTCATAGCAGATGTGCAGAAGAGGGTCTGGTGTCCAGATGGGCATCTATTAAGAGGAAAGAACCCAAAACACCAGAGCACCACAGGATTCAAAGCAGCTCCATTACTATAAACACCACTGAAGTATCTAGAGCTTCATTTCAGACCTTCCTTAAACATCCCAAACACACTCACACACACACTCTCTCTCTTTCTCTCTCTCTCTCTTTATGGAGACTATGACCTATTCTGATAGACTCTCAAAAACAAGAAAATTAAGGTTGGCGAAGGTTTCGTCCATGTAGGAGTTCATCTGAAGCTTCAATCCGTCAGTCTGTCTATCTGTCTGTCTGTCTGTCTATCTATCTATCTAACCATCCATCCATCCATAAATCAATCAATACACTGATCTCTGGCTCAACATTGGAGAAAACACATTTATTTCTTAAAAGCAATAAAAGTAATTCAGACATGTGTTAGTCTCTATTTGGATGTTTTGTAGACAATTTCAAATCAACCAACATGTTAAACGCTTAATCTTATTTAAGGGCTATTAAAGGGCTATATGTACTGAAGTGTTTTTGAGTCACCAATAAATTATGGTGGCGCCACGGTAGTGTAGTGGGTGGCGTAGCACGATCAACACACAGCAAGAAGGTCGCTGGTTCGAGCCTCGGCTGGTTCAGTGGGCATTTCTGTGTGGAGTTTGCATGTTCTCCCCGTGTTTGCGTGGGTTTCCTCCGGGTGCTGCGGTTTCCCCCACAGCACTATACTGTAGGTGAATTTGGAAGGATAAATTGTCCCTAGTGTATATGTGTGAATGAGTATGTATGGATGTTTCCCAGACTCCAGATCACTCCATGATCATCTCCCATATCACTTATTGTTTAACCACTTGGTCCCAAGCTAGCATTACTACTTTGAAGCCACTTGAATCACTGTACAAACAAGCCTTAAAAACCCTTGACAAGAAATCAGTTCAATTTCACCATTGTTCAATATTTAAAAAATACAATCTGCTTAGTTGGGAAAATTTAATTAAATACGTACATATCTGTTTAATGTTTAAGACTTTACATAACCCAACTTCACCACTAAATCAGTTTGTGAAAGTTAGAACGACTGCTCACCGAACTACTAGAGGTGGTAAAAGAGGGGATTGTATTATTCCTCTGAAAAAAAGTAAATTCAGTCAGTATTTTCAGTAAAAGCTGCTAGAGAATGGAACTCCATCCCACCAACAATTAGAAGATCACTAACTTTTCGTTCTTTTCAGTTTTATGTTAAAAATTGGTTATTGACAAATCAGCATTGTCAGCATTAGTGCTGTATTTCTTGACACTTTTTTGTACTGTTTATTCGTGGCTTTTGTCTTCTTCTGCAGCCATCAATCTGTTTCTGTTTTTTACTCTTTTTACTGTATTTTAGATATGATAATGTATTCTATGTTATTATGCTGTGTATGCTTCTATTTTAGGTGTGACCTTTTTAACATTCTGTTAGGGGTCTACCAATGAAAAATAGCCATTCTTGGCTAATTCTGGCACATTTTACAGTAATGTTTATTAATGTGCATTGACCCTGTAAACAAATAAACTAAACTAAAAAAAAAAGATGGGTTGCAGCTGGAAGGGCATCCGCTGCGTAAAACATATGCTGGATAAGTTGGCGGTTCATTCTGCTGTGGCGACCCCAGATTACTAAAGGGACTAAGCCGAAAAGAAAATGAATGAATGAATAAATTACGGTGAAAGGTTGATGTAACTATTTTCAATTTCATAAGGTTCCTTTTACAGCATCAATAATGTAAAGCACTCATTTAGTTGCTCAAGCGTAAAACAAAATGAAATGCTGTTTAAAAGCAAAGACAGTGAGGAGCAACAGGTGAGCAGAGATAATCCATTGAAAACACTGAGGTAAAATAAATATTGCTTTTTAAAGACAGGGTGATGCTTTTTGTTTGGAGTGAGACAGGTTTCAGACAGACAGACAGACAGACAGAAAGTAAAAACAATTTGGTTTCCAAAAAATACTGTTGATAATAAGAAATTTGTGTGTGTGAGTGTGCGTGTGTGTGAAAGAAAAAAAAAAACACTTCCAAAAAAGGCAGCTTTTCTGTCAAAATTTAAAACATTTTTTTCAATTGTAACAATACTTTACAACATGACAACATGAAATTTAAAAAACAAAAGACATCAAACTTCTTAATGAAATATTTCATAATTTAATAAAAACACTTGGGGTAATGGTTTTAGTTGGTCCAGTCATGTAAAGAAGACTCAATAGGTGAAACTTAAGACTGTGTGATGAGCCTTTTGCCTATGCCTTCCACTGCGGCCTGAGCTGATCTCACATTTTCCATGCCAACCAACAGGAAAACATCCTTCAGAAAAGGTCCATAGGAAAAAGCTTTATTGTGTAAACAAACAATACATCAGACAGTTTTACAGCTGTATACGAGGCTGACTAAACAAGAATTTGCAATATACCATAGAGGTTAATTGTCAATAAAACTAGTGAATGGACTTCCTGTTTGGAATGGATCGGTCTTAAAAGGTCTTTTTTCCAACCCTTCATTCCTCAGCAAAAAGCAGAGCCATCAAGATTTTAAAGCCACTGCAATGCCACAAGTAATAGTGGTTGTCTGTCTAGTGTTTTCTCCTGACCTAGATACCCCTTGATGACAAACCAGACCCAACACGTCCTGCTGTATGCCTTATCACAGCCCATCAAGATCTGAACACCAGGCATACAGCTGAGAATCTCTGAGAACATCTCCTTTCAAAGAACAAGCAGAACATTCTGCGTCAGGTAACATGAGAACGCTGCGGAAATGACTCTCTGAGGTCAGTTCAAGAATGTCTGCACGAGTGACATAAAAATGAGGGACTCAAACTACACATGAAATCCTTAATGTGTCGATTGAGCCTCAGTAAAAGGAGAGCAAATTTACACAGCAACATTTTTAGCCAAAAACGGGAAACTTTTTATGTGTTTTGCCTATGCGTTTATGAGTTTTTAAGACTGAAAACAATGTGTAAGCTTCTGAAAATGCAGATGTCGTGTCCATGTAAACACACAAAAACAAGAGTCTTTGAAAACAATGACATCATGTGCGTACATTGGACATGTTTAGGGAGGCGTAGATTAAAGGCAAGCTCAAACAAACACGCAACAATTGTGGAGGACATGGCGGTGTTGTTGTTGCTCAAATGTTTCTTAGCAGTTCATCAGCAAAGTGTGAATTTACTTCAAATTACAACCAAGCAGAGACACATCTTACACAGATGGCAAATTTTACATACACTTCAGTGTCAAGTCGTCACTGCCCTATATACAGGTACTGTCTACTATGGTGACAGCTCCCAATACTGGCCTGGCATTTGTAGTACAAAGATTTTTGTCATTTTCATGAATGTTTCAATGCGGACCATAATGAAAACACTGTCATGTAAACAACAACGCTTTTATTTAAAAGGCGGG
>CAIGQQ010004837.1:12469822-12492113 GCA_903798035.1 Danio albolineatus | reverse complement strand
AATTCCATGATGCATACCTCAAACAAATTTGTAAAAGCATATTAAATGATCTCCATCTTGGAATGGATTTTGGCTGTCAAACCCTGAAGATCAAGCTACAGTATAATTTAACATTATTAAATGATCATTTAGTGCCTCATTTCCAACAGAAAGAGCGTGTCTTGGCTTAACTTCATTGAAAGTGTTGAGCGTGTGTTTAGTGTATTCTATTGTAATGTTGTTAAACAAAGCAAAAACATTCATAACCCAGCATATTTTATCCTTGTACCATATTCTTGAAACACATATGACCATTAATATGTTTCAAGCACCAAAAGCAGCCCATATTTAAGTTCATTTTAATACTAATTGGGCTACTGTTGTTATGCACTAATTTTCAAATATACTTTTCTATATGGATATAGGCATTAAAAAATTTAAAATACTATATTAATATTATTACATTTGTTGTTGTTGTTGTTTAAATGACCAAATTCTGAGTTGTGAGGAAAGTTTGTTATTTGCCTACTAAATGACAATAGGCTATACTTTTTAACTTTAAACCAGTTTGAACAGATTTCAAAGATTTTTTTTTATGATATATGGTCTAATAAATTTGTTTTACAGAACATTTAAAATGTCTTTATGTAATATAAAACATATGTGATATAAAATGTAATAAAATATACAGTTAACATACATATCTGTAAATAAATACATAAGTAATTAAATAGCACAGTAAGCAATATAACACAATTGTAGAAAATACAATGGTGCATCAAGCAAAGCCTGCACATTGTGATAGCAACAAATAGTTTATAAAATGTACAATGCAGTATTAAAAGCTCATAATTAAATACAAAATGAGGTGAATAACTGCAAAAAGCTCCATATTTTGAAGAAAAAAAGCACCCCTTTTACAAGGCTGGCAACTGGCTTTCATACCACCGTAGATCAAGCCAGATCTTTCCACATTTACTTTACTACATTAAACATCATTCAAATCATTCTTATCAGCAGCACAGTTTGATACATAAAGGTAAATGTGTCCTCACCTGCACCTCCATGCCTCTTCTTGATGGACATCTGAAAACAAAAGGCAAAATCAGTTGAAACCAATTTCAAGGTTCATATTTTCAGTTTTACAGTAACCGCATCACACAAAGTATTCCTGCTCTCCCACAGAGGATAAAATCAACACCTGACCATTGAATTTCTTCCCTTGGATCTGCGGAGCGCTACATTGACCCAGGTCACTGTGATTTACAGTGCTTCTGCCCTGCCAAGAGGGAAAGTGCTACTTGTTTATAGAGAGGGTCACGTCCAACATTCCAGCTGTAATCCACGAGAGACCTGTTTTCTAGTTTCACCTTTCTGTTACCACACTCAGGTATCATGTGCCCTGTGAGAGAGAATTATCACAGGACTCTCATATGCAATTTTATAAACTAAAAATAGTTTTTTTCTTTCTAAAACCCGGCCATTTATTATGATCATCATCATGTCTATTATTTTATTGTTGTTAGTAGGCCTGTCACAATTATCATATATCGACTTATTGCATGGACATGACCTCAGTCATTTTTTGTGATGCAAAATACGTATATCGCCCATACATAAAAACCAATTCTTGCAACATTTTAGCAACTCTATCTCTATTGGAGGTGTCAGTGTCAGTAATGGTCTAAAGTTATGTCTAGGGGTGTTCATGGAGTAAAGTTATAATTGAATCATAATTGTTTATAAAGTCCTTAATTGCTAAATGAGCAAGATGGTGCAGTGGGTAGCACTGTCGCCTCACAGCAAGAAGGTCAGTGGTTCAAGTCCTGGCTGGGTCAGCTGGCATTTCTGTGTGGAGTTTGCATGTTCTCTCTGTGTTTGATTGGGTTCCCTCCAGGTGCTCCGGTTTCCCTCACAAGTGCAAAAATGTGCTCTAGGTGAATAGGGTAAACCAGGGGCGTAAATCCCGGGGGGGGACAGGGGGGACATGTCCCCTCCCATCTGAATGTTGCCCCCTCCCAAAAAAAGTAAAAAAAAAATGCACTCTGTATTGTGAAAAATATATGTATCTCCACCTAAAATAATTGTATATGTAGAAAAAAAAAACGCATTTTGCATTTAAAATGCGTTCAGAAACTGATGAGTTCCCCCTCCACTTCCTCACAGTGGTTTGGTCCACTGCCTGCTTTCCCAGTTCATCTCTCCGACTATGCGCACAGACACAAGTCAGGTGTGTGGCTGTGGCTCGGTTCTAGATGATCGCCAGTAAGGAGGGTACTTTATTCAGGAGGGTACTTTATCTTTAATGTTGTTGATAGAGACTCGTTATTCATCATATATTATTTGCGGTAAAAATGCTGATCTATTTTCTATGTGTCTGCTATGTTAGCGATTGAAATATTACCTATCTAGTTAACGTTAGCGTTAGCTTGTTGCAAAGTGCAACATACTAATGTCACAATGATAAAATACTAATACTAATACAGCAATACTAATAATAAAATACTAATGTCACAATGTCAATCACAGGCAAAGGAGAAGGAAAATATTAAGGGACAGCAGAGCAGGGTCAGTCAGATGTACAGTGTTAGGTAAGGGTGTGAAGCGATAATGACAAAGTTTTTATTTGGATGAGCAATTTCATGGTTGTGGCTGAGTTGTGGCTATTCAGCAGATGAACCTCACAGGCTCACCTATTTACAGTATTATCTGTCAAATTCACAAGTGTAATGTAAACGAGATAGTTATCATGAGTTTATTCTGCTTCAGGAGTCAGTCTGTTGACCGTGCACAACAAAAATAATTTGAAGAAAAATCTGCTGTGATTGAACCTGAGAAAAACTTTGAAAATAACCATAATGACGCAGTCTCCATGCTGCAGTAATAATGATAGAGCCAAAGTTTTTAACTGTGGGGACATGTCTTTATGTACAATTTGACTGTAGATTTACGCCCTTGGGGTAAACTAAATTGTCTGTAAACTAAATTGTCTGCAGTATGTGTGTATGTCCTGGTTCTTCAGGTTGGGGGTTAAGCGTTGGGCTTACAACCTACCACGTAAAAATTAGATGTTATGAAACACCAACATTGTGTGGCTAAATATCAACTCCGATATAAACAGCCCTGGGAGTAAGTACGTTTTTGTTAAATGTTCTGTGAATACTACTAGTAATATCCCTTAATATAAATAAATTAAAAATATCAAACTAGTCTTTGCCAGTAGCCTAGTGGTACTGTGCACAGAAGTGCTCACGGTGACCTGAGTTTGATTCCCAGCTCACGGTCCTTTGACAATTCTTCCCCTCTCTCTGCTCCCAATGCTTTCCTGTCTGAAATTTCCACTGTCCAATATCATAATAAAGGTTAAAACTAAAAAATATAATTAATTATAAAAAATATATATATATCAAGTTAAACTTCTGATGTAAATAAATTAAATTTGATCGTTAAAATTATACTATGTTATAAATACAGTACATATACCAAAAGTTATGTCCAGAGGTGTTCGCAAAATACCCAACACAAAAGAAAAATCCTGAGACTCTTTTGACTGATCCAAAAGGTTTTTTCCGCTCCCTTGTCTAAGTGAGCACTCCCAGATTCATGGATAATTTCAGTAGCAGAGGCAGCAGATGTCTCCTAAACACAACAATGATGTAAAAAATGATGTTTCGCCCGGGTCTCGAAAGGTTAGGGGCATTTTACATTAAAAGAAAGCAGATGTGTTGTCTGGAATCACAGCAACCAACAAAACACCAGTAATTTTCGTGTAATTCAGTGCGTTTTTTTGAGTGTTAAAGCTGTTTGAAGTGCCTGTTGATCATTGTTGGAGTTTTCCCTCAGTTGTAAATGTACATTGAGGCCCTTTTGCCTCCGTTTAATGAGACTGGGGTCTGAAAAATACAGGGGAAAAGATGGATGATGTCATGCTTGCTTATAGGCTGTGAGATTTTGCAACGAGGGGTTGAATTTTCACCACACATCTCAAAGAGTTATGGTGTTCAAATGCGAGTACAACTGAGGGTGTTACTCTCGTAAAGTAGCTAAAACAGTCCGTGAAGAACTGTAAACCGAGACCATTTCAAGGTATGTATATTACATGTTATTTTTGACAAGGCTACCAAGAAGCTTACTGGAATGGCGCCTTTCATAACAGGTTTGCAGAGGATTAGTACAGTATGAACTGAATGGAGAACGAGTGCACATATGTGAAGTCCTGCTGTGTGTCAATGTGGTAATTGTCACTGACACGATGATGGTTACATGACATGCAATTAAGTGTCAGTGAATGATGACTAGCTTTAGGAAAAGCCTGCTTTAGAAAAACAGATCAGGAGAAAAAAGGTGAGACTCTGAAATATACACACGTCCATCAATCAACCAGACACCAAATGATGAATGAACAGAAAAAATAATCAATCACATTAACTACTGTTTACTTATGAGACCTTACTGTAAAAAAGCTATCTACTGTACTTTATAATGCGTATGCAGTTTAATTATTTTGAAGCAGTTGTTTACTCTGAACATTTCTACACACAAAAAAATGGTATTATAAATAATTCAAGTCTTGTCAAAGTGATGATAATACTGTTTATTGCAATAAAAGCTTCTGCAATTATTGCAAACATTTAATACAGTCAGATTTTCCTCTACGTATGCATCAGACACTTTCTAATCAACACTGCGTACAGCACTGCCTTTTTGTTGACAAGATAAGAGCAGTGCGTTGTGCTCTTTATGTTGCTAAGCAACCACTGAAAAAACAGTCTTGGTACTGGAGTGCGCAACATTGGGTGCTTTTTTCCACACAAAATTGACTATTTTTCAACTGCAGACACACAGAGAGTTCCGTCAAAAAAGTGATGGACACAGGGTGCATAAACATTGCATAAAATGCTCATCGTCACTAGAAAACATTTTTAAAAAGGCACCTCATACCACAAAAAAACATATTCGTTGTTATTGGAGCCTTAGTGTGCTCTGCAGGTAAGTGGACTTGACAAACCACCTGTAAAAGACACAATTCTCTCCTGACACTTTCTTATCAACACTATTTTTTTAGAAAAACATGCAATTTTTAGGGGCTGATCACGTACAGCACTGCCTTTTTGTTGACTTTAGATAAGAGCAGTGCACTGTGCTTTTTATGTTGCTAAGCAACCGCTGAATAAACAAGTCTAGGTACTGGAGCATGCAACATAAGGTGCTTTTTCCAAACAGAGTTGACTATTTTTCAACTGCAGACACCAAGAGAGTTCCAGAGGTTTGCAACGCAGGGTGCATAAACAGTAGACAAAATGCTCATTGTCAATAGAAAACCTTTTTAAAAAAGCGAAAAACACATTTATTGTTATTGAAGCCTTTTGTGTGCTTTGTGCAGATTAGTGGACTTGATAAACCACCTGTAGAAGACACACTTTTCTCCTCTCCATATGCACCAGACACCTTTTTAGAAGCACCCCATACTTCTTGGAAAACATTGTGCCATTCTGTATGTGCTCCACTCAGAAAAGGTATACTTGTCATAGCAATACTCTACTGCAGATATGAAGTTTTATCCTCACTTGTAAGTCACTTTAGATAAAAGTGTCTGCTAAATGAATAAACGTAAATGTCCAGTGTTGATGTCATTAAAAATTGTTTATATGTAATGACGTGTGTTTCACATGAAAATGCTCTAAAACCACACCATGTGTTTTCAATGTTTCAAATGTGCTCCACGTATTTCACATGTGATTTTACCATCTGATTACACATTTAAAGCTAATGTGGGTTTTCTGTAGGGAATGGATCAAAATTCAATTGCAACGAAAAAAGGGTGAAGTTGTTTTGACACATGTGGCCTATATACTAATGAGCGCCTTCCTAGGATGTGTGTAATTTTCTTGGAAATGCTGGATTCCTGTGCGTGAATGATGAGGGCTGACAGGATTACAGTACAAGGGTAATCGTTTCTCAGTCTGAAATAATGGATAGATAGACAGATGTAAAATAATAACGCCTGAGGAAAAGTAACTATGCGAGTTGAACAGCAGTGGCTCAGAATGGGATACAAGACCCTAAACTGCAAAAAGAAAACATATGGCGTAGTTTCCAGAGGCAAGGGTGCCGATACATAAAGATCATTGTTCAAACAAACATCATTTGGGCTGAATCTGAATTATGAGCTGTTGGCGATCGCGAATAACACAGCGGTTGAAGTTCAAGACGTATTTTGTATGTCTGGGATTCCCCTACAATTCATTTTGAGCAGTTTTATTTGGCATGCATGACTAACGTCTATGATAATATTCATTGCAGATTTATGAATGCATGTTTGATATTACACTAGTGATCCATGTAGATTTGATGTTGAATGGCCAAAAGCAACTCATTTTAAAGTCAACGCTCAATGGTTCCTGTTCTGTTCTGAACACTGCTATACAGTATTTAAAGGATTTGTTGTAAACTAAAAAAAACTGGAATGCAAATCACTGCATGTTTGTTTTTCTGCTTTGTAGAAATGCAATTATAAATAAAAGTGCATTTTTTTATTTAAAAAAAAAAAACCCTATGTATAAATTTTATACTATTTTTATGAAATAAAACTCACAATAATTAGACACGGAACTTAAAATTGAAGTTCTATATTAAAACATGATATAATAAACATACTTAAAAATAATGTATTATGTTTATGCCAAAGCTTATAATGCTATTATACCCTCACCGGCCACTTTATTAGGTATACCTGTACAACTGCCCATTAACTCAAAATTCTAATCAGTCAGTCACATGGCAGCAACTTAATGCATTTAGGCACTTAGACATGGTCAAGATGACCTGCTGCAGTTCAAACCGAGCATCAGAATGGGGAAGAAAGGTGATTTAACCGACTTTGAACATGTCATGGTTGTTGGTGCCAGACGGGCTGGTCTGAGTATTTCAGAAATTGTTGATCTACTGGGAAACTGTTGATCACAGCTTACCTGAGTATTGTTGCTGACCATGTCCATCTCTTTATGAGCACAGTGTACCCATCATCTGAAGGCTACTTCCAGCAAGATAATGCACCATGGTATAAAGCGCAAATCATCTCAGACTGGTTTCTTGAACATGACAATGAGTTCACTGTATTCAAATGGCCTCTACAGTCACCAGAACTCAATCCAATAGAGCACCTTTAGGATGTGGTGGAAAGGGAGATTCACATCATTGATGTGCAGCCCACAAATATTTCCAGTGCCTTCTTGAATCTATGCCACAAAGGATTAAGGCAGTTCTGAAGGCAAAAGGGAGTGCAACCTGGTACTAGTAAGATGTACCGAATAAAGTGGCCGGTGAGTGTATCTAAAAGATTCGCAGCACACTAAAAAAAAATATATATATTTACTTACCTATGTTTTGCCTCTCAGCACAGAAAATATGAGCTAGTGCAAGCATATTTTATTGAATACAGTATTAAAGGGCACATATTTGACCCCTTTTTGTTTATTTAATAAAAGTCTTTTGTGTTAGCAGAATTTATCTGTAAAGTTTCAGCTCCAAATACCCATCAGATTATTAATTATAGCTGTATTAAGTCTTTGTATTATAGCTCTAAACGGCTTTTTGCTGTTTTTGGTACTGGGCCTTTAAGGATAGTCCTCCCCACCCACCGTTCCCACGTGCCCGTCAGCATGCCTCAATCTCCGCCCTCGGTAGCGTCAGACAGACAGACGCAACAGGAACAGATGTAAAGGAAGCAGATCTCACTACGTTTGTGAAAAAATACAACAGTAAGAACTTTACCAATGACTGTTTGATGTGTTTGTTGAGGAGTTGCAACGATGAGTCACACACAATGTAGTTACAAAGTTCATTCACGCACGCACGCACACACAGATATACACACACACAGACAGACAGACAGACAGACAGACAGACAGCGTGTGCGTTGAGCTTTGCACTGCTTTTGCAAGCAAATGTGAAAGGATTCCGGTTAATATCCACTGCTGTTTGGATATCTTTTATGTTAATGTACAAAATAAACCTGATTTAATGTCAACAAACCGAGATTGAAGCGTATTTTTTGCTGACAAATGGCTGTGGTGATGAAGTAAAGCTGAAGTGAATCGCTGTAGTTCATTACAAACATGCATTGTTTTAAACACGTGTTAAACTTGTGAAACTCACTATTGATCACATTTGATGATGATTGATGACCTTCGCGAACTGAACAGATCTTTTATTCCCGGTTGCTTTGCACACGTCCTGTCTTGTTGATTTCTTGTTGATTGTTGCATTACTACGGAGACATGTTAATACGCAGCTGTCAATCAATTCGGTGGGCGGGGGGACCGCACTCCTACGTAAAGTTGCGGTCGGTCTCAAAACCACTCCAATTGGTCCACAGTTTTTATGCTGTTAAATTGAAAGAAAAAAAAGGACTGGGTGGGTTTATATCACCCCAAAATGACCGTCTATACACTATACCTAAACATATGTCTGTCCAAACAGCTTAAAAAGTAGATTTTTTAAAATAGGTGCCCTTTAAGATTTATCACTGAAGTCAGCAAAAACAAAAAGACATTTAGAGGCAGAAACAAAACCAAAACGAATACTTTTTTTCACATAGACAAACTGTCTACAATAAGAGCAGGAATCTGTATGAAGAAAGCAAACAGGATTATATACTAACATTTAAAAGCCAGAAGTCAATGTTCAGGCTAAGAAGAGATTGGTGTAAGATGATGTATTATGCAGGACAAAGCAAAGGATGAAAAAACTGAAGGATAAGAGAGAAAGTATGTGCTGTAAAGTACAAAAAAAAACTCCTCGGCATTTACTTCAAAGTGACCCCAGAGGGCTCGGGTGGGCCAGATGTGGTCCCAAGAGCAAAGCCTCATCCATCTTGAATTCCATCAAACCCCCTGCAGCAGGACAGCGTTTCTAAATTTAGTTCAGCCGTACTCATACCACTGGAAAATGTTTCATGTAGTGTCTGTGTTCTCCACCACATTTATGCTTTTTTCCCCAATTGGGTTTGTTGTTTTTCCTATTTGTCAGTGTTCGGACGGATGGTCTGTTTGGGCCATCAGGCTGAAGACCATTCATCTTGCAAAGCTGAGGTGGACGTCTGAGTTGGTGGTATTATTTTTTTAAGTTGACAACTAGAGGACGTCAATGAAAAACAGCTAGAATGACAGGGTCTCGATTTTTGTATGACAGAAACAGAAATGCACAAGTAAGTAGCAGGAGAAAAGGAGAAATATATCACTGTCATGCGGGAAAGACTCATCTGATGTACTGTAGCTTATATGTGATCCTGATCCACAAAACTGGTCATAAGTGTCATTTCTGGACAATGAGATTTATACATCCACTGAAATCTGAATATGGATAGTAATATTTGCAGTAAAAAGTGTTGCTTTTTTGTAAATCATCATTTTTTAAGAAAAAAAAATAGATTTATGCAGTTTAAAGTCTGATGATTGAGGAAATATTAGGGGTTTCTAACTTCTACAATTCTTTCACTGTTGTTTTTATTATTTTTACTGAATTGTACTGTAGAAAATGTCCTATAATGTGACAGCAAAAATTAAGAAAAACAACTGTTGATAATCTACAAATATTGTAAGTGAGACTGATTTATCTTCATTGTTTGACATTTACATTCATATAGAGCTATTCATTTTATATGAAATTATTATTCATATTTTTTTCTCCAAGATTTTTCAGACTTTTTTACTAAATTGTACTGTAGAAAATGTATGGTTTGACATAGCAAAAATTAAGAAAAAGCAACTCTTAATAATGTACACGTATTGAGAATGATTTATCTTCATTGTTTGACACAACTTCATTAAGTGCTGTTTATCTTATATGAAATTATGAATAATATTTTTTTTTCTTCCATGACTTTCTTTGGACTTGTTGGAAATTTTTGTGGACGTTCCTAATAGGACATTTTTGAGATTTGTCTCAAAAATGTAAAAAAAAAAAAAAAAAAAAAAATTGTTATGACACAACGGTTTTTATAAGAGGTCAATGGAAGACAAAGAAATGTTTAACAATTTACTGCATTTTAAATGATGATAATACTAATTGTATTCATTTTTGTCATATGTGACAGTGAAATGTCATGTCAAAAAGCTTTCCAATGATGTATGGTTTGTTATGACAAGACAAAATATGGCAGATATACAACTGTTTAAACTTTTGAAATTTTAAAGTTGAAAAAACTCAAAATCCTGAAAAGAAAAACCCTCAATTTTGTCCAAATATAATTCTTAAAATTGCATCTTACTAATCAAAAATTAAGTTTTGATTTATAAAGGTAGGAAATTTACAAATATGCAGTATATGAGCAATTTCAGTGTTATGAATGTGACATTTGCAGTAAAGTCTCAAAACAAATATTGACAGAGGAAGTATTTGTTAACATTATATTGAAACATTTGTTTATATTTTTCAAAACATCTAACTACAGAGTTATGGGAGCAGAAAAATATCAATCTGTAAACATTTTTAATATTTTAAATTGGGAAGATAAACATGCGTTATGGATGTGACAAAAAAAGTAAGCGGGTTTACAGTATACAATGTACTTCTGGAAATTCTGTCAATTAAACTGCACAACCCAAAAGAAATAATGCTCAATAGAAAACAAATGATTGATTTTATTTTATTTTACATTTTTCATTTATAAGGAAAAAGCTTCGTTATGGATCATGTGACACTTTTCCGTTATGGATGTGATGGATGTGAAATTGCCACTTGTGTGATTTTGTGAATCAAATATAATCGTTTGAAAACACTGACAGAGACATTTTTGAGCATTTTTAAAGAACTGTAAAATCTTTGCCTACACAAAATACACAGAAACGATTTCGCTATATAAGCGAAAACTTTTTTTTTCATGGCATTTGTATGGAATTGCTCCTATATCTTCATTAAACGTGATTTTACTTAATATTCTAATGAGTTTTTTGCAGAAAAGAAATATCTGTAACACTTTAGAATAATGCCATTAGTTAATGTAAGTTTATACATTTACTAACATTAACTAAGTATCAGTAATCTTGTGAAGCATTTATTAATCAGAGTTTAACATTAACTAATGCATTATTAAAATTCAAAGTGTGCTTTTTAACATTAGTTAATCCACTGTAATCCACATTATTTAACTTAAATAACATTACCTAAAGATAAAAAGTTGAATAGATTCCGTAATGAATGTATTACTAATTATTTATGTTATAAATACAAACTAATGGACCATTATTTTAAAAATCAATACAAAAAATGACCCATATTATGTACTATGTATTTTATGCTATTGCGAGTAATATACCCATGCAACATAGGACTGATTTTGTGGTCCAGGGTCACATATGTTCTGTGTGACACAGTAAATGCATAAACGAACAATATATATTGGCTTAAAGCGGCCAATCCTTTGCACAAGCATGTGCCTGTTTTCTGAAAAGGAAACTAAAGAGCCAGGGTTGAGTACTTAAGGAAATGAAAGATGACTTAAAAAAGGAAGGATAATGTAGGATCAAACCTATTGCCGAATTAGTCCTGCTTTTAAGGAAACATGGGGAAGTTGAATAAGCACCTCATGTTGCCGCTGCTGAAAGTACTGTATATGTTAAAAGCCGCTTTAAGAGCTGTTCTGCTTCTGGGCTCGTTGCCAGAATGCCTCTCAAGGCTTGCGGTGGTGAAAGCTCCATGCATCACTCTATACAGTGCGTACGTGAGTGAATGTGCCGGCATTTGATGCACAGTTTCTACACATATTAATCTGGCTAACAGGAAGTGCAATAAAGATTGACATTGTGCCCATATGGACAAGGTTTTGCCAGTTTGTGTGGTCCAGTGAGCCCCTGCTGGTAGATGTCAGAATTATAACATTTGGGCCTACAATCAGTTTTTCTCTGTATCTGCCATTTTACCTACTTTCTGTTCTATTTATCTGTTATTCTGTCTATCCATCCATGTATATATCTATCCATCCATCCTTACATTTACGTTAATCTGTCTATTTGCCATTCTAATGATCCCATATTTTCTATCTACAGTACACTGTAAAAACAACCATGTGCTGCATTTTTTTAAGTTTGAATCAAATTGTTAAATGCTCATTTAAACTTATATATAAACTTATATTATATTAAATTGACTCAAAACATAAAAAAAAAAATCTCTAACGTAATAAAAATGAAGATTTTAAATTTAATTAACATATTTTAATTAAATAATTTAACAAAAACATCATACAAAACATGTTGTCATGACTTATTGATCATATTTTTTGTCATATCTACCTATTTATCTATCTATCTATCTATCTATCTATCTATCTATCTATCTATCTATCTATCTATCTATCTATCTATCTATCTATCTATCTATATATATATATATATATATATATATATATATATATATATATACAGCAAAATCTCCAGTGTTAAATATAGTGGGGTTTTTTTTTGGTGTTGTTCAGTGTTAAAACCGGAGTACATTTTAATCCACGAGTGTGTAATAACATATATTTAAAAGTTGTTGTTTTTTTCCAGTGTTAAATCTTTAACCCAATATGCAGTGTATTTCCCACTAGTGATGGGAAGTCAAACAGTGATCAAACCAGTAGGTTTTACTTAAACTTGACACAAGTCTTGTTGCATTTTAAAATTGCAAAGAGTTCAATGTATTGAAATTATTTCTGAAAAGATGAATGAACATTGAATAAATTTAAACTATTTTCAACATATTTGATCACTGTTATCTGTCACACACACCAATTAGTAATATAGGAAAAAGGGTAATATATTAACACTTTGAAGGGTAACACACACACTCCAGTTTGATGTAAGAATAAACTCTTACTGTGTTAAAATGAGCTCTGTGAGTTATGTACAAATTTCACATTTTAGAAGGTGTTTAGAAGGGAGTCATATGTACACCCAAGGAGTGTTAAGTTAAACTCAAATTGAGTTAAATATACACTGATTTTTTTTGCTGTGTATCTATCTATCTATCTATCTGTCTATCTATCTATCTATCTATCTATCTATCTATCTATCTATCTATCTATCTATCTATCTGTCTGTCTGTCTGTCTGTCTGTCTGTCTGTCTGTCTGTCTGTCTGTCTGTCTGTCTGTCTGTCTATCTATCTATCTATCTACGATTAACTGATGTTGTAAGCTAAATCCTCAGTTACAGGACCATAATGTTTACTCAATACATTCTTGTTCTGCCTCCGGTGTCACAGCACAGGAAATGTGAACTCGCATGCTGACGGCAAACATGATGTTATACTTGCAAACCCTGATGAGCAAATCCTCTGGGAATCTTGGAGAAGGATGTTATGATCGTTATGAGAGTATGTGAGATCACATGTCTAAAAGAATACTGATACTGTCATTACAATGTATACAATATAGTACGTGGGTATAAAAGCAGTACTGCTCAGGTGATTATTCAATAATTTCAAGTTAAAGTAACCCAATAAAAATAATTTCTCTACCAATCGTCGTGTCATCCCAAATACAGTGGAGATCAGTGAAGTTTAGAGTCACAGTTTAAGTCAGTTTATCCTAACGTGCAGCTTTTAAAGCATTTTCATGAATCACTCATGTTGTTAGCAATTTTTTTTAAATTATCTGATAAACACTATTTGAATAAAGGCCTAACTCCAGTTTTCACAAATTAATTTGTATTATTATTATTATTATTACTTCCTTTATTGGGATAGGACAGTATTTATGCAGGAGCTTAGTCAAGTTCTTTTATATGCTAACGAACAATGAAGTATAAAAACTGAAGCAATAATAATAATAATAATAATATTTGGCATCCGCTGCGTAAAAAACATGCTGGATAAGTTGGCGGTTCATTCCGCTGTGGCGACCCCAGATTAATAAAGGGACTAAGCCGACAAGAAAATTAATGAATGAATAATATTAATAATAATAATAATAATAATAATAACATGTAAATCGTTAATTATCTCTGAGAATTCCATCAACAGTACCTCTAACCCGTTCTTACGGCAGACACGCACCCAGTTTGAGTACACACTTCTAGACAGGACTGGTAGAAATATTTTGGACACTCTGACACTTTTAATTTGTCTTAATAAAACACAAAATCATGTCGTTCTTCAAAACAAATGAAAATTGCTACTGTAAAGAAGCAATAAAATACAGAAAACCTGGCAAAATTTAGAATGTCATGTAAAGTCATTTTTCTTCATAGCCAGTTTGCTGATCTTCATGTAAAAACATAAATAAATAACAAATATGTTCGTGAAATAATCTAATTTTTTATAGTTCTCCCCTTTTTTGTACATGTAAACTACTCTCGACGCTTAAGAAAAGTGTCTAATTTTAATCACTGTATATATATATATATATATCTTTTTGCATAACTAGTGTTTTTGTTGAAATGCCTTGGTTATTTTTGTAAAACACTGTTCTACTAATATAGCCAACCAGTATAGCCAATCCCTATATTTTTTAAACCAATGATTAATAAATAGTCCTCTGAAGGGCATTCTGCTAAATCCCAGCAGAACAAAGAAAATACATGTTTACATCTACAATGCTTTTAGGAGTTTCTTTCTGAGGTGAAAGTTCTCACAGTCTTTCAAAAAAAAAAAAAAAAAAACATTCTCTCAGCTCTTGCAGATTCACAAGGACTCAAACGTATCCCACAAAAGCACAGGAAAAGCAAAAGAGCAAAAGCTCACAGCATTGACCTCTCAACCCAGCCGTATTTTGACACTTCGCAGGGGCGCTCCTCACCCAACGTCCCAAACTGAGGCTTAACCTCTACTGGAGCAGAACAAATCCTGGCCTCCTGAGTTGCACTTGGCCCCGTAATCTATCTTCATCCTATTGAGCCGCTTAGCTCCCCTCTCCTGCCCCAACCGAAGACCCCGCGGGGAGTTAGAGAGCCAGCGTGGACCCTCCACACAGACGGATGGAGAAGACTCAGCTTCCCATCGCTCACTCGCACCTACAGTACAGGCTTTTACAACAATAGGTGGAGGGTGAAGAATAGGTTAGAGCCAAGTGTTTTGCCAAAGCATCAGTGAGTTCAATCATTCAAACACTTTGCGATTCTAAGCAAAACACCATTATATAATAAAAAAATGAAAGTGGTAATAATGAAAACAACAGATTTTCATTGTACATTACAAAAACTCAAGCAAGAAAGGCCCCGTTTACACTGTCAGGTCTTGATGTCCAATTCCGATTTGTTGCCTATATCTAATTTTTGTTTATACGTTCTTTTAATTGTGACCCATGTCCATACCTGTCAACCCTCCCGTATTTCCCGGGATTCTCCCGTATTTTACAGTTCTATCCCGCTATCATCCCGTAAAGGTATTTTCCCGTATTTCTCCCGTATTTTCAGTCGTTCTCCGACGGGTGTCAATAACGTTAAAGAGCTGATCCTCCCTATTCGCAACCCATACCGCCGAACCACAAGGGGCCGCCCTTGCTCTTAAATCTGTTGGAATCTGTCTGTGCTTTCGTTTTATTTAGGCGTGAAACACTCTGAAATAAACATAAAAACGGCTTCCCTTTCCTTTTCATTACAGGTGCCGTCGCTCCTCCTATACAATCTTCAAAACTTTCAGCTGGCGCGTCCGTAGTGATAAACAGACGCTGTTTCCCCAAACGGATTTCCCAAGCAGAGCGAAAGTGGATACTGGGTTTTGTGTTTGTGTTTGAACAGACATATATACATAATTAATAATAATAACAGCTAAAGATGTCGATCTTGATGGTTTTTTTTTCAAACACAACTAATTTTGTCCTAAATGAGCATAAAACTTTAGGAAAGCAATGGAATTCTTTCTTTATAACGATATATGTAAACTTCTGTTATTTATAACAGTGACACCTCTGTTATTTAATGTAATCAAACAAAAAATCTAAATAAATGAGATTTATTCACTGCTCTTTATTCATAATGTGTAAGTTATACAGTGAGGAAAAGATGAATAAGATTTGATAACTAGATCCGATTTCTTTATAACAGCTAATTTTAATAAGCTAAACTGTTTGCCAACATATACTGAAATATAAAAAATTATTACTGACTGTTTAACTGTTTATTTACTGTGAAACAGCTCCCGAAGGACATATTTAATAAAGGGTTTTTTTTTCCGTTTTTTTTTTTTTTTTGGGGGGGGGGGGGGGGGGGGGGGGGGGTGTGGGATCCCTTATTTTCACATCCTAATGTTGACAGGTATGCCCATGTCACTCATGTGTTTATACACTTGCCATTCAATTTACCAACAGCGCACATGTGTAAGGACAGGTTCTAGCATCTGCGCCACACTAGCCATGATAAAAGAAATTCTCTTGCTTTTAGCTCTGCCAAACATGCTAAGTTCGCCCAACTTTAACATGATTTTGAGGCGGAGGAGGAGGAAAAGGGCTGGCATTGCAGCTTACACCTATGGTTTATATAGAAGTGGTGTTAGTGAGGCCAGCAGGGGGCGCCCAACCTGCGGTCTGTGTGGGTCCTTATGCCCCAGTATATTGACGGGGACTCTATACTGCTCAGTGAGCGCCGTCTTTCAGATGAGACGTTAAACCGAGGTCCAGACTCTCTGTGGTCGTTAAAAATCCCAGGATGTTTGAAAAAGAGTAGGGGTTTAACCCCAGCATCCTGGCCAAATCTGCCCACTGGCCTCTGTCCATCATGGCCTCCTAACATCCCCATATCATAATTGGCTTCATCACTCCTGTTTCCTCTCCACCAATCAGCTGGTGTGTGGTGTGTGGTCTGGCGCAAAATGGCTGCCGTCGCGTCATCCAGGTGGATGCTGCACACTGGTGGTGGATAAGGAGATCCCCCCTATTGTGTGTAAAGCGCTTTGAGTGCCCAGAAAAGCGCTATATAAATGTAAGGAATTATTATTATTAATATTATTATTATTATATATGGTGTCCTTCACTGACTGATCTCCACACAGGGCAAGGCAGGTAACTTCAGCCGTCGACCACTGACCACTTTCCTCCTCCATGTTTCCTCTGTTGTTGTTGTTGTTTACCGCGTCGCCGTCTCCACACACGCTTCATGTGTCAAACTCAAGGCCTACACCATAAGGCGGCAGCATATGATTCTCAACAACTGCAAATTGAAGTATTCTTACATACAAAATCAATGCTTGGTAGCAAAAAAATTTTTTTATATAATTATTTTTTCGGGCTTTTCACCTTTATTAGATAGGAATAGTAGAGAGAATTGACAGGAAAGCATGGGGAGCAGAGAGAGGGGAAGGATCGGCATAGGACTGCGAGGCGGAATCAAACTCGGATCGCCTTGAGTACCGGAGTGCATGTGTCGACGCACTAACCACTGGCGCTGACCTTGGTAGCAAAATTAATGCATGCTTGTTTTGCAACCCAGCATCACTAGATGGCACTTCAACATTCAACTAAGCAGGATTTGTTAGACATTTGCAAATGTCCCGTCTGTCACTCATAAGCTTCTCAAAATCATTAGTTTTTTCATAGTTCTGCTTCTCTCAAATGTGACTAAGTTTTGGAGAAAGGTAAAGGCTTGTCTTTGTTATGTACTTTGATGGAGTAATGTGGGATTCTCAACCTGATAAATAACAGAGAGAAGTAACATTTTATTTATGCAAATAAATGTATTAATTAGTTATTTAGTATGTTAAGGAGGCGACGCGGTGGTGCTGTCAACTCACAGCAAGAAGGTCGCTGGTTCGAGCCTTGGCTGCGTCAGTGGGCATTTCTGTGTGGAGTTTGCATGTTCTTTCTGTGTTCGCGTGGGTTTCCTCCGGGTGCTCCGGTTTCCCCCACAAGTCTAAAGACATGTGGTATAGGCGAATTGGGTAAGCTAAAATTGTCCATAGTGTATGTGTGTTAATGAGTGTGTATTGATGTTTCCCAGTGATGGGAAGTTGGCGGTTCATTCCGCTGTGGCGACCCCAGATCAATAAAAGTAATAGCGAAAAAGAAAATGAATGAATATGTTAAGTGAATATGTTAAGTAGTAGTAATATGTATCCAGTTGTACAGTTACAAACAGTTATAAAGACCGTTGTGGCCAGTCATAACACTAAAGTAGCTCAGTAGAAATGAGTTTGTTCTAAGGTGTGCAATTATTTTTAGACAAAGGCACAGAGCCGCACTACATTTAAACATTACAAAATCAAATGATTTCCATTATTTCTAAGCCTAACAAAAGGCTTTGGATGAAATGTATAGCAAACTACCGCTACAAAGCCAAGCAGTTTGAGGACAAAAAACTGACAAATGTGTTGAAATACAACATATAAATGAAGTAACTGATTCTGGTGCGCATTATTTTCTAATAATTCAATGACTCTTTGTCAATTATTCCTTTTTTTAACCTGTTAATGATATATGATATGACAGAACTGAAATTTCTGTGTGACCTGTTAATTTAAAATGTGTTTGTTTCTCCTTTGCAAGACACTTGAATGAAAATGTGTGATACAGTAAATGCATACATGTAATGTAAACCATGGCTAGTGGGTTTTTTTTTTTTACAGAAAAACGATATAAAAACAGGGGCTTACAACATCTTAAATAAATACTTGGTTGCAAGTTAACAAGCAATTTTTCTGGGTCGGATGACTGTGTCAGCTGTATAGTTTAGTGTAATAGTGACGGATTGACTGAAATAACCTCACATTGGTTGATGTTATTGCACCAATAAACAGATGGGCTAAACTGGCCTTGTGAGTCACATTTCTGACGTCCACACATTTATGTTGACATAAACATTCTCTCTTTCACCAGGCCGACCTTTTCACCTTCTGATAAAAAAAGAACAAACTGCCAGCCAAATATTGCACCCTAAAAATACAATTCATGTACTGTATATGATAATGAGTGTGTGAAAATAAAGTGAAGTTAACAAAGATGGCGACTAGAGTTGTCTGCCTTACAAAACTTAATTTTCATGTGAACTGAACTTGCAGATGCCGATTGAACTCTAAGAAAATCTGAACTAAAAGCAAGTAGAATGAAAATGGAGGCTTGCAAAACAGGTATGAACAAATACATCAATAAATCAATAAAAAACAAAGCTGTAAATTGCCTTATTAGGACAGAAAAGTCAGGAATATACAGTATAGTGTTATATACAGTAAGCAAAGAAGTAGAAATGTGCATAATAAATAAACAAACAACTAGAATGTGTACACTATTGGCATAAGATATTTGTTTAAAGTTAAATAATTAGCATACAACTTTTATGCTAATGAATAATGAAGTATAACAACAGCAGCAGCAGTAATAATAATTCTAATATTAATAATAAAAGTGTAATATATTATTATAGGTATTATTGTTGTTAATAATAATAATATTAATAATAATATTAATAAAGATTATGATCATCATAATGATGATGATAATGATAATAATATTAATAATAATAATAATAATAATAATAAAGAGTAATACATTATTATAATTAATATTGTTATTAATAATAACAATATTAGTAATAATATATTAATAACAATGATGATCATCATAACGATAATAATAATAATAATAATAATAATAATAATAATAATACATTTAATTAACATGATTTGAATATTATTGTATATATAATTAAATATTTAAAAGATATATATATGTATCCCTATATTTACGGATTATGTACAAAAATCATTGATGATCATAAAAACAAGAAGGTGAATAAGGAAAACAGGCTTGGTGAGAACCACAGATTGTATTAATGTTTAAAGACAGTTGATAAAAAGCCAAAGGAGCTTTCAAAGTTTGGATTTGTCATCTACGCGAGGGGTGGCCTACATTCATTCCAGCAATCTGAAGGCCTCCACATGCCTCTGGAGCTTTTGACCTGCTAATCTTCTCCAAGAACCTCCAGACTTCATTTTGTCAGAGCGCACAAAGCCAAATCATTCTATTACCTTCTCCAATCCAATTACCCTCTTCAACTCTCTCTCTCTAACCTCCCAGATCCCCATGCCAGAGGCCTTTAGCAGGGCTTCCCAAGCTAGAACCGCAGAAAGTACCAGCGCCGCGTCAGCTATGCAGAGATTAAACAAACACATCTGGCCCAGTTCTCCAGCCGGACGGAAACGGACCGAATTCCCACAGATATTGTGCTCATTTAAACCCACTGTTGCTCATCGGATATTGTTTTGGGAACAATGCAAAGGACTGCGTGCCTTTGAAATGAAAAAATATTCACGACGAGCTAAAAGGAAGAGGTGATTGTTTGTTTTCTCTGTTTCTTGCAAAGCCGGGGTGGCTCGAGACAGAATAGTTCACAAAGTCCATTATAAATTGCAGTCGATCTGAAGCCGGACTAAAATAGCTGTAAATCAGCTGTGGTGATCATCCGTGAAAACTTGTATTTTTCCATCCATTGCATGTCAGATTCGTTTCCAGGATTATAGAACATTCCTTTCGGTATCTTTCACACGAGCCCAGGACCAATAAATCAATCACTCAATTGTCAGCTCTTTCTGCGCTTCCTCTGAGCAGCAGGACACACATCCAGACCTCTGTAATCTCTGCTGGAGACCGCCTGGGCTGCTTACAAACAAACTGAGAATGTTTTACAGGCCACAGACAACCAGAAACGCCACTCTTACCTTCAAAACAGACTGGATGATTTAGAAAAAGAGGTCTTGACTGAGTAGAGATGCAACAATTGCAAAGTTCTCGGCAGATTCAGATTTCAGATTTTTGGTAACTTTTCGGACCTGCTGATATCCATTTTTGCTATCAAATTTTGCAATTGATTTAATGCCTTAAACTGACGTGCCACCTGCAACAGTTGATAGATGATTCTGCGAAAAACTATCCAATTCTAGTCCATGGCTGGCTGATCAGTGCGTTTCTACTCTTGACCACTCAAAACACAATAAAACATGCTTTTGTTTATGCTTAATTTTAATAATAAGGTGTGTTCACATGACAACAATTTACTAACAACAGAAAAGACAGGAAAAATGCTATATTATGCCCTCGCACATATCTATAGTCTAAACACAATATGCATAATGGACTTTTTGTAGGTTTATTATTATACACTTTTCTTTTAAAAATCCTGCACATTAAAAGCTATTTTCAAAAGCCTACATTTTTTGGCCCCTAAAACACTGTTGTCATGTAAATGAATGGTCGAAATGCATACAAACTGTTCACTTTTTAGTTGAAATTGTGTTATAGTTCCATGAAGAACCTTTAACATCCTTTCAAATTTCAATTTTAAATGGATAAATGGTTCTTTAAATCATTACTATGTTCTTGTATCTAGGAAAAATAAATAGCTCTTAAGAACTACTGAGGTGATACAGTGGTTAGCACTGTTGCCTCACAGCAAGAAGGTCGCTGGTAGAGTCCTGGCTGGGCCTGTTGGCATTTATGTGTGAAGTTTGCATGTTCTTTTGAATGAATACTTATGTACATGTGGTTCAGGTTTTTTATTTTTAATACATTCGCAACAATCTCAAAAACTCTTTTTTCCACATTGACATTATAGGGTATTGTGTGTATAATTTTGAGGAAATAAATGAATTTAATCCATTAATCCAAGGCTGTAACATATATAGGCTGTATATATATGTTTTTAAGTTTACTTAGGGGGTTCGTTTTTTACTTTAAGGCTAATTGAATAAAACGGGTTATAATAAGAAACCATAAATTTTCCTTAAATTCAATATCAAAACGTACGTTGAATGAAAGACACAGTAGTTTCACTCTTTTCAGTGTAGTAAGATATTATTCAACAAAGTGCAATTTAAAGGGTTAATTGGGTTAATTAATTTAAATAGGCAGGTTAGGTTAATTAAACTAGTCATTGGAGAACTGTATTTTTTTCTGTAGCAAATCAAAACTTTCTTAAAGGAGCGAACAATATTGACTTTAGCAGTCTTAAAATAAAACAATACAATAAATTATTAATCTAGCTAAACTAAAAGACATAAGACTTTCTCCAGAAGAACAATACAATAAAAAATAACTGTTAAAAAATATCCTTGCTCTTTTGTTAAACATCACTTGGGAAATATATATATAAAAAAAAAAATTACTAATAAAATAAAATAAAATAAAATAAAATAAAATAATATGAGCTAAATTGTCCCTAGTGTACAGTATGTGTGTGAATGAGTGTGTTTCCCAGTGATGGGTTGCATATGCATTAAAACATATGCTGGACAAGTTGGCGGTTCATTCCGCTGTGGCGACCCCAGATTAATAAAGGGACTAAGCCAAAAAGAAAATGAATGAATGAATGAATAATATAATATAATATAATATAATATAATATAATATA
>CAIGQQ010004837.1:12437617-12452472 GCA_903798035.1 Danio albolineatus | reverse complement strand
ATAATAATAATAATAATAATAATAATAATAATAATAATAATAATAATTTATTATTATATAGCGCCTTTAAAATTTATTTCTCAAAGCACTTTACACAGAAAAACAAGAAATCACACCAATATAAAACAGTTTAGAATAACAGTAAAAATAAATAATTCAGGCTAAAACATTCACAACTGCTAAAACATTAAGAATTGATAAAACATTCAAATATCAAAAAACATAAACCAAAAAGAGAAAATTAGTGCGTTTTCAATTAATGAAATAATATTAAAATCATATGTTTATTTACATTTTATCAGTTATTTAATATTATAATATTTATTATTTAATAATATTTAATACATGTAGCTACTTCTAAAACTAAAACAGTTTTACCTATCTATTTCAGAGACCAGCCTCTTCTTTTATTGCAGGTAGCCACTCTTTTTTTCAGAATAACACTCGATGGATACAGTACAACCATCTTTTATTACACTTTGCAATTTATTCATTCATTCATTTTCTTGTCGGCTCAGTCCCTTTATTAATCTGGGGTTGCTACAGAGGAATGAACCACCAACTTGTCCAGCATATGTTTTACGCAGCAGATGCCCTTCCGGTCGCAACCCAACACTGGGAAACACTCATACTCTCTTGCATTCGCACACATTCACTACAGCCAGTTTAGCTTGTTCAATTCACCTGTGCCGCATGTCTTTTTTTTGGAACATGCAAACTCCCCACAGAAGTGTCAACTGACCCAGCCGGGGCTCGAACCAGAAACCTCCTTGCTGTGAGGCAATCGTGCTACCCACTGCACCACCGTGACACCCTTTGCAATTCAAAAACTTAATAATATAAATGAGAAGAACAAAACTGCCCTGAAGCTGCAAAACCTCTAATAAACTAAATAAATCCATGCATACAATATAAACACATTTCTTTTTTCTTTTTTACATTTTTTTTATGCCAAGTACAGATGTCATTGTTTATACACAGACCTTTTTTTTTTTTTTTACAAACCCACTTCAACAAACCCAAAACACACTCCCTAATATAATGATAATAAACAAATAATAAAGAAACAAGGGGAGAAAAAAAATTTATATGAAATAAAATGATTTAAAAAAAAAAATTTAAGTAAACAAATAAACAATAATAATAATAATAATAATAATATGTAGACAGCAATAATGGGTGATCCAATCAGGGGTAGTGCTGTGCTATTTATAAACACATTTCTAAACATAATAGTTTTAATATCTAATGTCTAATAACTGATTTCATTCATCTTTGTCATGATGGCAGTATATAATATTTTACTAGATATTTTTCAATATACTAGTATTCCGCTTAAGGTGAGATTTAAAGACTTAACCAAGGCAAGTTATGGTAAATAGGCAAGTCATTGTATGATGATGGTTTGTTGTGTAGACAATCTGAAAAAAAGGACCTAAAGGGGCTAATAATATTGACCTTAAATTGGTTTTGAAAATTAAGAACTGCTTTTATTCTAGCTGAAATAAAACAAATAAGACCTTTTCCAGAAGTAATAATATTATAGGAAACACTGTGAAAAATTCCTTGCTCTGTTAAACATCATTAGGGAAATATTTGAAAAATAAAATAAAATGCAGGAGTGCTAACAATTTTGACTTCAGCTGTATCTATACAATATGCACTGCATGTCTACAATAGTGATTGTAAAGTATGTAAATATTAGAAAGTATTCATTTCCAAAAACATATGTGTAATAGCAAAACAAATGTGTCAAACTGGACAATGGTAACTTTGCTCTTATATAGTGATAAGAACGGAGTAACAGGGTGTGACGGCCTCAACTTTACTCTTTGTCCTGGTTATCTGTGGTATGAATGGAATGGGACATTTTTACAGGATCTCTTATCCAGCATGGAATGGAATATACGCTCTTGAGTTTTCATATATGTCCACGTGACACCTCTTTAAAGGTTTGGGATGGTGAGGTCACAGGTTGCCAACAGTCGCGTCAGGCATGAGGTTCAGAGAAAGACGTAAATCACCCGTGACTGGCTCCAACTAAATGGGCCTGTAAGTAATGGAAGGCTAAGTTCACTGCTAAATAGACAGATACTCTGACAGGAAATTCCATGACTATGTGACTATGATGGATGCTTTGGAAATCGTCGCTTTATGGCATTAAGAATCTATCAGCATGACTATATATGGCGGTTATAAATACACAATTAAAGTTGGTGGATCACAGATTATTATTCGTTCAGTCTTCACTGTAAAAAATGCTGGGTTCCACACAATCGATATGTGTTGGGACAACATGATGGCATTAAGTTAATTTATTAAGTTTTAAGAATTTAAGTGGATTGAACATAAAACTAATAAGCTGTCGCAAAAATAAATAAATAAATAAATAAATAAAAATTCAAGACCTGTTTCCAACCCAGACTCATTATTGCAACATACCCTCACATATATTTCTTGAGATCGCCAAATACGTCCTAGCAGATACGTTTTTTTGCAGTTTTTGTTTTCACTAATCCACCAGAGGCTGATGTGTACACTTTTTCAGATCTTAAATTACTCTCGCAAGTGCCATTCGTGCTGACTGACTAAGTGACTGAATGACTGACTGACACGACTGACCGATATCCCCACCCATCCCCTAACCAATAGTGTTTTCAAAAGCACAGACTGACCTAATCACCCCTTCCCTATACCCAACCGACAGTGTTTTCAAAAGCAATCCAGAAAAAGAAAAGGCCTCATGCCCGCCTGATTTTATCACGTTTTCACCCTATTATTTACTTGTTAATAAAATTTTTGGCTTTTTTTTGTTTTACCTGCTGTCTGGAACCGTTTTTTGCCAGACTCAAACCCTGTCGTTGCGGTCAATTCCTCTCTGCATCTCAAGAACTCCGATGTACACGGTGAGCTACTAGGGAAACTGGTAACAGCAGAAAAGCAATCCACACAGAGGTAAGGGGTCAGCTGGTAGTGCAGAAAACAACAGAAGCCAGCTGCAGTGTCACACTGCCCTGTGGCGTTCGCTTTAAAGACGAAATGCAGCCAAACAGCTCTGGCTACATAATTTGTGCTCTCCGGGGTACGTATACACAATGAGCTTGTGTTGGTTGTTTCAGCTAATTTTAAATAAGCAGTTTGAATAAACAGCAAATATCATTTGTTGTGTGTAGAGGACATTGTTTTCTCAGGCAGAGTTTTCAACTAAAATCTTAGTTTGGTGTTTTGAGAAAACGTTTTGGTATTTTTGGCCATTTGTTTACATGACAATGACATTTTGGGAGTCTGAAAAAAAAACCCTTTTGAAAACAGGATTCAAAGTACCAGTTCGTCACCTTAAAAAAACATGTTACATGTTACATGTTACACACGTACTGTTTGCTATGGAAAGCAAAAACTTTGAAGCTCAATATCTCAAAATCATTCAGAACGCAGATAGAACCATATAATTCTAAGGTGACGAGTTTCTGAAATTCCAAGTGGTGTCGTTGTGTGTATACAGTTGATATACAGTGGATATACAGCTAAAGCCTAATTTATAAGTAAACTATTAGTAGAAATTTAAATTATTTTTAAAAATATTTCCCAATTTCCTATTCCATTTTATATAAGTGATTTTATTTTTATTTTATGTTATATTTATTTTATTTTATATTTATTTTATAAAGAAACATAAACATGTCTGTTGTCTTGACTTCTTGTCATATTTTTTTACAGTGCAGGTTTCCCATGACCATTTGTTGAAATGATCAATAAACGGTTTGAGCATACTACCATATTTTAAATCATTTAGACTTAAATAATCTCCAAAGTTAAAAATTTAGAATTATAGATAATAAACTTAAACCAGAACACTTGAGGACTATGAATGAACGAATATATGAATATAGTGTTGAACTCAAAGCAATCCTGAATAAAAATCGCAATGTAAAATTCAACAGGCAAGCTTTAAAGGTCCCATGAAATGTTAGTTTCAATCTGTTAGTTTAAAAGGCATCTATAGGATAGTGTGCTCTAAAACAAGTGACAAAATAGAAGATATAAAACTGATGTAAACATCCAAAGCTTGCAGTTTGTCACTTCCGCCTAAATTCATCTTTATTGCTATAGCGCGTTTACAATGTAGATTGTGTCACAGCAGCTTCACATGGATTATAGTAAATTGAAAGTGTCAGTCCAGCCAAAATAGATCAACAATTTTTTTTCACGTCACATATTTCAGTTTCTCATCAAATCTTGACCAATCAAATGCTCTCTAGTTTCTGTCATGCCCAACCCTTTTAAGGCGTTTTTCATTAGCTTTTTATTTGATTCACTTGAGCTCAACCACTCTATCACTGGCAGAACTGTGTTAAAAAAAACGAAACGCTATTATGTCCCACCCTCTCTTAATTTTTCAGTTGAGATTACGTCAAACATTGAATAAAAACGGGACCTCAAAAGGCTAATTAAAGATGTCTCCATCAGAACATCCTTACCTCAGTGCTGCTGCTCTCCTCCTCCGCCTCATAACTGCTGCTGCTGGTGAGAGGAGGTTTGCTTCCGGATCTTTCATCTCCAGCTCCTTGTCCACAGGTCCCTTTCCTCCTTAGCTTCTCCAATCCCACCCTGTTTCTCCTGGAGCAGGACAGAAGCTCTTTGCATTTAGGCAAAGCCTCATTGCTATCATCATGGAATACCACATCCTGGCCTTCATCTTCAGAAGAGGTCTCAAAAGGATCTGAGCTCTCATTGGCTCTGGAGTTCTGGATCAGACCCAAAAAGTCATTGTAATCTGCAAAGGTAATGGAGCTGGGTTTGTGCTTGATGATTCGGGGTAGATCGGACCCTTTGGAGACTGGCAAAGGAGCAGAGTAGGGGTGCTCATTGTGGGACGGTCCCACTGGAGAGGATGCAAGAAAGTTAGCGGGATCTGAAATAGATCTGATTTTTGAACTAGGGAAAGGGTAAGAGGTCAATAAAGAGTTTGAGGGATTAACATCGACGTTGTTGGTCAGAGAACTACCTGAGGTAGTCACAAAATGGCTCTCCAAGTGAGATTCATGATGAATTCCATTCAATTTAGTGTTTGGACTTGATATTGAATCTGAAGCGCTTTTGACATATGTTTTAGTCTTTTCCTGATGATTTGAGACTTGAAGACAAGGGCCATCTTTGCTCATTTGTGATGGTAAAGTTTGACTGATCTCTCCTTCTAATGAACTTTTATTTTTCAGTTCAAGTTTTGTTTGGACTTCCAAAGGATCATCTATGATTGATAGTGAATGAGAAGTGTTTTTAAAGGTCTGGTTCCGAACTCCAGTTGAATCTGCCATTGAAAGCTCTCCAGAGAAAGTCATTTTGGGGTCTTGCAGCATTGAAAATCGTCGACCTTCTAAAGTCATCATAGGTGGATTGTCCATGTTTCAGTCTACTGTTTGGAGCTAGCCATATGGAATATCCAGAAAAGTCTTCATATTATTCCAGAAACTGCCATGTTTGTCATGTTCCACCATTTGGACGGAACGGGTTTCTTTGTGCAAGTCAGGGCTTTGTGTTAATCATCCTGAAATGAAAGAACAGAAATTGTAATTATTTTGCACTAAATGCTTGATTTAAAAAATTCTATTAATTTACCCTCAGGACATTCAAGGTGTAGGTGACTTTGCATGTTCATTAAAACTTTAAAGATGACTTTTAGCTTAAACGGTGACCCTTGGTGATTCATAAAATGCAAGTCAACAGCTATCATTTCCCTTCCTAAGACCTCAATGTATCATCAGGACCTGAATTATTTTCGGAATTACTTTTGTTCTGCCTGTTTGTTGTTTTTACTTACTGTTCATTGACTTTCATTTTCTGAATCACAAACAACCATTGTTTCATTCTAAATCTTGAACGTTCTGCTGAAGGCATTGGATTGCATGAGGGTGAAAGTGAATTAACAGGAAATATTCATATTTTTGGTAAAATATGCACTTTAAGAGGATCTAATCACCAACTTTCTCTGACTTAGAGACCAGAAATGCACCTTAGATGGTTTTGTGTTGTTCTTTTTTATCTTTTTGTGAGATAACATGGAACTGCAGAAGTATAATTGCAACAAAAACTCAAAACAGATCACTGCTTCTCATGTTATTCCTTGGAAAAACCTACAGTATGTATTTCACAGATAATTACTCAAACCAGTGATATGGAATTTTTGATTAACACTGATAACCAGTGGCCGATAACTGATATATAGGCTGATAAATCGAAATATGTGAAATCAAAGCAAACAAATAAAGTGAAAAATTGTTAATTTTTTACCTTAACCCACAGAAAAGTTTGAACTGATCTCTGATATTTGTTAATTAGCTATTTATTTCTATGGGAAACTTTCATTTATAAATAAAATCTATTGGCAAAAAATAAAGCAACCATGTCACTAAACATGACTCAAAATTAAAATACAAAAATATATATATTTTTAAAGTGGCGGGCAACAAACAGGCTTATAAATATCTACCAAACTGTGTTATCTGATCAATAACAATTAGATTAAAATTAGCATTTATCGACAGATATCGATATGGCCGCCGATATATTAGACATTCCCAATGCAAACCAATATAAAAACAGCATAGAAGCCTAGTAAGAGGAGGAGAAGTCAAAATAAAAAAGGAAGAACGTATCTTTAGGAAACCCACAAAATAGCAAAGCACAAGAAAATCAAAGCTATCACAGTAGAAACCTGAATTTCTATGAGAGAAGAAGCCAGAAAAGTGATAACGGCATCCCAAAGAGGCAGAGAGGGAATAACAGGGAGTCTTGCACAAGTGGAGGAGGGAATAACAGGGGATCTGAGGGGTTGAACATCTGGCTCAGGCTGAGAGCGTTCAAGTCTGGATCTGTTGAAGGCACGACGGTGGTGACATCAGTGCTATAAGGAATCCAACCCTTCGCTCTCCAGCGGCTGATTTACAATGCACCCGTCCATTCATCAGACCACCTAAATCTCCCAGACCAGGCTGTGGTTAGCGATCCTGCTAACCCCCTCATTACCCCCCCAAACACAGTCCGCAAAAACACACATTACACCACAGGAAGAGTCTGATTGGTGGAGAAAAGAAAGAACATTCCTCACTGACACTTTGGCTCAAGAACATCATCTAGACAGATGAACTGTGAAAGACCAAGATTATTCCTGGCAGGATGTTTCTATCGAGGGGCTACGAGCGTGAAATCATGCCACTCACTGGCGCTTTATTAAGACGTGATTGGTTTGCTTTGTCAGATTGATCAGTTTAATACGCGAAGTGTATCTGACAGGCCAGATCATTCCAGAAGCGAACGCTATGGCGTTAAAAGTGGTGATGGAAGAAATTACTAATAAAATTGGAAATGTAGTTTTTTTTTATAAAAAAGAAGATTCATATGATTAAAAGGCTTACCTATTTTAGACGCTGTAATTGTCTCTTAAATAGATCTTTTTAATTCTTGACAAAGATAAATCGATTAATCGCATCCAAAATAAAAGTTTGTTTTGACACAAGATACAGTCATTCCTTATTTTTTCTTCGGCAACTATTCCGGCATATGTTATACCCAGCAGATGCCCTTCCAACCACAACCCAGTACTGGGAAACACCCATACACACTCATTCTCTCACACACACACACGCACACACACTCATACGCTACGGCCAATTTAGTTTATCGAATTCACCCTTTCAGTAGTGCATGTCTTGAGTGATTTTGGATGTGATTAATTGCAATAATCAAAAATTTTATATAGTCTGACGTATACATTTGCATGTAATTAAATACAGGGGATGTAAACAGATATTCGCGTTTTAACTTTAAAATGGCTACATATTTTAACCATACAAATGATCTCTATCGAAACAAACCAAATTACTCATATATTTTTGTAATAGTCATATATTGGTAATTACAATGTGCTCAAAAAAGTAAACTACAGACGTATTTAAAATGATAAAAAAAGTCTACAACAAAACAAGAAAAGTATTGCAAATTAAACTCAATTAAAAGGAAAATGGAAAATAATAATAAACCTTTTTAAAATAGTCATACTATTTTTTTATCTACAAAAAACATTTTTAGATGCTGCGATTCAATTTCATAATTTTTAGTCCTCTTAAAATTTTATATTTATATTTGTTAAATATTAAAAATGATAGGTAGTCTGACAACTAAATATGCATGTAATTAAAGGTGCTATATGTAAGTTTTAGATTTAACTGACTTAACTTTAACTGAGGATAAAAATACCATAAAATGTTTGCAGTGTGCCTTGTTGGAAAACAGTGCATTTCATTAATTCTGTGAGGAAGGCTCTTAAAGTGTGCGTCAGTGACCGAAATGCTACCTCCGGTGGACAGTAGCAGACTCAGAGTTCCACATGAGGTGGTTATTAATTAGCAAATAATATAAATATTACGAATGTACACCTTAGGTGAGCAGGTTACATTGTAACCCCGTGTCCTAACAACACACAATGTGATGAGACTTACAGTGATAAGCAATTCCGCTGTTTGCACTACACGAAACACGACAGAAATTTAAATACAGCCATTCAGAAGCACAGAATATGCACTCACTCACGAAATAATAAGGTTTATTATCTATTTAATACATATTAACCCTCTTTAACATTATTTAATGTACATGCTTAATCACTGATATGTGTTGGCTTGAGTGTTGGCTGATTTGTGTTGGCTTGAGTCACAGTTCAAAAGTTAAATTCAATTATTTTTAAAGATCTGAGGTGAACTATCTGCTGCTGCTTTCAGTAGTATGGCAAGAAATGTCATGTAAAATGGCATTCAAACTCACATTATTGGCATTTAGCACTGAATAAAGCACCTGAGGTGATCATTGTCATAGTTTTCTGTTGTTCAGCTGCAAGAAATAGAAGCCATTTCTAAGATATAAATTTCAGGTGTTGGTTAGGACAAAAACTCCTTTTAATATGGAAAATATTCCTTCAATCGAGTGCCGTTGCTTTTATTTCGAATATGATTTAAATCAGCCTTAAATCAGTCTTTAGGCTCAATAGTCAGGCACGCTCTTGTTGGTGTCGTCGATCTGGCAATCTGCACCTGTGTTTTGAACAAGGAATGCAATACCTAGTTCAACCACTGGGAGTCAAATTTACATACTGCACCTATAAATATAAGAGATGTAAACAGATATTCACACTTTTAACCATAAAAATAATTACACCTATTTATTCCTATGGCAACTAACTACATCTCTAAAAAAACAAACCAAACTACTCATATATTTTTGTAACAGTCATTCATTGGTAGTTGCAACGCGCTCAAAAAAGTAAAACTATACAGACAAAAATTAGTCATTCTATTGTTAGCTACAAATACGTTTTTTATTTATCAAAAAAATCTAGAACACACACACACACACATACACACACACTTAAATGTATCAATAAATCAATCTTTTAAAAAAATTGTCAAACAGACATAATTCACTGACTGATACACTTATCTTCAACAAAGAGTTTCCGTTCATGCACCTTCCAAAATCAAGTATTTTTTCCAGCGGTCATCGACAGATGGAAATACTGAATATTCCAACGTGCTCTCAAGCATGCATAGAAAATCCGAGCTGAGTTAGTGTGCTGTATCTGTGGTGTTAAATGTGAGAAGGGGCCAGCTGGCAAGCCCTGACTCTGGCCTTAACATTTAACATGTTGCCTTGTGCTGCGCTCTCAATCTGCATTTATCACACACCGCTCACACTCACAAAAACATGGTCCGATTTCATCAAGAGAAAGAAAACACACACCTGCCCTAAACAAAACCTCAGGGCTTTAACCTTTAAAAGCTGATAAGAACAATGACCCAACAGCGGACAAGGTCAGTGACTCACAGCCACCTACAGCTTCCCACGTGCACGTGAAACGCATGCAAAGAATAGCTGGTCCTGTTTTCACCTGTATTATGTGTTGTTTTGGCCGATCAGATGACAAATGGATGAAGAAGATGCAAATATGGTGTATTATTAACGGTTTTCCTTATTTTGCGATTCCTGGCAATTTTTTCCTATATTTAGGCTTTTGAATTGCATTATGGAACCTTTGATCTTTCCTCCAACAACTGTTGATGTTTCAAAGTTTGAAAAGGTGACTTTTATTGACATTTTTAATAGTTTGAAGTGAAATACGGCCTGTATTGGTGTTGTAAATCACTGTACAAAAACCTGGCAATAAACTGACGTTGCTTTTCTGTTATGTAACACTTTTTTCTCTATATATTATTTCTTATACAGTATATTGCATCAAACTACTAAAATGTCAACAAATGCAATTTTGTTAAACAGCAGAGTTGAATTTTCATCATTAACAGTCAACAGAGCAGATATGAAGGTCCTGTAAGACATTTCATAACTGTAAATATGTTTCAATTTGGACTGCATGGTGAAAGAACATTGCGCTATTTAAATGTTTTTCATTTTTAAACCAAACCACTGATTGACCTTTGATGTCAAAACGACATCAAACTGACATCTGAAATTGGCAACACAGGCTCATTGGGGACAGGTACCACTGTCTACATTTCTGAAGAGTGCGAATTATGTAGCCAGAGGTACTTCTGGCAGCATTTCCTCTTTGAAGCGAACGTTAGAGGGCGGTATGAGGTTTCAGACGGATTCTGTTCATTTTAGCACTACCAGCTGACCGCTTACAGTATTACCAGTTCGCCCAGTAGCTCGTCGCGTACGTCAGAGCTGAGTTAACTGTGACAATAAGGTTCAAGTCCAGCAAAGAACGCTTCCAACAACCAGGTAAAACAAAAGCAAAAAATAATTGAATAAATGAATGAATAAATAAATAAACAGGCTGAAAATGTGGTAAAATCATGCGGCTGGGACGGTTTTTCTTTTTCTAGATTGCTTTTGAAAACACTATCGGTTGGGTTTAGGGAAGGGGGTGGGTGGGTTAGTCGGTCTAGGTATGGGACGATAACCGTTTTCAAGGTATACCGCGGTTTGGAAAAGTCAAGGTTTTCATACCGCCAAAATGTTCTGCTATACCATTCCTAAGGTATGTGTAAGAATTTTTATTTACATTTTTTTGGTTTTGTTTTTAGGTGTAAATTGTAAAGACATCTGTGTTTTTGAAACAAATGAAGACCGCAAAAGTCAGTGATTCACTTGAATTATTTAGCCTGACATGTTTACTGCTCCAAAATATTCTAAATGTTTCTCAAAATAAAATATATTGTGTTTAAAGGGGGAAAAAGGTTTTGTTTTTTATCCAGACATTTAAAAAGAATATATTTTAGAGCTGTAAACACAATACCGTCATACCGTGAAACCGTGATATTTTTATCCAAGGTTATCATACCGTCAGAATCTTATACCGGCCCATGCCTAAGTCGGTCAGTCATTTAGTTGAGAGCAAGCTGGCCTGGTCAGCTGAAATGTATATTGCACCCTCTGGTGGATTCACTCAAAAAGAGAATGCGTGAGAGGAATTTGTGCATACACAGCAACCTCAGGTGGATTTGAAAAAAAAAAAAACTGTGAGTAGACATACCTCTGGTATTTTGATCAGGGTTCATAAACATTTTTACCACTAAAATTCAATGACTTTTCCAGGACTTTCAAGTAAATTTTTATAACTTAATGTTTCATGTAACGTCTATGTATACGTGTTAAATAAGAAGAAAAACTATGCATGTTCAAAGTTATTACAGCATATGATAAAACATGCAACATTTAGTTAAAATTAATCTTTATATCTATTCATTCATTCATTCATTCATTCATTTTCTTGTCGGCATAGTAGCTTTACTAATCTGGGGTGGCCACAGCGGAATTAACCGCCAACTTATCAAGCATGTGTTCTACGCAGCAGATGCCCTTTCAGCTGCAACCTATCACTAGGAAACATTCATACACACTCATTCACACACATATACTAGGTCCAATTTAGCCTACCAAATTCACCAAAAGCGCATGTCTTTGGACTGTAGGGGAAACGAGCACCCGCAGGAAACCTACGAGAACATGGGGAGAACGTGCAAACTCCATACAGAAATGCCAACTGACCCAGCCAAGGCTCTAAGTAGTGACCTTCTTGCTGCTTCCTTACCGTGAGGCCTCTTTAAATCTATGTACAATTTATTAAGATAATGTTCACACAGCACTAATAATGTATGAGCATGTATTTGGCCATGGACAGAAAGGAAGTAAAGATAACTAAACTATGTTTAAGTATACAGATATTTGTTCAATAAATTTCCATGACTTTTCCAAAACTTTGTGGGTTTTTCAGTATATCCAAAATTTTTCCAGGCCTGGAAAATACCATGTCAAAATTACATGACTTTTCCAGGTTTTTCGTGACCGACGAACCCTGTTCGATGTCAGATTACAGATTTGTCCTGTAATAATTTTTTGAGGTGTTTTTTGATGCCAATGATAGATGAAAATGTTATGTTGTTTTGACATCATGGTAGTTTAAATAAATAAAATAAATAAATAAATTGTATAGATCCAAAATCGGCGCCACAGTGGTGTAGTGATGTAGTGAGAAGCCTCGGCTGGGTCAGTTGGCATTTCTGTGTGGAGTTTGCATGTTCTTCCCGTGGTTGCGTGGGTTTCCTCCGGGTGCTCCGGTTTCCCCCAAAAGTCCAAAGATATGCGGTACAGGTGAATTGGGTAAGCTAAATTGTCTGTAGTGTATGTGTGTGAATGAGAATGTATGGATGTTTCCCAGAGATGGGTTGCGGCTGGAAGGGCATCCGCTGCGTAAAAAAAATGCCGGATAAGTTAGCGGATCATTCCGCTGTGGCGACCCCAGATTAATAAAGGGACTAAGCTGACAAGAAAATGAATGAATGAGATCCAAAATCCAGTGCAAATTTGGAACTTGAAATGGGAGCTTTCATATTAACAATACTTTTCTGATATTACAATACGTTTGTGTCATTATTTTGATGGTCAAAAGAGCATCAATGTGTAATTGCCAAAATGAACGCCAAGGTTTTCACATCAAATCGATTCGCATTTTGATGCGTTTATTGATCCCGTTTGACATCAAGGTGCCCTCTGGGAAAGTTTAAATCCAGTCTGGCTCACATGCTTTAAGAGCATTAGATGGAGAGGGTCTTGTAGTTGTTTGAACACATCTGACATACATATACTCTGATAGACACACAAACATGTGCATGAAATAACTTTGGGTTGCCAGATCTTGCTACAAATAAAACATTCTAAGAGCAGAGCGAAAACCCAAATGCTTCTTCTTAAATAAATAAACCAAACACCAAAATAACTGTGGCCTCCATATACCTACTTGATTAACTCTATAAACAGAATCGCTCGAGTCCAAAGACACTTACTAAGAAGTGCCAATTAGGCATGGGCTGGTATAAGATTCTGACGGTATGATAACCTTGGACAAAAATATCACGGTTTCAGTTTTACGGTATTGTGATTACTGCTCTAAAATATAATATTTTTAAATGTCTGAGTAAAAAAACTACTTCTTTTCCCCTTTTGAAAGCAAAATGATTTATTTTGAGAAACATTTATAATATTTCAGGGTAACTCTTTATTCTGATGGTCCATTTGAGTATTAATTGACTGTCTACTTAATATCTGTTGATACTGACATTCAACTAGGCATGGGCTGGTATAAGATTCTGACGGTGTGATAACCTTGAATAAAAATGTGACGGTTTCACGGTATGACGGTATTGTGTTCACTGCTCTAAAATATATTATTTTAAAATGTCTGACTAAAAAACAAAACCTTTTCCCCCTTTGAACACAATATATTTTATTTTGAGAAACATTTCAAATATTTTGGAGCAGTAAACATGTCAGGCTAAATAATTCAAGTGAATCATTGACTTCATTTGTTTCAACAACACAGATGTCTTTACAATTTACACCTAAAAAACAAACAAAAAAAATTGAAACAAAAAACCTTACACATACCTCAGGAACGGTATAGCAGAAAATTTTGGCGGTATGAAAACCTTGATTTTTCCAAACCGCGGTATACCTTGAAAACAGTTATCGTCCCATGCCTACATTCAACAGACATTTAACTGACTATAAGAAACTTTGCAAGTACATGTCAACTTACACTAACCCTACCCCTAACCCCAACCCCAACCTAATAGTCTCCATATAATCGAATGAGAATTAGTTGCAATGTAACTTAAATTCAACAAACGGACCATCAAAATAAAGTGTGACCTATTTCAGAACCATAAACATGTCAGGCTAAATAATTCAAATGAATCATTGACTTCTGCTGTCTTTGATAGTTTCAAAAACACTATTTTAAGTGGCATTTTTGGATATCTTATCTGTTTGAAATACTGTTGTCCTTAAAAAAACGTAAATAAAAAATCTTACAAATACCTCAGGAACGATATCGGCAGAAAATGTTGACGGTTTTAAACCTTGACTTTTCCAAACTGCAGTATACCTTGAAAACGGTTATCATCCCATGCCTAGTGCCTATAAAAAGAGGACATGGCAACAAACGATGCAAACCCTTTGCAAAGCACCCCTGCAAACGTAAACAAAGCACAATGCCTTTGTTTATGATAAATTAGTTATAATCACCAAACATAAGTCACTGAAACTATCACTATCATTACTTTGTTTAGAAAAAAAGTGGATTAGTAGTAAAGATACATTGTAAAGCTGCTGACTAAACTTCTTCCAGTTTAGAGAAAACGTTGTCCTTCACGAGAAGGAGTGTTGCAAGTGTAACCCTGATTTGATCTAGTCCTCTCACCTCCTTTCCTTTAGCCCGTTTCTCTGTAAAGCCACAGAAAAAGGAGGCCTCCTCATTCCCAGCTGTATAAAAGACTTGATCCAAACAG
>CAIGQQ010004837.1:12401395-12414581 GCA_903798035.1 Danio albolineatus | reverse complement strand
ACATACATACATACATACATACATACATACATACATACATACATACATACATACATACATACATACATACATACATATATTTTTTTTCTTTAAAAACTATATTTTTGAGAAATGTATTTAAAAAGATATAACTTTGACTCAGAAAAATAATTTCAATTATTATTATTATTATTTTTTTTAATGATTGTAAATGGTCCATAAAATATTGTGACTATTAATACTTAACATCGTAAATTACTAATAAAACTAATATCAAACATAATTGATCTAATTAATAATACCAAGACAAAAAATGTAAAGATTTTTTAGAGCAATAAATGGTATTGGTAAAAAATTAAATTGTGTTTAGAAAAAGTATCAACAATAACATTTGTCAACCACAAAATATCAAGACAAGAATGAAGACAACAGATCAGCAAAACCTAAACATGAATTTGTGTCCCAAACGAGTAGAGTGGCCTTTATCTATTCATCTTAAACTCCCAGCACATGACACCACTATGAGATTATGTTTGTTTGTTGTTCATAGCGGGCCTCTTTTATGAGCCGATGACGGACGTTTAAGTAGTGACTCTGATGAACAACACAAGAGTGATGATAGCCTGTCATTTCACCAGTGTAAATCAGTCTCCGTGTGATTATCAGTTAGATGTGGTGTGCGTGGAGTGTTTGCTTGTGTTTATACGTCCTCTGCGGTCTTTGCTGAAGAAAAGCGCAGCGTGTCAGGAGTATTCGATGGAATGAGGAGCAAATTAATTCACCTTACAAACACACTCAAGTCTCACCTGCCTTAACTTGCTCGGTCGATGGGCAAAATCATGGAGAAAATTCCTTCTGGTGAAAAGCAGAGGCAGATGAGGGGAACGTGGGCTGGGATGGCCAACAGCATTGGAAAGTCATTTCCTTAAACAGAGTACACGTTTGTGTTAGCGTTCATCATCATGTGCACATTTGCTTCTGTTTTTCTTAAATTACCGCTTCATTATCATTAAGCTGATTTCAGTGGCTAATTGGATTAACTAAATGAACATCAATGGTATTCTACACAAGCTCAGAGACAGGTTATTGAAGTTAAACTGTTACAATTATTCTGGATTAATAATACAGTACTGGTTTATTGATTTTGGGTCCCACTTTATATTAAGTGGCCTTAACTAATATGTACCTACACTGTAATTAATAATTAGTTACAATGTATTTATTGTGTAAATACAGGTTCTTACATTGTACTTAAGATTGATTAAATATACATGCATGTAATTACATCTGTAATTAATTTCTGTAATTAAATTTAAAATTACACTGTTGACCATCCCTTAACCCACTCCTAAACCAACCAATACCATCAAACCTGTCCTTAACCCTACCCGTATCCCATTCAAAGTGCACAAGAAATGTTCAGCAATACATTATGAACACAGTAAGTACATTGTCTTTATATTTAGATGTAAGCAGATAGTAGTTAAGGCCACTTAATATAAAGTGGGACCTGATTTGGTTTGTATAACCCTGACTTGGTGGCGTGGTTCAATTATGGATAATGTGGTAACACTATCATTTGTTGTTACCTTCTTTTAACAACAACAAAAAAAAAACATGTTTTTGGCTTATTTTTAGTAAAATCACACTCTATAAGAAATGCTGGGTTACTTTAACCCAAATTGGGCAACATAATGACAAACCCAAACATTGGGTTAAATTTGGTCCCATTCATTTAATTTTTTTAAAATTAACCCATCAGTTGTGTTAGTCTCTATTATACCCAGAATTGTGTTGTAATAACCCGGCATTTTTAGCGCACGGTTCACTTTCATGATAGTTTGATTATGAAGAATATTTGAGACTAATATTACATGTGAGACTAAACACATGTAAAAAAACTAAAATGTTTCAGTACACACTTGTGATATGTGGTAGGTAACATCTATAAAAAACTATTCAAAGGCAAAAATCTTGACCATTCAGTCTTTTAATGGTTGCATCTTGTGACATCAGATCCTGTTTTTAGTTCATTTCGATGACTTTGGTCTGTGTTATGTTGATGTTTGAATCAAACTACACCAGAGTTTGTTTGGGAGCGGATTAAAACCCATCTTTTCAGCTCTCTGTCCACGTTTCTGATTCAAATGGCAGCATTCACACTTGAACTGCGATAACAGTTAAATCACACAAATATGAACACAATAAACTTCAAACATAAAACAAATGGCCAGTGACAGCGAAAAGTGACTTTAAAAAAAAAAAAAAGATAATTATTTAGTTATTATCCGCTTGTTAAGTGTGACATCACATGAAGCGGCTTCCGAGTCCAAGCGCTCTATCAAACTGTATGAGGAGTGAATTTTATATCAAGTTCACTGTAATGTGTGATATGACAAAAAAAAATGTCATAAATGACTATTTCCTCAATTTAAATGAGTAGCAGCTTGGACCCAGAAACAGTATCCCATACGTCACGACTTAACAAGTGGATCAGTAAATTGACAATTTGTCTTTCTTTTTGAACAAAAAAATACACTTAAATGACCTAAAACACACTTAAATGACCCTGAATGAATGATCTTTCCATTGATGTATGGTTAGGATAGGACAACATAAAGCTAAGATAAAACAATTTGAAAATGTTCAATCTGAGAGGTCCAAATAATTGAAAAATTTTGAAAAACAAATCCCCTTTTGAAGTTTTCCCAAATTAAGTTCTCAGCCATGCATATTGCTAATCAAAATTTAGTTTTAACATTCAGTGTTAATTTACCAAAAACCTTCACAGAACATGATCTTTAATTATTCCAATGGTGTTTGGCATAATAAAACAATGTATTTTTGGTAATTATTTTTTGCAAAAAAATATGCCATGCAACACAAGACTCTGGTCCAGCGCAACATATTAAGTCCTTTCATTCCTGACGTAAATGTATGTTGATTTAAGAATTTATATTGTAAATTTATAATATTTAAAACAATGTTTTAGAATGTTCATATTCAGATGTTTCTACAGAACAACATATGTGCAATTTTGTTATGTTTGTGTATTTTTTCCCCCATTGATTTTCATTATTACGACATTGTTGTTGTTTTTTTATTGATGTTTGTTCCTCGCCACTGGCTTGCTTAATTGGGACTTGTGGAGCTGCGCATTGATAGATTTGCTCTTCAGTGTGTTCAGCAGTGAAACTTTAACCACACTGAACTGAACTAAAACTGAACCTAAACACTGAAAACTGGACTGACACATTTTCAATTTACTAGAACTTCTATGTGAAGCTGCTTTGACACAATCTACATTGTAAAAGCTCTATATACGGTAAATAAACATAAATTGAATTTATTGCAAAGCCATGACACCATATAACCATGCATTGTTGATAGTTGGTGGTTTTCTCTGTAAGAAAGAGGTAATATTTGTAATTTATACTGTTGATCATCAGTTGGCACAATTTACCATTTAAATAGGCTTGTGCAAAAAGAAATCTGGCTTTTATATGGAGTTCTTTAGTGTGCATGCACAAATAAACTTACCATGATTACTATGTTCTGAGAGTTGAGGTATGCTCCATGAAAGTCTCAAACTAGGCTTTTTTGCATTGCAACTGATGATCAACAGTAAAAATAAGAAATTTTACCTCTTCCAAATCACCAGCAATAAAGAGCGCATGATTAAAAGGATTCCATGGCTTTACAATCAAAAAAAGTAATTACAATGGAAGTCAATGTGGTAAAAAAAAACTGTGTACTGTTGAGTTTTTTAAAAGTTTAAAAGCATTTACCCATAATATGCCTCAAAATTAGATTTGCCACAAAAATATGATTACATTTGCTGAAACACAAAGAAAGTTGTGGCCAAATTAATCCTCAAAAATCACCCCAGAGTGGATAAAAAAAGCCCCCAGCATTACATAAGCGTTAACATTTCTCCTTGAATTCAACTGAAACATCAATTCTGAAATCTCCTGACACTGCCTGGAAACACAAGGTTATCTTTATATTATCATTGAACCACTTCATTCCATCCGTTACACAGACACCACCTGAAACTCAGACAGGAAATTCAAGGCATCCACTGAGACAGGTTTGGCAGCACGTGCGCATTGTTCTTAACGACTCAATAAGAGTAGCGCGGGAGGTCAGAGGAGGTGTCTGATCAGAATTCAGCTTCAGATTCGGCTGGGTTCACAAAGGCCAAGCTTGTTTCGACAGAGACCGCAGGCGCACGCGGCTCACAGCTGTGCACACTTGTAACACGCTTTTCAGCCTATAATGAATCCTCATTGAAGCATGGAGTGCTGGGCTGCTGATCAGTTGAGTCACATTTCCAGTGATGCCCAGGTAAAAACATCTGAATGAGGAGCACGCAGAAGTTAAGTAAACATGCTCTGGGAATAATGTATTGAGTATGTTGACTCTATTTCAGAGGTCACCACAGTGGAATAAACGGCCAACCAGCATATGTTTAACGCAGCAAATGCCCTTCCAGCCACAACCCATTACAGGAAAACACCCATACACACTCATTCACACAGACTCATACACTACAGCCAATTCAGTTTGTCCAATTCACTTATAACACATGTCTTTGGACCGTGGGGGAAACCGGAGCACCCAAAGGAAGCTGACCCAAATACAGGGAGAACATGCAAACTCCACACAGAAATGCCAACTGGCCCAGTAGGGACTCGAGCCAGTGGCCTTCTTGCTGTGAGGCAACAGTGCTAGCCACTGAGCCAACGTGCCGCCCAGTAACATATTTGAGATTGTCAAAAATATACACAGCGCCCTCTAGTGGATTTGTGACAACAAGCAGTCCAGAGTACATAAATGTCAGTTCTCAAAAATGTACCCTGGTTGCGTATTTACAATGAGACTACATTGGTAATGACACATAATCATAAAAACAAAGGTTGGGGTTTTTACTTTGTGTTGACATTGAGAGAAATACTTTCTGTCAGGTTAAAGTAGCTCAAGGTGACTTTAAGGGCTTTGTAAATACTGCTGATGTTTGAAAAAGAGGGTGCGTAAATAGAGGTGGACTTTTGAGCTGTTTATAATCTAAAAATGTATTCAAATATTATTCAAGAGTGTAGACGTCTACATCTTTGTCGTGCTCTTTATAGATGTAACTTGTTGAAAAATAAACTGTGCCACTTGTCACGTCTGCGGTTTTTATTAATAGTTTGAATTTGTTTTTGATTTAATTATACAGTATTAAAAGGGCTTAGTTAATTGAATCTAAACATGCTGGGTTTAAAGCGTCAAGCTGACTACTTCAAAAAAGTGATTAAAATTGTTTAATTGGAAATGTGAAATTGACTTAATTTTTCTATTTATGCACATAGTTCTTTTACTTAAAAACTGTAAGGCATTGGGTTTCCTCACTTTTTGAAGTCTAATCACTTTCTACAGTCTTTTTTTAATGAACTAGAAACCGTTATATTTGAACACAATTTAATTTAATTTACGCAACCGCTTTGGGGACACTGTTGTTGCAACATATATTTTAAATGACAAAAAACAACAACGAGATAAATGAGATAAATATTTAAAAATATTCAACCCAATTGTTGGGTTTAACCATATTTCATGCAAATCTGGGTTGTTACAACCCAGCAAATTTTGTGTATGTGTGCGTTGGTGGCTAACGTATTGAAAATCAACCATTCTTGTCCTTTTGTGTTTGTAACAGATTTTGAGGTTAAAAATTGTTTGCACAATATGAAAATCAGCACATAATGACAGAATGTATAAATTTGATGTTGTAAACAGAAACCTCTGTTTTGTTTTGAAATATTTATGGTAAAGATATTTTTCATAGAAAACATTTAGTTTCAAATTTTGTATATTTGTTCTTATTTCCTATAGCCTTAACTTATATTTCTATATCTAAAATGTACCGTGTTTTTTCACTTATTATATCTCATAATTTAGATTTTTATTAATTATACTTTTTTTTTTAAGGTCAATGGCAGTTGTATAAGCATTTCACTACATATTGTACTGAGATTGACTATACATCTGAGTAATAAAATTAGAATTGGAATTTGTATGGGGCGGCACGGTGGCTCAGTGGTAAGCACTGTCGCCTCTAGCAAGAAGGTCGATGGTTCGATATCTGACTGGACCAGATGGCATTTTTGTGTAGAGTATGCATGTTCTCCCCATGTTTGCATGGGTTTCCCCTGGGTTCTCCGGTGTCCCCCACAGTCCAAAGACAAGCGGTGTAAGTGAATTGGATGAACTAAATTGGCCGTAGTGAATGTGTGAATGAGAGTGTATGGGTGTTTCCCAGTACTGGGTTGCGGATGGAAGGGGCCTCCGCTCTGTAAAACATATGCTGGAACGGCATAAATAAATTAAATAAAAAAAAATCAACAAACCAAAATACGGGGTAATTTTTTTAAGTTCAAATTATAGCCCAGTGTTTTTTGGTGGGGTTTGTCCCTATTTTACCTAAATTTGAGTTGAAATAACCCACAATGTTTAGATTGTAGTTTATAAAGAGACAATAATCCTTTCATTTTCAAAAAAACTTGCACTTTGATTTCCAAAAGTTTCCATTTTCAGGCCCATAAAAAGCCTGAAGCATTTTCTATTCTTGAAAATGTTTTCAAGTAAACGCCACCTCAAAAATAAAACAAGATATTCACCCAGGCCAACAAAACAGCAGAACGCAGTGCACAAACATGCAGTCTGCCTAGCTGGTTTTGCCCGGGTCATCTCAGAGGCTTCAAGAAAGGCCTGGCGGGGGAGGCATTGAGATGCAGTGTGTGAGACTGAGGAGGATCTGCCAGGCAAAGAGTGCCAGGAGAGCAGTTGTACCAGCACCTGTCTGATCTATTGTTCATCCACCCAGCCAGAAACACTCATCCACACCAACTGAAGTAGAACAGCTGCCTCTCTCTCACTCTCTCTTATGTGTGCCAGAGCAACGCCGTGACTCAACTCTGCTAATGAGCAAACAGTTTGAAACCCAACATACATTTAAAAAAAGAAATCAAGAGCCCTCTTGTTTGTGTGCTTTGTAATAAGGCGGGAAATCGATCGCTGCGTGTGGAGATTCATTACGAGGTTCGTTTTCTGTGATTAAATAAGTGGAGAACTGTGAGGTGATCACGTTCATTGAATTTGCAGTTTCAATTGCTGTTTTAATGAGAGGAGCAATTTCTCCTCAGCTCTTCACGCTTCACCTCAGCATAAACAGTATTTATCTTGTAATGCACTCATATGTATGGGCACAATCAAATTCTTGCCACCTCAACTCATACTTCTTGTCAAAGCTGTAGCTATGAATTCACTGCATTTCTGTTTTGTCTTTCTTGATTTTCACATAAAGTTGCTAAATAAATAAACCCTTTTTTTTAAATGCAGTTCCCACAAAATATTTGAAGAACTAACATTTATTAACAATAATAATAATAATAATAATAATAACAATAAATGTTTCTAGAGCACCAAATCAACATAAACTGTAATAAATGGCTGTGATTTCAATGATAAAAAAAAAAACTAAAAATGCTACAGTAAAAATCCGTAACCTAGTTAACAGTATGTTCCCTAATATATACGGCGAATAACCGTAAATTGACTTTCCCAGAATTCCCTGCATGGCACATCACTTTTTAAGCTTTTTGTTGACATCACTATGGATCGTTTTAGTTGTTTCCTCATCAGTGATACAATACAATACAATATTTATTTATAAAGCACATTTAAAAACAACCGAGGTTGACCAAAGTGCTGTACATAGGAGTACTAAAGACAGAGATGTACATTAGAGATTTATGTTACCAGGGTTTCTGCAGGTTTCACCAAGTTAAATTTAAGACTTTAAGACATAAAGAATCTGGCACTGAAGACTAGAACTGAAAATTCAGCTATTTATTTAAAATGAGCTAAATCAACCTAATTCATGAGTTTTTGGGGAGAACTTAAATTTGTAACTTCATTTGTACTGGGAAAATATGAAGGAATTGCATGGAATCCTGCATTTTTACAGTGTATTTCACTAAACAGAAAACAGTTACTTCATGAATTAAGCAGCAACAGATATGGTTATGTTTCTTTTCACTTTTTCGATCAACTCAGAGTCATTACTTTTAGTTTTGTTTTAAAATAGAAAATATTATTACAAAAATATTATTAGATAATTATTACAAATAACTTTATTATTACAAGAATCTTTGAACGTATTTTAAGTAAACTAGATAAATATGTTACTGTATTTCTGGTTAAAAACAGTTATTATCCCTGCTGTGAAACTGTGATTCTTTTTCAAATTTTTCCCCAAGTGCTTAATGGAGAGAAAAAGATTACACATTTTTTCTAAACCTAATCATTTTAATAACTAAGTTCTAATAACGAATTTCTTTCGTTGTTACCATGGCAGTGCATAATATTTGACTGGTTATTTTGCAAGATACTAGTTTTCGGATTAAAGTGTATTTTGAACGCTTAACTAGGTGAACTGAGTTAATAATAATTATTATTATAACAATTTTATCTAAATAAATTACCAACTTCAAACTTTTGAACACTGTTGTTTATATGGTACACTGTAAAATCTGTAATTTTAAGGTTTATTTCCGGCAGCGGGGGTGCCGGAAAAAAAAACGTAAAATAACAGCCTTTATAAAGTAATATCCGTTTTTTTTACGGTAAATTTCTGTATTTTACGCTTTTTTCCACACCCCAGCAGCCGGAAATAAACCGTAAAATTATGGATATTTTTTTACAGTGTAGAGATAAAAAGGTGGATGGACATACTCGTACTTGCAGTGGTGTAAAGTAATTTACTGTAATAGCTTTCCTCAGGTATTGTAATTGACTAAGCCGTTTTAAAAAGCACATTTTTAGTGCTGTATGGATACTTTTACTCCACTATTTTCCTTCTTGTCTAAGTTGATTGGCAGAGCTGAAAAATCCGCCCTGTGATTCCTGTCCAACTAAATCACACAAAGAAAGTAAATTGTATGTTACTGAATAACCTCAAGACGCACTCTTTATAAATGCCGCAAACCGTCTAGAAGCATTAAAGTGTCCAAAAAGACGTCCAAAATCTTTACCCCACAGACTGTTTAGACTGCATGTCACTGATGAGAAGATGAAGGATGTTTACTGTGTGATAGCTAAAAATCTCCAAATGGCCTTAAACAATCACTAAATGCACTACAGAATGTTACGTTTTCACACACACACACACACATGCACAGATAGCATGTAAATGCATCAGCCTTTCACAGAGTAATACTCACTACTCTGGAGTACATGTCAAATGGCAACTTTTAACTCATACTTTGAGTAATATTTACAACAGATACTTTCTCTTCTTGTAAACAATGCCTTTAACTCTTTAACTTGAATAAACTTCTCACTACAGCAAACAGATCAACGAACCAATCACTGAATCAAACTCAAAAATCAAATGCCTTTTTTTTCCTGCCGTCTCTGCCTTCAAACATCAAATCTGAGAGAGAGATTTCCAGACTGACTTTTTCCAGAATAGACTTTTTTTAACAAACTGGAAACAAAATAATAATTCAATCCCACTCAATATTATACATATATATTAAAAAGGGCCACCAATGGAAGAAAAACAACATGGATAAACATATGAACACAACAACATCAAACATACCGATCAGTTTAATCTCCAAGAAACATCCACTGAACTTGACTTCAACCATAGAAAGACTTCACTTCCAATTAAAACACCATACGCAGACCGGTCAACCACCAACAACATTTGTCCAGCAGCCTTTCAGTTTCTCCAGTCTAACAAAGAAAACCCTACTGAGCCAAATCATACGGCTGTTTAAACCTCCACACTTCCTTCCTCAAGCACTCATCACTTCCTTTACAATAATAATAACATTAATAACACATTGCTTACCAGCTTTTACTCGAGTGACACTTTGATTCTCCTCAGTTTAGTCACAATAAAGTGTTTAAACTGCTGTCATTGTGTCAGAAACAATGCGAGCGCCTCCTTCAATCAAAACCATCCCTCATTAGTGTGAAAGCACAGAGGCGGGTAAGGCCATATGGAAGATAAGCAGTCAATGGATATAAAGGGGAGTTCACTCGGGACGGCTGTCACATGGTCAAGTGCAGACGGGACAGATTTATCTCATTGTTCAGTCCCTCCAAAATTTTGCAAGCCTAAAATTTTAAATTCACTTATTTTTAAGCCTTTTGGTCAACATTTGCACCATTTTGTCTGCTTTGATATGAAAATACAGATAGATTGTGTTAATCTTAAGAACCACTGTGCTCAGTAATTTACAGTATAAAAAAGAAACAAGAAGAGAAAGGAGTAGTTCACCCAAAACAAATTCTGCCATCATTTACTCTCCCTTCACTTCCCACAAAGGAGTTTGGAGCTTAATCTTCTCGTGAACACAGAAAAAAGATATTTTGAAAAATGTTGGACTTCTATAGTATGTTTTTTTTTCCCATGATTCTTCAAAATATCTTTGTTTCTGTTAATTCATTCATTCATTTTCTTTTCGGCTTAGTCCCTTTATTAATTTAGGGTCGCCACAGCAGAATGAACCGCCAACTTATCCAGCATATGTTTCACAGCCCATGCCCTTCCAGTTCAAACAATCACTGGGAAGCATCCATACACACTCATTCACACACATACACTACGGACAAAGCTTACCCAATTCACCTATACTGCATGTCTTTGAACTTGTGGGGGAAACCGGAGCACCCGAGGAAACCCACACGAATACGGGGTGAACATGCACACTCCACCAGCGACCTTCTTGTTTCTTACGAAAGCGCTATCCACTGCATCACCACGTCGTCCCCTGTTTCTGTTCGATGAAATAAAAAATCATAAGTTAAATCTGTTTAAAAGCATAAAAAAAAATCAGAATCAGAATCAGAAAGAGCTTTATTGCCAGGTATGTTCACACATACGAGGAATTTGTTTTAGTGACAGGTTTGGAACCATTTGAGATTGAGTAAATTGTGAGTAAACCTTTTGCCTTTATTACATGTACAGTATAACATGATCTCTTCTACATTAACAAAATCATTGGGATTGAAAAAAATCAAGCTAAAATATATGTATCATTCATTTATTTTCCTTCGAATTAGTCTCTATTTTAGAGGACGCCACAGCAGAACGAACCGCCAACTATTTCAGCATTTGTTTTACACAGCAGATGCCCTTCCAGCTGCAACCCAGTACTGGGAAACACCCATAAACACTCATTAACACACTCATACACTACGGCTGATTTAGTTTACCCAATTCACTAATAGCGTATGTCTTAGCGACTCAAACCAGCAATCTTTTTGCTGTGAGGTGACAGTGTTAACCACTGAGCCACCGTGCCACCATATATTTATCTAATATGATGTATTTGTTTGTTCACTCAATCAACATTGCTGGTGAACTGCATTTGATAGTTTTATGAGAATTCTGGTGGACAAAGTGCTAAGTACTTAAACGCCACTATTAGATAGTGACAGATTATCAGAGGATCTACTGCAATATATTATATTTATTTTTGATGTTTTCTACACTGTAAAAAAATACTGGGTTCTACACAATCAATTTGTGTTGGGACAACATTAAGGGCTTAAAGTTAATTTAATTTAAAGTTAATTTATTCTTTATTCTGTACATAAAACAACTAGGTTGCTGAAGAAAAAAAACTCAATTTAAACAAGCAGCAATTTTTTATTTATTTTTTTTGAGTGTATAAGCTCTTACCAAAAAAATAGCTAATTAACATACATTTTGGCCATATTAATAATAACAATTGCACCACATTGCTATTATGGCCCAGTTTAAGTCACTTAAAAATTACTATAGTGACAGATTATCAGAAGATTTACAGCAATAAATAATATTTATTTTTTATTTATTTTTGATGTAAACAGTCTGCTACACTAAAAAAAATACTGGGTTCCACACAATCGATTTGTATTTGGACAACAAAATTAAGTATTTTTTTTTTTTTTTTTTACTAAATTAATTGGCTTGAACATAAAACAATTAAGTTGTTGCTAAAAACTCATTGTTTTAGCTCATTTTAAATGCGCAATTTGAACAAGCAGCATATGTCATGTTGTGAGTGTATACTGTTATGAAATAAATTGCTAATTAATGTATATTAATAACAAATTGCACCACATTGCTATTATGGTCCAGTTTGAGCCACTTATTCTAACTGCTGAAGCAATCTTTCTCATACCGTGGCGTGAAATAAAATTTTGGTTATACAGCCCAGTCCTAATCTGACTGTCATAACAGACAACAAAACTAAACTTAAACCTATTGCAGGAAATGTGCATAAGATCCATTAAATGTTTTAAGGCATTTGAATGATTTTGTGCTTAATTCTAAGATGGCAAAATCTCTGAGGACCTAATTGTGGACGCAGAGTAGAAATGATGGTCAAAGGTGAGCTTTTTTATTTAAGAATTTTGAATGTTTTTGGAAGCGAGACTGCAATGTTGAAATTTTCCACACTCATGTGGAATACTAGCAGTAGGAGGTCACGATCTCATTACCCCATCCCAGATTGAACAATGGCAGCATGTGCAGTGAAAGCAGACGGGTGCCGAAAGAGCCCTCTGGTGCATGGTAATGGATATATTATGCAAGCCTGAAAACCTGAACTCGATTACATTATACAGGGAAAGTTATCATGAATGCATTATGGAAATGCAATACAAAATAAATATAGGAGCAGTTTTGTGTGATAAATACCATAATTATAGGTAATCATTTTAATGTTGATTGGAAAGTCTAATATAGTGAGGTCTGGCTTAAGCAATGCAATGACTTTGGGAAGGAAAAACCTGTTTGATGCCTCTAATTGTACAGATATTACCAGTTTTGACTTATGTATGCAACATTAAGATTTTTTTTTTGTTATTTACCATAAAATATTAAAATAACCCTCCATTGGTTGTACAGCATTTATTATAGTTTATAGTATAGTTTATTATAGTTTAGTATAGTTATAATCATAGTTCAACATTTACTAATGCATTATTAAAATCTAAAGTTAACATGAACTAACAATGAATGACTTTATTTTTATTAATTTTCAAGAGTTCACACTTAGCTGATGATTAATTATAAAGCTTGTTTGGCATGCTGTCCCGGGAGAGAGCCCTGAGCTCATAAGATCCTCGAGCCCAGGGCTCCCTCCCGTTTGCAAGGCGA
>CAIGQQ010004837.1:12390624-12400995 GCA_903798035.1 Danio albolineatus | reverse complement strand
TTTCTTAGAAGGATGCGTGCTGAAAGTGAACATGATGTTCATGATGTGATCAGTGGACAATCATTCCAAAGAACGCTTTGAGCAAACAGGGCAACGTTTCAACATGCAGCTCATGCATACCACGCTGGATGTGCTGCAGGGACTAAACTGTGACAGCTCATCCGCTCCACATCTCAGGAGATTTCCATCCGGCCTCACTTCGGGACCTGACGCACTTAAAACACAATTTGTCACTGAACGGACACCTTCTTATCTAAAGGAACTACCAGCACGCTTAAAACAGGAACAAGCCCTTAGAAGTAACTTAGGGTTAAGCATTTTGCTGAAGGACACTGTGGCCAAAGGTGATGGCAATAAGTCTTGGCTCCAGCATCGCACCTTCAAGGCTTTCAACCTGCAACCCTCGGGTTATAGGTCAGATCTTTAACTGTTAGGCTTTCACTAACCTTTTGTACTTTTGCCTGAACTGAAATGTTAAATATAGCAGACAAAAACGGCATCTACTCACGTCGCTCTAAACCAGTGAGATTTATCAAAGAGAACATCAACACATCACTTAACAGGTCATCACCACTTTGTTGTGCCTTCACTGTCAAAGACAATGAAATGTCTTTACTGAAAAAGTGAGTAAAGCTTTAGGAGTGATTAGTTGACTACTTAAATGGTGAGTAAACCAATTGCTTTAAATATTATTAGTTATCTTTACTTTAAAAGTGAGTAAACGTGTTGCTTTAGAAGTGATTAGTTGACTTTGCTTAACAAGGTGAGTGAAACCATTGCATTAAAAGCAATTTACTTTACCTAAAAAAAAGTCACTAAATCTGTTTATTTAAAAGCGATTAGGTGCCTTTACTTTAAAAAGTGAGTAAACCCATTACCCTAAAAGTGATTAGTTGATTTCACTTAAAAGGTGAGATAACTTGTTGCATTAAAAGCAATTAGTTGACTTTACTTAAAAGGAGCAATAACACATTGCTTTAAAAACGACTAGTTGACTTTACTCAAAAAGCTGAGTAAACCCATTGCTTTAAAAATGATTAGTTGACAGCTTTAATTTGAAAAGTCACTAAACCAGTCTCTTAAAAAACGATTAGTTGCCTTTACTTTAATGCGTGTAAACCTGTTGTTTTAAAATTGTTGGTTCAGTTGTTGGTTCAGTTGGTCGGCCATGGCCTGGTTGGAAGAGGTGTGCAGAGCACAGTTCACTTCAGTTCAGGCATGGTACACATGTAGTGTGAGTGCTAAGTGCGTCTGAGCCCGAAACTGAAGACGAGACGTCACTTTAAGGGGACTGTTTCATATGGATTTATTAATCATTCTTACTTTTCAATAAACGCAAACTGTCGTAGATTATTAAAGACGGAAACCCCTCGCTACACAACAGCTGCACCTTCAGCAAACCGCCTAATTCCTGCAGCTCAAGGACTTGAATGAATATTTATGAGCGTCAAAAGTGTCTGATCTGTTCGGCGAGATATTTGACTGTGTGTCACTGCATCCCAAACGACTAAAACGATATAATGATATAAAGAAATCTCCACTGTGCTGAGCTTGAGAGAGAGCACTTCTTAAACTGAACAGCGCATCATCGATGACATAAGCGTGCTCAGGCCCGAACGCAATGTGAGTGCAGGCCGTCGGGGGAGACAGGAGAGGGGACAAGCATGCTTCGGCACGGTTCAAGGCAACTGAAACATATATATTAATCACTTTTCCCATAGTTTAGGATTCATGAGTGCTCTCTGTTATATATAAAGTATTCAAACTGCATTATGGAACCTTCATCTCTCCAATTTTTGACGTTGAAAAGTTGAAAGCTAAATTATTTTCATTGATGTATAAAATTATAAATAGTCTTGGTTGGTCATGTAAATTACACTATAAAATAAGATGATGATTGGCCTGTCCTTCTTCAGTTTTCACTTTTAATTGTATAAATAAATGTATACCTTTTCTAACACATCATATTGTCAAACTACTACTAATGTCAATAAAAGTCACTTTTATAAAAGATTTACACTGTTATAACAGAGATCAAAGACTCACAAAGCTATTCTAAAGCATAAAGAAACAACTTATTGATCGTACTGTTAACGAACACATGCATTAAACAGTCATTGTTTTCAGTAATATGAAGACCATAATGCGAATTTGCTACAAACTCAAATACCAAATCGACTATCATTTCAGAATCATTTTGGAAGACAAAAACTTTGCATACCTTTGACATTCACGCACTACAAACACTACATGGTCACCATTCACTTTCACTGCATTGAAAGAAGCACGTTGGACATTCTTCTAAATCTCTACTTTGGGTGTTAACAGAACAGTTCCCCCAAATTTAAAAATGCGTTCACCCTCAAGCCTTAATGAGTTTCTTTCTTCTGTCGAACATAAATGAAGATATTCTGAAGAATGGTGAAAACCGGTAACCATTGACTTACATGGTAATATACACTACGTGACTAAAGTCTTGTTGTCTGCCTCAGTTGTAAGAGCAACAAATAATAACTTGACTTCTAGTTGATCATTTGAAAAAGTGGCAGAAGATAGATTTTTCAGATGAATCATCTGTTGAAATGCATCCCAATCATCACAAATACTGCAGAAGACCTATTGGAACCCTCATGGACCCAAGATTCTCACAGAAATAAGTCAAGATTGGTGGAGGAAACATCATGGTTTGGGGTTACATTCAGTATAGGGCGTGCAAGAGATCTGCAGAGTGGATGGCAACATCAACAGCATGAGGTATCAAGACCATTGTGCCGCCCATTACATTACAAACCACAGGAGAGGGCAAATTCTTCTGCAGGATAGCTCTCCTTCTCATACTTCAGCCTCCACATCAGAGTTCCTGTAAGCAAAGAAGGTCAAGGTGCTTCAGGATTGGCCAGCCCAGTCACCAGACATGAACATTATTGAGCATCTCTGGGGTAAGATGAAGGAGGAGGCACTGAAGATGGATCTAAATAATCTTGAGTCCTGCAGGAACGCTTTCTTTGCCATTCAAGATGACTTTTTAAGTATAAGTTATTTGAGTCATTGCAGAGATGTATGGATGCAGTCGTCCAAGCTCATGGGAGTCATACACAATATATATTCTTTTTCCACTGCACCATGACATTATATTCTATATTGCGCATTATTTCTGTTAAGTGACAAGACTTTTGTTTAAGCAAAGTCAAACCTTACTGTCTTGTTAAATAATTAATAACCAAGGCATGATCATATTTGATCACATGATAATATAATAAGCTTAATCTATAGGTCTTTGCCTTTCATATAAGCCACTCCTGATACCAAATGATCAACTAAAAGTCAAGTTATTATTTGTTGTTCCTGAAATTTTGATATAGGCAACAAGACTTTTGTCAGGTAGTGTATGGAAGTCAATGGTTACCGTTTTTTAACATATTTCAAAATATGTTATTTTGTGTTCAACAGATGAAAGAAATTCATTAGGTTTGGAACAAGTGAAAGATGCATAAATGTTGAACGATCCCATACAGGTTTGGAACAACATGAGTATTAAGTGAATTTGTAAACATATATTAAAACACAAAACATACATTAGCACAAAACGGTTTGCAGTAAAATGAATAAATTAGCTGAGCAATGCTTCACATTTACAGTACGTAAACAAACCTGTTTTGTCTCCAGCAGCTGCTCTCATGTGTCGACTGTTGTTGACTGCTGGAGCATTTGAAGGATCCTTTATGTAAGGGTAGCGTGGTGGCACACACCATTCCACCAGCCTGCTTGAACAGATGCACGACACAGACTGACTGTATGATATAATAGCAGAAGTATCTGAAGAATGGTATTTGGATTTAAATCAACAGCCCAAGGCGAGGCACGGGAACATCTTGGGCCTCTTCTGTAAACATAAGGCCCCCACTCCAGAAGGAAAGCAGATAATGCCACAAGAAGAGCTGTTAAAAAAAAAAAGAGGATGCGCATTCATTTCATTTGTGGCTAGACTGAGAATGTCAATATTTATGGTATGATGAGAGAGCAGTGCATTATGGGTCACGCTAGTCAAACATAACATTGCAGGGGAAATTACAGAATACAAGAATTTGACACACATACCTTGTTGAGAGCGGGTGGATGATTGACACAAATGACTGGTGATGGATGAGAGATGTCTGTACAAATATACAAGTGGGTTGAACATTTAATTGAATAATTAGCATTAAGTCAATGACAGTACAATTACAGCTGCTGCCACTGACGAACCATGAAAAGTATCAACAGAGTCTTGTTTTGGTTCATTAAAACTATACAAATTGTGAATAAATAAATACATTTAAAAATATGATGCAAAATATATATATATGAAGTTCACAGAATGCTGAAGAATACATAAGTAATGACATATATCTTTTTACTTTATAGAAAATTCAACGTATTGATTAAAGTAAATCGTCATTATTGTTGAGTGATGAAACTAAAATATTAATTAAAAAGTTTCTGTTAATTGAAAGAAGTCTGAAAAAATCAAACAAATAGAAATATTGACAAACCTGGAAGTTTTAGCAGCTAATTTAAAAATAAAGCTAAACAGAAATATAAAGACAAGAACTAAAACGAATCACAAAAATTGGAACTAATGAATAACTTTATGGGCAGCACGGTGGCTAAGTGGTTAGCACTGTCACCTCACAGCAAGAAGATCGCTGGTTCGAGCCGCAGCTGGGTCAGTTGGCATTTTTGTGTGGAGTTTCGTGTTCTCCCAGTGTTCGAGTGAGTTTCCTCCGGATGCTCTGGTTTCCCACACAGTCTTGCGCTATAGGTGAATTGAATAAACTACATTGTCCGTAGTGTATGTGTGTAAATGAGAGTGTATGGATGTTTCCCAGTACTGGGTTGCAGCTGGAAGGGCATCCACTGTGTAAAACGTGCTGGATAAGTTTGCAGTTCATTCAGCTCTGGCGACTCCTGATGAATAAAGGGACTAAGCCGAAGGAAAATGAATGAATGACTTACTTTCAGGGCTGGGCGATTAATCGGAAAGTAATCTAATTCGACATTCAGAACCTATAATCGATAAAAAAATTTCAGGTCAATTTTTCTCAAAAAGATTTACCTATCCGTCACATGAATATGCAAAAAAATGCACAGTTTAAAATATTATTTACAGAATATACCAGAGTAATTTTATTTAGAAGAGATACTGTTTATTTTCCACTTTTAATATGAAAAACTTAATAATTAATTTTGTTTCCAAAAGTGCGAGTTATTTATTTTCACTTTTTTTTAATAAGAAAATTGTTTTAGGCAATGTGTTTTAATTTCAGTTGTTCCACGTTATATATAACTTATTAATATATAACCTACACATTTTATCATGAGATTCAGTCCATTCATATTTATAAAGACTATAATATTTTATAACGAATACAAAAATATCACAGATGGACCAGCAATAATATGACACCAAATAATCAAAAACAAAGTAAATATTTAACATCTCAAGATGGGATTTAACAAAAGTATTTAAATTCATTACAACATAAATAAACTAAAGGTTGCTACAAAATCGAATCTTAAAACAAAATGTGATTGAGGATGAGGACTGAGGAGCAATATTATGTAAAACTTGCCTGGGCAGAAGACGATTCAGTCGACGTTTTCATGATTTTTGTATATTATAATAATTATTATCAATATATTGTTATATATGCTCAATCCGTATGTGCAACCTTTCGTCGAAGCTGATCATGACCTCTGAAACCCAGATGTGTACACGTTAAACTTCAGTAGTACATCTAATCTTAACGTTACCATGCTAGGCGTTCAAGCTAAGGTTTCGGTTGTGACCAAACGTGAATCCTTTAATCGATTCACTGATTCATTTCCATGCAATGGCTCGTATTTGTTTGTTTACTAAAGTCTCAAGCATGTTAAGCGAAAGTAAAGCAATTTTTGGCAAAATCATTATGTATGTAAACATAATTGGTGAAAATGTACAATTAGAAAGACGTATTAAAAAGTCTCGATTGGGGTTTTGCTGAATCGGTTGAGTGAATTAACTCATTCATAACAAAAACAAATGTCACTTCCGCCACCTACTGGCACAATGACGTAAAATAAGGTACGTTTAATTTGATATATTTGTGTAAATTATATTAGGGTAATTAATAATAATTATGGCTATGAGTGTCTATTTTGTCAACAACTGACCTTTCTAAACATATTTTTAAATTTTAGTCCATTTTTTTACCATAGCTTTTATGAAATTGTCTAGCTACTAAACACATGAATTGTTTCTATCTATCTATCTATCTATCTATCCATCCATCCATCCATCCATCCATCCATCCATCCATCCATCCATCCATCCATACAGTCAGTGCTGGATTTTCTGTAAGGAACCACATTGTGAAAAATATGTTCTGCTTCACGAGATCGGCCAGCAGCTTCACATCATTTATTACAGGCGGTCTATTTTCTGCCTGGAAAATGTTCCCATGTCCTTCACACATTTATTTTCGTGATAGTGTTTTCTGCTTTTCCCGAAGACAAATTACAGGATTCTGAGAAAGAAGCACATTATATCTGACAAGCATGACAGTGTAAACTACCCACAGCTCAGCCAGTAAATAATCTGCTTTTCAGTAGAAAATTACATTACTTGACAACAGTAATAAAATCATTTAGAAATAAGCCAATCATTTATTCATTTGCTTCTCCTGCGTGCATATGGGCTGCATTTAAAATCATACAATAAGTCTCTGCTGAAAATAAACATGCCGGTAAGGTTAGTTTTGATGCTGGTTTGCTGGTTTAAACTAGTTCTTGTTGCTCATGGAGTGATTTAACCCTTCTCTTGTCTTCTGTACACCGATCATCCTTCAGGTCAAAAATGATCTGCCATAACTAAACCTCTACAATAAAGCAGCTAACTTGAATTTCAATCCTCAGATCTACTTTGCACGAGGAAACAACATCTCTTCATCAGAAACTCTGTGAATGTCTAAGGTCATCCCAGTCTGGAGTACTTCATCAAATATCTCTTAAGAGGGAATCACTTGTTTTTGGTTGAAATAAAAAAATAATAATAATAATAATTGTATATTTTCTAACGCAAAAAGTGCATAAGTGTAAAAATGGTTTAGTAGGACAGTAATCATAGAAGTTAAAGCAGCAGGTTCTTGTGTGTTTGGGAGGTGTGTGTTGGTTTGCATGTGCCAGCACACCATTCTTGTGGTACAAAATTGGCTTTATAGCTGGCAAGTCAAAATTGACCCAAATGACCCTAAATGTGTACACGGTCTTCATAAAAAAAAAAAAAAAAAAAAAAAAAAAAAATCTTTTTTTTTCTAATGTGGGTCATCTGAAAAGTCACCAAACTTCAAGTTAGAAAAAAATATTTAGGTTTTTTCTGATATTAAAATGGTGCCTGGGTCATTTTTGTCTCATAAGTAAACAGGAGGGTTAAGCTGGTTCTTCTGTTGGTTTAACCCTCCTGTTGATTTAAGAGTTATTGGAGTTTGATGACTTTTTCTAAAATAACCCCAACTTTAAAAAGTAAACTGGGCGACGCAGTGGGGCAGTAAGTAGTGCTGTCGAATCACCGCAAGAAGGTCGCTGGTTCGAGCCTTGGCAGTTTGCATTTCTGTGTGGAGTTTGCATGTTTTCCCTGCGTTCGCGTGGGTTTCCTCCGGGTGCTCCAGTTTCCCCCACAGTCCAAAGAGAGGTGGTACAGGTGAATTGGGTGAGCTAAAATTGTCCGTAGTGTATGAGTGTGAATGAGTGTGTATGGATGTTTCCCAGAGATGGGTTGCAGCTGGAAGGGCATCCGCTGCGTAAAACATGAGCTGGATAAGTTGGCGATTGATTCCACTGTGGCGATTCCGGATTATTAAAGGGACTAAGCCGAAAAGAAAATGAATGAATGAATGAATGAATTAAAAAGTAAACCATTTTTCTTAAGATTTAAATTTTAGAATCTGCTGCTTTTAGAATTCTTTGCCTTTTGCATTAGAACAACAGAAACTTTAGTAAAAAAAAACAGTGATGAGGGAAAACCTAGACATTAACAGAGTTTATGATGGGGTTGTTTCATTCATTAATTCAATCATTCATTCCTTTTTCTTTGGTTTAGTCCCTTATTTATCAGGAGTCGCAATGTTCTTCCAGCCACAACCCAGTACTGGGAAAGACCAATAAATTCATACACTACAGACAATTTTGTGTTTACTCCATTCACCTATAGCGCATGCCTTTGGACTGTGGGGGAAACCGGAGCACCCAGAGGAAACCCATGCGAACACAGGGAGAACATGCAAACTCCACACAGAAATGCCAACTGACCCAGTTTAAAAACAAACAAATAAATAATAAAATAAAATAAAATAAAATAAAATAAAATAAATAACACAATGATGAGGGAAAACCTAGACATTTACAGAGTTTATAATAAATGATGGGATTTTTTTTTATTCATTTAATAATTTGTCTTTGGCTAAGCCCCTTATTTATCAGGGGTTGCCGCAGCAGAAATGAAATGAAAATTTGCTGATATATTTTGGAAGTTTAGTTAATACATGACCAGCAAAGAACCAGAAAAAAAAACATCTTAAAATAGCATCAAAACCAACCGCATATTTGTTTGGTTTTTTTGGAGAAAAACACTACCTAAAACACTAAAAATAGCACGTGGACTAACAAAAAAAAGCCACAAATAGGCTACTACAACACAGCATATGCAGCACATCCAGATTAATTTCAAATGAATATTGTATAGAATGTAATTTACAGGGGTGACACGATGGCTCAGTGGTTAGCACTGTCGCCTCACAGCAAGAAGGTCGCTGGTTCGAGCTCTAAGTTAGCATTTCTGTGTGGAGTTTGCATGTTCTCCCCGTGTTAGCATGAGTTTCCTCTAGGTGCTCTGGTTTCCCCCAGTACAAAGACATGTGCTAAAGGTGAATTGAATAAACTAAATTGGCCTGGCTGTAGTGTATGGATGTATGTGTGAATAAGTGTGTATGTTTCCCAGAACTGGGTTGCAGCTGGAAGGGCATCCACATTGTAAAACATATGCTGTTGGTGGTTCAGTCTGCTGTGGCGACCCCTGATGAATAAAGGGACTAAGCCGAAGGATGAATGACTCATTGAATAAATATAATTTACCGTGTTTGGAAAATAAAGTTCTCAGCAGAGTTTGCCATTTCAGATGCAGTTTTGTTTCCACATCTCTTTCTCTCTCCTCAACAGATGGTGGCAGTGGTGCACTTCCAACACAACCACAAAACACAAGGAACACACACTCGTCTCATGTACACACGTCAAATGGAGGCTGCTATGGATACACTTTATATCACTGCGTGCGTATATCTTTAATAACCTCCATCTGACCGAAAAGCTTTCGAAAATGTAACATGTATTGACGTTATTTGCATACTAGTTGCTGATTATGTGACCGCACGCTATTTTAAAACATTACGTGTGCAGCTTGTTACGCAGCAAAATGTTTCGTTTATGTCAAATATCTAGTTGTAGAGCAGCTATTAAATACAAACATTTGGTCCAAAACGAGACGCTTCAGAAACAAAACCCAGGGCATTGGACATTGAGGAGGTTTTTCAACGCTGAACATGTAATTATTCCTCAAAATAATCACTTCAAACTCCCAGGAGTGTAAAACTAGCCCTGACATGACATTTACTAACCATACAAGAGCCCTCATTTGCATATTCTCTCTCTCTCTCAGACTTGTCTTGAATCAAGAGCACTTCCTATAGTCCACCATGTGAAATATATCTGTGAGCTCCCTGAAAACCACAGATTTCCAATGTTAAAGTTTCCCAAAATCCTGGAGAGTTTGCTCAGAGATCAAGTCATAACGGATGAACAGGTTTGATATGTTTAGTGAATGCTTAACTTGAATTTAATATACACATTTTAACTAAATTGGATACATGTGTTGCCTTATTAAAGGTGTGGGCTCCTAAGATTGCCTCTGAAGAGCTCCTGAGATGTGTGCACACTGAGGAGTACCTGTCCAACTTTATTAGAGGCAGAATCAGTGAGAAAGATCAGAAACGGAGCGGATTTCCCTGGAGTTCTGGATTAGTGCAGCGCTGCAGATATGAAACAGGTATGGTATTTAGTATGTGCTGAAAATCAAAACTGTGGAGAAAGTCTTGGGGATGACTGGATCATATTTCACCTTTATTTCTTTAGATCTAATATATTGTATTATTTTTCAATATATTGGTATAAAATGTTTTTTACCTAAAGTGACTACTACTGAAACACTTACAAAATATTTTCGTATGCACAAATAATTATATATTTTTATTACCATTTAAAATGCATTTCTATCTATCTATCTATCTATCTATCTATCTATCT
>CAIGQQ010004837.1:12365591-12390614 GCA_903798035.1 Danio albolineatus | reverse complement strand
ATTGTATGTATTACATTTCATAATGGAGCTGATTCAAAGATCATATGAATTATAAATGGTATTGTTTACCAGAAGAGAGACCTGATTCTGAACTGCCTGAAACAAGTCTTTCAGTATTACTTCCTGCAAAAATCTATAGGTCTTTGTTTTGTTTTGTTTTACACTCGAGTAGTACCAGTGTCTGATTCTATACTTTAAAATATGATGGTGGATGACAATGAGAAATAAGTAATACACGAGTATACATTAAGCATACATAATTGTTTAAAATGTAAGTAAATACAAAAAGAACAAACATTGTTGTCCCTTTGAAATATTGTTGAATGTTTTTGACTGGAGACTTCTGGTCTCGTTCACTTCCAATGATTTTTAGATGTTAAAACAGCTCCTTATGCTGCTTGCGTTGCAAACTAATATTTTCTTGTTATATTAATCAACTTTTTATGCCAAGTCATGATCACACTTGGTTTTAGAGCAAGTTGGTTAAACGTTTTCTGACGTTTATTGTTCCTAGTCATTTCTGCCATTTCTAAAACGAACTTGGGGGAAAAAATTACAGTTGAAGTCAGAATTATTAGCCCCCCTTTGATTTCTTTTTTTAATAGTTCCCAAATGATGTTTAACAGAGCAAGGAAATTTTAGCAGTATGTCTGATAATAACCTGCCTAGTTAACCTAATTAACCTTGTTAAGCCTTTAAATGTCACTTTAGGCTCACGGCTATCAGCCAATCAGATTCTTAATTGTGGATCACATCATTTACATTTTATTTAAATTACTTTTCTAATTACTTTGTTTGAAAAGTAACTTGGTTACTGAATAAGTACTTTATTTAACTCAGCACCACTTTAAAGTCTAATAAATCTCAATGCATAATAGAAATTAAACTCTTAATTCTTTAAACTGGAGTCAAACAGCCTTTTAGGTTTATAAAATATATTAAAAAATGTCAAAATCATATTTATGAAATATTAAATAATACATGTATCAACTCATATACTGTATAATGACGCCATATTTCATAAATAACATATATTGTCATTAATTTTATACTCAATTAGTTGTTTCTTAAGCATGTGTGTTAACTGTTGTGATAAAAGCAAATTTCTTTGATAAAAAAATTAATTATTCAGCAAAATATATTTGTAGATTGCTTATCTGAACTGATTTATACAGAACCGCTGAATTTACATACAGTATTTAAGGCAATATATTATGAGTAACTGCAATTATTCATTCATTCATTCATTCATTCATTTTCCTTTAGCTTAGTCCATGATTATCAGGGGTCACCTCAGTGGAATGAACCGCCAACTTATGTCCAGCATATGTTTTATGTAGCGGATGCCCTTCCAGCCACAACCCAGTACTGGGAAACAACCACACACACTCACATTCACACACGCACTCATACACTATGGCCTATTTCGTTTTCACTTATCACTTATACCGCATGTATTTGGACCCGGAGGAAACCCACGCGAACAAGGAGAACATGCAAACTCCACACAGAAATGCCAGCTGGCCCAGCCGGGACTCGAATCAGCGACCTTCTTGCTGTGAAGGCGACCAACCACTGAGCCACCATGCCAACCATAACTAATTAAATAATGAAAAAATGTATAGTAATCCCTTTACTTTTTTAGCAGGAAAAAAATGTATTACTATGTAACTAATTACACCCAACACGGTACAGTACTAATAACAGCACCAGCAGTCGATATTCTAGGTAGCTACAAACCAGCTTTAAATATGAGTAACACTTTACATTCCAATATCATAATGAGGGTTACTTTAAATAAATCTAGATATAATATACACCTATCTGTTGTAATATGTAAGTCCAGGAACATCTTCCTTGGCTACTGGAGTGTTTCCGGCCGGATCTGGTGCTGTATGATGCTGGTGTGGATCCGCACTGGGAGGATGAACTTGGAAAGCTTCGACTCACTGATGAAGGTGAATCAGGCCATTCTGTAACACACATCTAAATCGCAAAATGTAACTGATTATTCAATGTTGTGCTTTTTACCCAACGCAGGACTTTACCGGAGGGATCTCTATGTGCTTCAGACAGTCATTAAAAAGGGCATTCCTGTGGCCACTGTCATTGGAGGAGGCTATTCCAGAGATATTGATCGACTGGCACGCAGGCACTCAATAATTCACAGAGCTGCATTAAAGGTGAGCTTGCAGAATCCACAATGAGGATCATGTGGGATTTCATAGAGCTGACAGGAACTGAACGTTGATATTACTGGGTGCCTTGAACCATGTTATTTGACTTTAGTACTGCTTATTAGAATTTACTTTTAATTAATTATTATTTACATCATTTTCTTTTCCTCTTTTTTAAATTAATCTTGTTTTTTAAAAATAAATATTTAAATGAGAACAGATGAAATGTTGTGAAAAACACTTTCTGTCCCTTTAAATATGCGTTCTGTCCCTCTAAATCACCTAAATGTGAAGTATTGCAAAGCTTTAGGTTGATATGCTTTTAATGGTTCATATTCATATTTGTGTCTTAGGTTTGGAGGGAACATGGACTTTAACTCCAGGATAGCCAAAGCCATATCACCCTGCAGCCCAAGACCGGTGACTTACTAAAGCTAAGCCAGGCTGGGAACACATGGGAAAACTAGGTTGCTGTTGGAAATGGTGTTAATGATGGCAGCAGGGGGCACTCAACCTGCAGTCTGTGCGAGTTCTAATGCTCTAGTAAAGTAAAAGGGACACTATATTGTCAGTGAATGCCATCTTTCGGATGAGAGGTTAAACCGAGGTCCTTACGATCAGGCCTCCCAATCATCCCCATCCACCGAACTCGCTCTATCACTGTCTCTCCACTCCCCCTATAGCTGGAGTGTGGTGAGCACACTGGCGCTGTTGTCTTGTGGCTGCCGTTGCATCATCCAAGTGGATGGTGTTGAGACCCCGCTCATGATTGTGAAGTGCTTTGGGTGTATGGCCATATACAATAAACGTGCTATATGAATACACATTACTTGCTTACTAGGATGGAAAAAGCAAAGATTGTTGAGTGCCGAGGGGAACTGATTGATCACTGTCATTCTATGCAATTGATTTTATTAATAAAAATCCCATATTTTCTTATAATAATTTTTTTTTCTCTTCTAATGTTGTTTTTAGATTGAGTTTTAATAAAAAAATTGGACTTTTAGAATTACAGTTTGACTCATTTTAATTATTCAGTGATCAGATAAAATAGTTAAACGTCATAATTCAATTCATCTTTATTTCTAAAGCGCTTTTGCAATATAGATCAGGGGTGCTCAACCCTGTCCCTGGAGATCCACCCTCCTGCAGATTTCAGTTGCAACCCATATCAAACACACCTGCCTGTAATTATCAAGTGCTGTTCAGGTCCTAATTCATTGGTTCAGGGGTGTTTGATCAGGGTTGGAGCTGAACTGTGCAGGAAGGTAGATCTCCAGGAACAGGGTAGAGCACCACAGAGATCATATAAAAGCAGCTTAACATAGAAGTTCTAGTGAATTGAAATCGTGTCAGTCCAGTTTTCAGAGTTGAAGTTCAGTTTAAAATTTAAACTGAACTTCAACTCTGAAAACTGGACTGACACGATTTAAACTTTAAATCAATGCTTTAATTTTCACTGCTGAAATTCCAAACACTGAAGAGCAAATCCATTGATGCATAGCTCTACAAGTCTCAAAACCAAGCAAGCCGGTGGCGACAGTGTTGAGGAACAAAATTTCGCCAATTGACGAATGTGAAGAAGAAAAAAAAAACCTTTAGAGAAACCAGGCTCAGTTGGGCATGACCATTTCTCCTCCGGCCAAACTTTTTGTGCAGAGCTGCAGTCTAGACGCCAGAGGCTGGAGATCGCTGGAAGTCCATCGTGGAGAATCTGCAGGCATGAGTAGGTCACCAGCTGGTGTACAGGCTGGCCCACGGGATCAATGTAGAGACTCGTCTGTAACTGAGGTCTGTCAGGAATCAGTCTCATGCTCTCCACACTTCCATAACCACCACAGCATCTGCTTAGGATACGGCCTGGTCCAGGATCATGGATACCTCTAGAAGTGCTCTGTTACCATTTAAAGAAATTACCAATTTCTTTTAAAACATTCCTTTTAGCCAGTGAGACTCATAAAAACTTTATAATATGAAGTTTTTCATATCGTTGTAAATAATAAAGCATTTTTATATATAATTGTATTATTTAAAAAACTTATTTAAAAAAATTTGGTTCTTTTAGGATATTTAAAAATGATGATGATAATAATAATAATAATAATAATTTTACTAACTCTCAATGCATTCTCTTAAACACAAGCAGTTTTGTGTTTAAGATGTCTAATGGATATACAAACAGACAACTAAAACAAGGCTAAATTTGGGCTGCCAGTGAACATCTAATAGATGTCCAAAAATAGACAATTTATTATATAGACAGGAATGGATGAGTAAACGTGAAATCTGGTCTATTTGATGACTAGTCTATCAATGAACTATTATTAGACATCTATAAGATGTTCACTGACAGCCCAAATTTAGCCTCTTTTTAGCCAAGACTGCTACATTTGTATTAAATAAACAAAAACTGCTTGCTGGATAATGATTTAATACAGTAATAAGGTGGTTTTAGATAGTAATTCACTAAATAAACAAATGAATTTGAGCCAGTGTGTTCGGTAAAAACTAAATATAGTACTTTTTATTATATTTAAGTCAAAAATACACATAAAAATGGTTCAAGTTTAAGGGAAAATTAAAGACCTTTGTTGTGACATTGACATGTTCAAGGTACACCAATACAAACACACACACTCACACACAATTTACAACAACACCGGCACAAACAGGTTTCATTGTTCAAGCTTAAGACACAAATTCATGTGCAATTGATAAACAAGCAGTCGACTATTTAAAATCTTGTTTAAAATCTTCAGACGACCACAACACGACAGCTATATGGTAAAATATTAACAACACCTACACAGACAAACACGCGAAGAGCATTCAATAAGAAAACTCTAGTTATGTGCTCACATTGTTTGGTTCAGAAAAACGATGTGCTATGCTTTCCGTTTCAGGCAGGCGTTGCTGAAGACAGCTAACAGTGATATACCATTAAAATCAGTGCAAGTCAATTATTTGTAACTAAAACCAAACAACAACTAAAATTAAATCTGTAGTTCATCCCAAAATGAAGATTTTATGTTATTTTACTCACCCCCAGAATATCTAAGATGTTTTTTTTATTCAAGTGCAACACTTTGAGAGTCAAAAAACATATATAGGCAAAACTAAATTAAAGCATGTGGCTCCTGACTGATAATTACATAATGATCCTTTAACTTTATAAGACATCATAGTATTGCCAGAAGCCATAGGTGGTAATTTTGGGCTGCCTGTATGCATCTTGTTTGACTCTAAATGCAAGCTAAATCTAATTCAATTTCTATCAACACTTTTAGATTCAGCTAAAAATCTTGGATGGCCTGAGGGTGAGGTAAACTAACAGTAAATATTTCCATTTTGGCATAAACTATCCCTTTAAAATGCCACAGCGAGATGAATGTTAAATTTAGTTTATCGGTTTTGATAGTAAGACTAGCTTAAACGTTACATTTTAGACCAACGTTGGTCATCAGAGCATCAATACCTCGCTGCTTATTGCCATTTATACTGCTAACATTTAATATTAGCACTCCCAATGTCACAATACTTAAAAATCTCAAACTAAAACAGAACAGAAAACCATTAAAATTCTATTCAAACCTTCCAAACCTGGATCTTCTCAGCCACCACGCACCAGTTGGCATGGTCCAAGAAAGTGTGCAGAACATGGAGATCATCCACATGGTTTTGGATCAACTGCGTCAGTTCTCCTTCCCTGAATACATGATAGTACCGCAAACAAGAGTCTTTCGGCTGCTCTCCTTTTATCCCGTCGCCTTCCAGAAGAGATGATGAACTTTCCTTCCTCTGCAAAGGCTCCCGCAGGCTTGATTCCTCCTCTTGTCCTAGAAGATTTGACTGGTCCCTTTGGTAGGAGACCAAATCAGGCAGTGGAACTGAGGAACATTCATGAACGAGCTCCACATTTCCATTCCCGGCACTTCTATTGTCCATTTTGCGCGCAGTTTCATTGGAATCTGAGATGAAGACGTCTTCTTCTAGACTAGTTCTGGAAGAGGATGAAAAAAGGCTGGACATCTGCCTTATAAGACCTCGACCGCTACCTCGTCGGTTTCGGTTTTCCATCGTTTCAGTTTGTAAAGTGCTGGAGGAGGAACGAGAGAGAGTCAAGCTGCTGAAATCCAGCACAGAATCCAAGGATCTGGAGAAGAACCAAAGCCTCTGCTGTTTCTGTTGACAGGGACTGATCAAGTCGCCTTCGTCTAACATGGAGGACGTGCTTCTCACTTTCCTGTACTTGTCGCCAGATGCAGTTTCATCGCTCACACTTTGGGTCCCGTCGCCTCGCTGTCTGGTTCCTCTGAGGGCAGGAGATAAAGGAGGATTGGGGTTCCAGGGAACGAAGATGTCCTGCTTCTCAAACTTGCGCCTCTTCTGCTCCATAGCCCAAACGTAGATCATGATCCGTCCTCCAACACGCAGGGTTCGCGCCATCTCTTTTATTGCTCGGATACGCCGCTCTTTGGTGGACATGTGGTGGATGACTGAGCAATTGAAAGAGATTTTATTGATTGGTCACTGATATGCTATAGTACAGCCAAGGGATTTCAAGTAATAGTGGCTCACTCAAACAGCAATGCCATCATAAATATTTTGGAATGCATGCAATAAATTTTATCAATATGTATTATTTAGTCATGGCGTACAGCAGGGGTGCCCAATCCTGTTGCTGGAGATCTACCTTCCTGCAGAGTTTAGCTGCAACCTTAATCAAACACACCTATCTTTAATTACCAAGTGCTTCATCAGATTCAACTTTGGTTGAGTTGTGTTTGATCAGGTTTGAAGCTGTTGAAGTTTGCCGGCAGCTAGATCTCTGCAACTCTCACATGCTCAGTGAGCCCCGTCTTTCGAATGAGACGTTAAGACTCTCTGTGGTCGTTAAAAATCCCAGGATGTTCCTCGAAAAAGAGCAGGGGTTTAACCCTGACATCCTGGCCAGATCTGCCCATTGGCCTCTGTCCATCATGGCCTCCTAACATCCCCATATCATACTTGGTTTAATCACTCTGTCACATCTCCACCAATAAGCTGGTGTGTGGTGTGCGGTCTGGTGCAATATGGCTGCCGTCGTGTTATCCAGTTTTTTTTTTTTGGTATAAAGCTTTTAGTGTCTAGAATAGCGCTATATAAATGTAATTAATTTTATTATTATTATTATTATTATTATTATGAACTCTGCAGGAAGGTAGATCTCCAGGAACAAGATTGGGCATCCATGGCGTACACTGTATCTTCTTATTAAAGCATTTCTGGAACTGTTGGGATTTGCAAAACTGAGAATGAATTACTAGATTAATAGACTTTTAGTCACAGTGTTTATTATAGAGAATGGTATAATGTTTATGGTTAATAATAAGATATTTAGATTATACTTATTGCATTCAGTAATTTACATACTTTATACTTTTAGTTATAAAAATATATTTATTATTACTACTACTACTACTACTACTACTACTACTAATAATAATAATAATAATAATAATAATACTAATAATAATATTTTGAATTTAAAATATTAATCATAACTTAAAGTACTTCAGTAGTAAACAAACTACAGTACAAATAGAGTTCTAGCTAAACTAGTTATTTTACATTGTTTAAATATTTTAGTTCATTCACAAATATTATTATTACGTTATTATATTTTAAAATCATTTATTATCATTTTAAAATCGTAATTATTTAGAACATTTATTTTCAATTAGATTTGCATGTATATACTTTATAAAACCAAACTGACATACACCACAAAGCGTTTAGCAATTATCTCTGAAAAATACAAAACCACCATGTATGCAGAGGGCCAAATTAATAATAGCGCTGTGTTGTTTCATGATTTTCAAGGGCCTTTCACAGCCTTTAAACCATTATGAGAGCGTGATCTCATCAATGGACATTAATCTTCTCTCCGAGGACTCACGAGGGGTTGCCAGGTGAGCCCGACGTTTATCCTGACAACAAACACTCCCCAGACCTCCTTTACCAACCGCTCATCTCCTGTAGCCTAGAAACACCTCATCAAGCGGAAATCAGCTGCTCCATTTCTACACTTCTACTTCATCTGTGAGCGCTCCATTTCTACTTAAGGCAAAAACACTACAGGTGAATAAGGGAAAAATATTATTATATACTACTAAGTTATCACCATACTTCCCCAGATGAAAGATGAAATAAAAAAAATTATATTTGTATCAAGTTTTCTAAAACATTCTTTAAATATGCAAATGAAATGGAATGTATTACATCTATTCTTATTTAATGCTATGTCAGCAACAAAGGCTATTTTCATGGCAAAAACACTTCATTAAAAATATAAATACAATAAATGCCACCAACAAATGAAGACAATATCATTTAGATAAGATTTTTAATGTTAATTTGTGATTAAAGAAACCTAATATTCTAATAAATAGAATTAATTTGTTAATTACTGGCTAATTTGCATACATCTCTTACTAAATTACTAAAATGTATTACTAAATTACTCTTATTACTAAAACTGGAACATTTTATGAAGTCCGTCCTTCCTTCCTTCGGCATATTAGTCAAAGGTTTATACAGAGACGAATTTGACCACAATTTGAATGTAGTTTTTGTTTTAATTTTTTAGAATAAATTTTGTACATAATCAGGCAAATTATACTGTATATGAACATATGCTTCAGTAAGAACTTTCAGGATACCGATTGAATAAAAAAATGTGCTGTTTGATTTATGTAAATGCTACTGAAATGTAAATCTATGGCTCGTCATTGCAGGAGGAAAAAAAAGGAAATGGACTTTGATTTGAAATCTACAGACACAAATAAAAAAGTCTGGTAAAGAAATAAAAACAGTGTAAAATAGACATTTTTACAGTTGTAAACCTAAAAAGAAATTGATGTCAAGCCAGAATGTTCAATATCTCACAATATCAAAAATGGTTTTATTAAGAAATGAAATGGTTTGAACATGGAAACAGCAGTATGCTAATCTGTGTGTGTCTCATGAAATGAATGTGTTATGAAGGTAGAGTACATCCTCATAAATGATTATGCTAATGATGTCTTGTCAGAGCCAATCAAGCTGAAACAGACAAGATGTTCGGTGGCACTAGATGTTCCTTCTCAAGAAACATGACCTTTTACTCTAATACAATCTGTCAAAAAGTGAAGAAATCATGGGCATCAGATTAGATATTAGATTAGGGTTGTATATTTTCTTTTTAAAACTGCATTTTAAGTAAAATTTCATAACCTAATGCTTCATGCAATGTCTACATCTACATGGTAAAAGAAAAACAATGCAAGTTAAAATTCATTAGGATATCGCAAAACACGCAACAATCTATTTAGTTTAAATTTACATTTTTATCTATGTCAAATTCATTCATTCATTTTCTTTTCGGCTTAGTCCCTTTATAAATCTGGGGTCGCCACAGCGGAATGAACCGCCAACTTATCCAACATTTGTTTTAGGGAGCGGATGCCCTTCCAGCCGCAACCCATCTCTGGGAAACATCCATGCATTCTCATTCACACTCATACACTACGGATAATTTAGCTTACCCAATTCACCTGTACCGCATATCTTTGGACTGTGGGGGAAACCGGAGCACCCGGAGGAAACCCACGCAACCACGGGGAGAACATGCAAACTCCGCACAGAAATGCCAACTGACCCAGCCGAGGCTCTAACCAGCGACCTTCTTGCTGTGAGGCGACAGCACTAACTACTGCGCCACTGTGTCGCCATCTATGTAAAATCTATTTCCATAATGTTTACACTGCACTGATAATGTGAGAGTATGTGATTAGCCATGGACAGAAAAAGAAGTAAAGACAACTAACCTATATTCAAATATATCTGTCTTCCATGACTTTTCCAAAACTTTGTGGGTTTTTCTGTTTTTACTAAACTTTTCCAGGCCTAGGAAATGCCATGTCGAAATTCCATGACTTTTCCAGGTTTTTCATGACCGTATGAACCCTGCTTGAAGTCTGAATTAAGTTTGATTGGTTTATTAACACCTGACAAAACCTGAAGTGTAAATTAAATTTGATCGGTTTATTGACTAACATGAATGAGAATTGAGATTCTTTTAAAAGGAAAAATCTGAAATGTTGATTATGGAAAAAATGTGAGATATTAATATAATTTTTTTGCAAAATACCAAAAAAAAGCAGTCCCTATATATGACTACAGAAAAACAAAATGACTAATTAATTCTTGTATAAAAAATAGTTTAAAAAATAACGACTGTTAGACTGTTATTTGCGGAGTTGAATCTACCCAATGACTCACTGAATCAATGTGAACAATTTGTCACTTACTCACTCAACAGCAAGTCAATTATCCCACTGGTGCTTCCGTGAAAGAACTAAAACAATCAATGATGGCATGATTAAAATACTGAATCACTCTTTGCAATCTGAATTTAGAATGAATTAAACTGAATGTAAGATGTTTACTGTTGCTTGTGGTAAATGTCAGAATCAGTTTTAGACTTTAAGGGTTAGAACCAGAAAGATCTAGATCCAAAAACAATTTTAAGATGTAAGCAAAAAATTATTTCAATCCAATGTAGATTTTTTGACTAGACATTTATTAATTGTATATAGTTTGATTTTGCATATAAAGTAGTTTGATTAGTTTTTATGATCATTATTATTTATTAACAAAATTACACACATCTATCTATCCATCTATCTATATCCATCTATCTAGAACATTTTAAATATTAATATTAATCTGCTGATTTTACATTTATCCTTCAGTATATACGAAGATGATACAATTAACTAAAAACTAATTGAAGATTTACAATAATTAAATACTAAATTAATTAACATTATTCTATTTAATATTAAACAAACGATTACATTCATATTAACATTTTAGAACTGAATGGGTTTAGAATCTGAATGAGATTTGCTTTTGTATATTTGTGTTGAAGCATTACCTGCAATGGAGAGCACTGCATCAAAGCAGGCGTCTCTGTAGGGCAGACGTAGACTGTCACAAATCTGCACCTCGTGCCCTTTATTCCATGCAGACTCCACCAGCGGACGGCACACGTCACAGCCCAGCTTGAGGATCTCCTCATTAATGTGCAGATATTTGCCATTGCCACATCCTGCAAAAAGAAACAATATTAGTAAATGTAAAAATGGACTAATTAAAATTATTAGAATAACAATATGAAAAGATAATAATAATCATAAAGTAATAATAATATAATAATAATAATGAATAAAATATTTTTTTTCCTCAGTGAAGTACTGCCCGTTTGTTTTCCATTCAACCACATTAAAATTTTAAATAAATAGTTACAATTCCTTTCAGACAATGGTGTGTATTGCCGACAAAGTCTCAGCATGATAACAGACTGTTATTCAAAAGCAAGTCTTTTCAAACAACAGAATAAGAGCTAAACAGATTTCATTTAAAGCTGCATAATAATAGTTTTTTTTAATGAAAATCGTGCATGGATCACAATTCTGAACAGAAACTAAAATGCACTCTGCATATGAAAGCAGGAGACATTTAACAAAAAAAAGTGTGACTGATGTTTAATCATAATGTAGTATTAGCCATATCAGCAGCAATTACATTTATGGCGAATTCAACAGATATGTAAAATGCATACGTAAATAAATGTTTTTAACAATCATTTTAAAATATTGTCTTAAAAACAAACACACAAAAATATATGCATGCATGCCCATCTTACTGTTAGTTTGCTATGAGATGATGCGCAAAAAGAAAGCCCTGCCCCCCACTTAATATTCCGTTTCAGTACATCAACATACTGAAATAAACGTCTCACAAACTTCCAGCTCACACAGACTTAATGTTTGTTTAGAAAAAATAATATAATGCATGTCTTGGAGATGCAAACTGCAGATTATATTATACATAAATTATATTTTATACATACAAATGTAGAATATGTATGCATGTATACATACACAGTGCATCTGGAAAGTATTCATAGCACTTTTTCCACATTTTTTTATGTTACAGCCTTATTCCAAAATTGATTAAATTCATTTATTTCCTCAAAGTTCTACACACAACACCCCATAATGACAATGTGAAAAAAGATTTCTTGATTTTATTTATTTATTCAATAAATTTATTCAAAATAAAAAAAACTGAAAAAATCACATCATATTCACAGCCTTTGCTCAATACTTTGTTGATGCACCTTTGGCAGCAATTACAGCCTCAAGTCTTTTTGAATATGATGCCACCAGATTGGCACACCCGTATTTGGCCATTTTTGCCCATTCTTCTTAGCAGTACCTCTAAAGCTATATCAGGTTGGATGGGAAGTGATGGTGTACAGCTATTTTCAGATCTCTCCAGAGATGTTCAATAGGATTTCAGTCTGGGCTCTGGCTGGGCCACTCAATTCACCGAGTTGTCGTGAAACCACTCCATTGATATTTTGGCGGTGCGCTTTGGGTCATTGTCCTGCTGGAAGATGAACCGTCGCCCCAGTCTGAGGTCAAGAACACTCTGAAGCAGGTTTTCATTCAGGATGTCTCTGTACATTGCTGCATTCATCTTTCCCTCTATCCTGACTAGTCTTCCAGTTCCTGCTGCTGAAAAACATCCCCACAGCATTATGCTGCCACCGTCATGCTTCACTGTAGGGATCGTATTAGCCTGGTGATGAGCGGTGCCTGGTTTTCTCCAGACGTAACGCCTGGCATTCATTCCAAAGAGTTCAATTTTAGTCTCATCAGACCAGAGAATTTTGTTTCTTTTGGTCTGAGAGTCCTTCAGATGCCTTTTAGCAAATTCCAGACAGGCTGCTATGTGCCCTTTACTAAGGAGTGGCTTCCGTCTGGCCACTCTACCATACAGGCCTGATTGGTAGATTGCTGCACAGATGGTTGTCCTTCTGTAAGCTTCTCCTCTCTCTACAGAAGAACGCTGGAGCTCAGACAGAGTGACCATCGGGTTATTGATCACCTCCCTGACTAAAGCTGGCCAGCTCTAGAAAGAGTCCTGGTGGTTCCAAACATCTTCCACTTACGAATGATGAAGTCCACTGTGCTCATTGGAACTTTCGGAGCAGCACTTTCAGAATTTTTTTTTCTGTAACCTTCCCCAGCCTTGGAGGTCTACAGAAAATTCCTTTGTCTTCATACTCGGTTTGTGCTTTGACCCTAGGACCTTATATAGACAGGTGTATGCCTTTTTCAAATCATGTCCAATCAACTGAATTTTCCACAGGTGAACTCCAATTAAGCTGCTGAAACATCTCCAGAATGATCAGTGGAAACAGAATGTACCTGAGCACAATTTAGAGCTTCACGGCAAAGGCTGTGAATACTGATGTACATGTGATATTTCAGTTTTTTTTAATTTTAATAAATTTGCAATAATTTCAAGAAATCTTTTTTAAAAATCTAGAATTCTAGAATTTTGAGGAAATAAATTAATTTATTCCATTTTGAAATAAGGCTGTCACATAAAAAAATGTGGAAAAAGTTAAGCGCTGTAAATACTTTCCAGATGCACTGCATATACACATCTGTATATAAGCTTTGATTGAAACACGTTCAAAACTCACGGTGCTAGTGTTGTCACGATACTGAAATTCGATACCAATCGGTACTAAAATGTTAAAAAACGTCCTGTTGTGCGTGTTCTTAAACACAGTTGATTTGCCATTGTGTTCACGTGCTCAACAGAAATGACTGTGACTGGCCGTGAAAGTCATCAGTTCACCGAACTGACCGCCATTTACCGAGTGTAATCACAGATACAGGGACACTGGAGCGTTTTAATGCCGTGAAGATCAGCTGGTCTGTCTATGAGCGGTTCGCAGATTAATCGACTGATCTTTGATTCATTCATTTTCTTGTCGGCTTAATCCCTTTATTAATCCTGGGTCGCCACAGCGGAATCAACCGCCAACTTATCCAGCATATTTTTTACGCAGCGGATGCCCTTCCAGCCGCAACCCATCTCTGGGAAACATCCATACACACACACATTCACACTCATACACTACGGACAATTTTAGCCAACCCAATTCACCTATACCACATGTCTTTGGACTTGTGGGGGAAACCGGAGCACCCGGAGGAAACCCACGCAACCACGGGGAGAACATGCAAACTCCACACAGAAATTCCAACTGACACAGCCGGGGCTCGAACCAGCGACCTTCTTGCTGTGAAGTACGTGCTACTCACTAGGCCACCGTGGCGCCCTCGACTGATCTTCATGGCTTTAAAAAGAAACTGACTTGTTTTACATTTCAGTGCCGATTGGTATCGAATTCCAGTATCATGTCAACACTATGTCAAACTCTACATGTTGACACTGATTTTTCATGGGTTTCATTTAAAGACTTTTGTCCCTGATGACCTTCAGTCTCCACCTACAGGTACAACAATGAAAATGACCCAATCTTGACTGAAAATGTCAAGTTACTTCCAAAAACATGATTCACTAAGATTTAATTGCTACCATAGTTATCAGTGTTCATACCATTGACATTTAGACGACAAAAAGGCAGCAATCTTCTGCTGATAAATGTTATATAGCTCCATTTTCTGTTCAGTAGAAAAAAGGCCATTTTCATATGAAAGCATGACAAGCTACACAAGCAAAGTGTGATTGTAACAATAAAAAAAGCACACTGATCTTAATCCTTTCGAGTAAATCCTCATTAAAGATGAAACGTGAAGACTTACCGATGTCAGCCACGATACTGCCGGGCTCTTGCTCGAGCAGGAACTGTTTGACCTTGGGCCAAGCTTTGTAGCGGCTGTCGTTGAAGTAGGGTGCGATCCTCTCGTACACGCTGTGAACATGCTCTCTCTCCAGCTGGCTGGCAGCCTCGTCCATGCTGCTCTCTATTAAAGCCCACAGAGCATCTTCAGCACTTCTCCAGACAGAGACAGAGAGAGAGGGACAGAGAGGGAGGAGGCCAGACACCAAATCAGACACTCTGCTTAATGCCTTCGTTCCACAGCCATTTATAACAACCACAACAACAAAAATGAATGCACTATGCCTATTCGATTGGTCGCTTCTGCATGGCAACGTAAGTTTGGGAAATATATCTTGGTAAATGAGACAACAACAACAACAACAACAAAAAAGGATGTGTCATATTTCACTTTGAAAACTGAAAGTGTCAAAAGCCTATTTTTTAGGGCCTTAAAAATGTTTTTCTTTATGACAATGATTGATCAAAAACATTTTAAAATAAACAACAAATTTTGCCATAAAACATTAAGGTCTGTGATTTTAATTTGTATAGGATTAAAAAAAAAAAAGATGAATAAATAAAGAACACATTTATAATAATAAATATATATTATGATTAAATTAATTAATTAAAAAATGAATAAATAATTAATACATTTATATTAATTCATATATAATCAATAAATTAAACAAATACATAATAAATAAATAAAAATGAATACAATTATAATATGTAATAAATTAATTAAATGAATAAATAATGAATACATTTATAATAATGAATATATAATGAAAAAATTTAATTAATAATGAATAAACAATGAATACATTCAAACTGAATATATAATGAACAAAAATTAAAATGAATAAATGAATACATAAACAATGACTACATTTATAATTATATATAATGAATAAATTAATTAACTGAATAAAAAATTTACATTTATAATAATGAATATATAATGATTAAATTTATTAATTAAATGAAAAACTTATAAATTAATTATATTATAAATAAGGAATAATGAACATGTCTATAATGAATCAATTAAAATTGAATAATTTTTTTAATTAATATTACTAGAAATAAAGTTATTTAAATTGTGTAAAGTTATTTTTATATTAAATGTTACAAAATTTCAACAGTTTGTCATTTAAAAAAGGAAAAGTTTAATAGAATAAAAGTCTCATTTTTTTAAATGAACTAAAAATGCATATAATCAAAATGCAGACAAAATCTTGATTAGGATGTTCCTCAAGAGTCAGTGAAATCAGACCAAAGCTGAAGCGTCTCTGATTAATTCTTTTTTTCTCCTGCATTGAAGGTACAAGTGTTTAGTGAAGTGTTGCTCTTCGCAGACAGATCCGCCTGTCTCCTCCTCACAGCAGCACATCAGTCACCAGCTGCCCAGAACAACAGCAACATAATTCACCATCAACACATGGCTGTTCATCATTTCCTACCTCCAAACACACACATTACATCTTCCTCAACAAGCACGACTCAAACAGGGCTTTGACGCAGAAACAGTCAGAGATTTCCATGCTTTAATCACTGAAAACTGCAGTGCGCGGAGCGTAATTGAAATGCAAAGTGGATGGCGCTTTTGCCACTTCTGATCCGCTTTCAAATCCTTGCTTGTCATATACAGTTAAAGTCAAAATTATTAACCAAATGTTTCCCAAATTATGTTTAATAGAGCAAGGAAATTTTCACAGTATGTCTGATAATATTTTTTCTGCTGGAGAAAGTCTTATTTGTTTTATTTTGGCTAGAATGAAAGAAGTTTTTTTAAAAAAAAAAACATTTTAAGGTCAATATTATTAGTCCATGAAGAAGATTTTTATTTTCTAAAACTATGTAAAGGCACATTTAAATGGGCGAGTGGAGGGCCATATGAATCTGCCATTATATGACTTTGAAAGTAGGTGATGTTAAGGCAAAGGGGTCATAAAAGAGCATGAGAGAGGACTTGGGGATACAATGCAAAACCATCTGTGTAAATAACACAGCCAGAAAAGCTGAAATGTATACAACACATGTTGAAACTGTCATGTATGTATGAAAAGACACATACTATGGGAGATCCAGCTTCAATGTTTGAAAACATAAACACTCGTCACTGTTTGGAAAATTTTAAAAAGTGATGAATACATTAGATCTGTACATTATAAAGGCCAAAAAAAAAGAGAGAGAGAGAGGGGGGGGGGGGGGGGGGCTTTAAATTGGGGTCATAAAGGAGTTGGAGCTTGGAGAGGCCTGTTGAACCAGGAACTAGTTGTGAAAACAACGGTGGGAGGAAGCAAGGATAAAGGGTATAGCAAATTTGAGGGACAGGAGACGGTCCTGGGGAGAGACTGCAGATTGGTTTGCTTCTGGACGTATAGGCATCATTGGAATATCCAATAAAGTCTATTCTTCTGATATTCACAACCTCCAGACTGAGTTTGATTAATTAATGGAACGGCCAGAAAGCACAACACCCCCTTAAGCTATTTTTTCGATTGTCTACTGAACAAACCGCTGTTATACAATGCCTTGCCTAATTACCCTAACTTGCCTAATTAACCTATTTAAGCCTTTAAATGTCACTTTAGGCTGAATGTAGTATACTGAAAATTATCTCATAAAATATTATGTGCTGTCATCATGGCATAGAGAAATCAGTTATTAGAACTGAGTCATTCAAACTATCATGTTTAGAAACGTTTTGTCTTAAACGTGGTTTAATCTTTACGTAAAACAAAAATTGTGGGGGAAAAATATAGAGGGGGGCTTCAACTGTATCCGGTACTCTTGGAGCTTAATTTTCAGATTTCGGCTTATTGGTTTATTAAAGTAGTTGACTTACATCATGATTTCACCAACAGTTTGCAATGCGATCCTGGATTAACATCATTTTTGTTTGAAAATATAATCCATACCTATTCTCTGCCCCTAAACCCAACCATAACTGTAAATTATTCTCAAATCCAGAGGGGGAAATAGTTTGATAACAATAGAAGTGCATAAACCTAACCGTCAGCCTAAACTGAACATATACGGTAAACATATGCCTTAAATCTGATCGACTGATTGGGATGTTGTTCCAGAATCATCATAAATGTTAAGGCCGGCTCACACTGTGTGATTGTTTTTATCATCTTAAACAATCGTATCATGTCAGACTGCACAGACATGGCTCCCATGTCACACTGTAAGATCTCAGTGGTCATAATGTCAGACTGAGTGACAATGAAGACACGCCAAACACGGAAGAAAACTCCCCTGGAGCTTGATGTCTCAATAATAAAACCAGGTAGAAAAAAATATATATTTCCCTGCGGTCATTTGAATAGTCGCATGGATTGAGTCATCAGATTCGGTGCTCCTATTGGTTCTTGAATTGATGCTCATCGCAGCTGTTGTCACACTGTAGGAAAGTGACACTGCCAGAAGTTAATCAGAGGGAAAATCTGATTGCAACGGGCATTAGGCAGGCGTCTATGAACATGTCAAACCAACAATCAAAGATCATAGATTTTAGGCTAGGATATCAGGAATCGTTTAGTATTTCCCACATTTGTCTCAGATGACAAAATTGTGGCTAAAATCTCACAGTGTGAGCTGGGCTTTAATCCAGGAACTTGTCCTACTTGGTGAAATCAGGTTGATGTAATTTATGATATCAGACGAATGTGGAAAAATTTAAAAAAAAAAAAAAGAGTTTAGCTTTAAAAAAAACAACCTAATTGCCTTTGAGCTGCTTGAGTTGGTTGCGAGTTGAGAAGTGAAGTTGCGGATCGATAAGGGAACATTTCCAAGCAAATCCACATTCGATGCTGATCTGCTCAAACGACAAAGCGGAGTCAATAATCTCGTGGTCTGGCTGGAAAATCAATGAAACCTTCATGTTGGTCAGCAGAAGGGTTGAGGCACGATTGCTTTTATCCTCTTTACTGCACAAATGACCAGAAATCCACAAAGGGTGTTTTTTGAGGGGTTGTATGACAAAGCTTTTGTGAATAAGCAATTGACCTTTCGGGATATTTAAATGAAAAGAAGATTATCTTGTTATTTTATAACGCCTCAGCGGTTCGGTCTGTTATGAAAAAGAAAAGAAAAAACAGAAAGGCTCATCAGCTGAATCACATGTTGCCCTAAAGGGGAAAATCCACAGCTGAAATCGCAGATGAGCCATGAGAGAAAAACACAACAGCTTGTGGGACGATCGTACTGTATGTGTTCCACTTGACAGCAGGCGTTTGATTCGTTAGCCAAAATTAAGAGATTAAAACAGAAGTGTAATTTAAATGTAATACTGCCAAAAAGGAAAATGGTTATTTTTGGTAGCATCAGCACCACTCAACCACTGAGAAAAGTGAACTTTAAAGGTATAGTTCACCAAAAACTAAAAACGTTTTCACGATTTACTCACCCTCAAGTGGTTCTTAACATGCATTTCTTTTTTTCTTTTGAACACAAAATATACACTCACCAGTACTTTATTAGGTACGCCTTACTAGTACTGGGTTGGAGCCCTTTTGCCTTCAGAACTGCCTTAATCCTTCATGGCATAGATTCAACAAGGTACTGGAAATATTCCTCAGAGATTGTGGTCCATATTGACATGATAGCAGCTCACAGTTGCAGCAGATTTGTCGGCTGCACATCCTTGATGTGAACCTCCCCTTCCACCACATCCCAAAGGTGCTCTTTTGGATTGAGATCTGGTGACTGTGGAGGTCATTTGAGTACAGTGAACTCATTGTCATGTTCAAGAAACCAGTATGAGATGGTTATACTTGACATGGTGCGTTATCGTGCTGGAAGTAGCCATCAGAAGATGGGTACACTGTGGTCATAAAAGGATAGACATGGTCAGCAACAATAATCAGGTAGACTGTGGCGTTGACACAATGCTTAATTGGTACTAATGAGCCCTTCGAGAGTTCACACTTAGCTGATGATTGATTATAAAGCTTGTTTGGCATGCTGTCCCGGGAGAGAGCCCTGAGCTCATAAGATCCTCAAGCCCGGGGCTCCCTCCCATTTGCAAGGCGAGAGGGGAGTTTGAGTTCTGGTAGATCTCGAGAACTCCCCTGCTGTGGTAGCTGATGAACAGAGATTGCTCTTAAGAGATAACTACTTACTAGGAACATGTCTATGGTGTCGATTTGTATAAGTCAATTAACTTAAGTTACATGTTTTTGGATGGTGGGAGGAAATCGGGGAACCCGGGGGAAACCCACATGAGCACGGGGATAACATATAAACTCCAAACAGAAACGTCGGCTAACTTGGTAAAGACTGGAACCAGTGGCTAACTTGCTGTGAAGCAACAGTGCTAATCACTGGGCCACTGTGCCATCAATCTACGAGGGGAGGAAGGGGGGATTCTTCAAAATGAAGATGGCTGTGATATGGAACTTTATATATAACTGTGATATGGGCATTTATAGTGGTTTAGGAATTATCTGATTGGTGAATCATAAATTGGATAATGCGGGACCAGCTGCATGGAATCATAAGCATGTGATCCTCTCGAAATTAGTTTATAAATAAACTTCACAAAATGTGCCAAGAAAATATCCCCCACACCATTACACCACCATCAGCCTGAACCATTGATACAAGGCAGGATGGATGCATGCTTTTATATTGTTGACCCCGAATTCTGACCCTATACCATTCCAATGTCGCAGCACAAATTGAGACTTATCAGACAAGATTTTGCAATCTTCTATTGTCCAATTTTGGTGAGCATGTGTGAATTGTAGCCTTAGTTTCCTGTTCTTAGCTGACAAGAGTGGCCCCCAGTGTGGTTTTCTGCGGCTGTAGCCCATACCCCTTAAGGTTCGATGTGTCTTCTGCATACCTCGGTTGTAACGAGTGGTTACTGTTGCCTTTCTATCAGCTCAATCCAGTCTGGCAATTCTGCCCTGATCTCTGGCATCAACGAGGCATTTGCACTCACAGAACTGCAGCTCACTGGATATTTTCATTTTTCGGACCATTCTCTGTAAATCTTAGAGATTGTGCATGAAAATCCCAGTAGATCAGCAGTTTCTGAAATACTCAGACCAGCCTGTCTGACACCAACAATCATGCCTCATTCAAAGTCACTTAAATCACCTTTTATCCCCATTCTGATGCCCTGTTTGAACTCGCTTGACCATGTCTACATGCCTAATTGCATGGAGTTGCAGCCATGTGATTGGCTGATTAGAAATTTGCATTAATGAGCAGTTGTACACGTGAACCTGATAAAGTGGCCGGTGAGTGTATTTTGAATAATTTTAGAAACCTGTAACCATTGACTTCCATATACTATGGATGTTGATGGTTAAACAATTCCATGCAAATGTCAAACTTGACACGAAAAAGAGGTTCACCAAAATAGTGAAACCCTTTCTAAGTTGTCTAGGCTTGTACAATACTCTTTGTAACAGGTGTTGACCAGAATGTAGGAACAGACACAAAATTATCTATTTAAAATCACAAATAATGCAGAAATCAGATGTCTCATTCAAATGTTTATCTTAGTAGAAGACAAAAAAAAAGAAAATTAGATGTTAATATTATGATTTTATAATATATAATATTATATAATATTACGATTTGATTTATAATTGAAGCTGAATGTTAGATTCAGGAGGTAGAGAGGTATAATGGAAGTCTTTGAGTTATAGTTTTCAAGACAAAATGTCTCTTAATACACATGAAACATTCATTTTAAATTCATTCATTCATTAAACTTTGAAAAATAACAATAAATTAATCTTGGAGACACAAAATGTGTTTGTGACAAATAACTTAAAGATTTTAGGCACATAAAAATACAACAACAACTCAAGCACAAACATATTTTTTTTTGTAGAAATAATAAGAAACCCTAAAACAAAGAGCCTTTTCGATTCTGGCCAGTAAATACAAAACCAAGAAACCATCCAGATCAACCACATAGTCAAATTATTGTAAACACCACTGACACCCTGTCATTGTGGCAATGTGAGCAATGCTTCCCCAGCATATTTCCTACAGAAAACTGCTTAAATCTTCAGCTATAATGGTCATTTGTGGTCACTAAGGAGCCCCTTTGGAAATGAAACACAATAATAAATAACTGCAACTCCAACTCTCTCTCCACAGTCAAATATCTGCACCGTAATTGTTTTCAGAGCAGTCGTTTTAGACTTGCGCTGGCTCTCTGACCTTGACAGTCTTGTCAACAAGCAGGCAATATATAAAGGTCGGCAGCACAAGCACAGCATCAAATAAAGAGAGAGCGGACAACCACCTGAAATGTCACCTAACTGAAAGATGTCAACTGGTGTCGCTCCAAAAAACCTTCAGAAAATATTGAACCTCTCTCCAAGCAAAGCCATTTCTGCAGGGTTCCCACAGCTCATGGAGTTTCTGGAATATCATAGAATCGATTATGGAGCCAGATCGGTCTCAAAAATAATACATTTACAAAATAAGATTCATACATGATCAGCACAATTCACATTTACGAAATCCAATTTGTAAATTCAAAACGCACTTCATAAATCCAGAACACAATTTGTCAATTAACGAGTAAAATGCACAAATATTTGCCCCAAAAAATTGGATTTGTGTATTTATAAATTGTGTTTTGAAATGTATTAATTGGATTTGTGTATTTATGATTTTTGCAATAAATTTATTAATTGGATTTGTGTATTTAAGGCTCGTGTTTTGAAATTTATTAACTGGATTTGTGTATTTATGATGTGTAATAAATTTACTAAATAGATTTGTGTATTAAGGCTCGTGTTTTGAAATCTATTAATTGGATTTGTGTATTTATGATTTGGGTGTTGAAATTTATGAACTGGATTTGTGTATTTATGATTTGTGTTATAAATTTACTAATTGGATTTGTGTGTTTACTGCTCGTGTTTTGAAATTTACGAACTGGATGAGTGTATTTATGATGCGTTTTGAATTTGATAAATATGATTAGTGTATTTATGAATTGGATTGGTGTATTTATGAATTGTGTTTTGAAATTGATTAATTGGATTTGTGTGTTTACTAATTGTGTCTTAAATTTAATTGTGTTTTAAAAAATTGGATTTGTGCATTGATTTAGTTTGAAATATATTTATAAACTGTGTTTTGAAATTTCTAATTGGTTTTGTGTATTTATGAATTGTCTTTTGTGTTTATGAAGTCTGTTTTGAATTTATTATTTTGTTATTATTTTTGCGGTATTATTTTGCGACTGATCTGGCTCCATAATCGATAGGCCGATTTTCCAAAGCAATAGGGGCAGCATGGTGGCTCAGTGGTTAGCACTGTCGCCTCACAACAAGGAGGTTGCTGGAGTCCTGGCTGGGCCAGTTGGCATTTCTTTGTGCAGTGTGAATGTTTTTCCTGCGTTCTCATGGGATTCCTCTGGGTGCTCCGGTTTCCCCCACAGTCCAAAGACTGTAGGTGCATTGGGTAAACTAAAATTGGCTGCTAAAATTGACCCCTAATATTTAAGGGATTAAGTCGAAGGAAAGCATATGAATGAATGAATAAATGAATGAATAGTTCACCAAGGAGACAATTTGAAAATAAATGTCAAAACTGTGACAGCATCAGTCACTCAGTAGCCTATTAATAATTTTAAAGACATTAATTATGTATTAATTCAATTAAAAGCCTTTACCTTTAAATTGGGAGGCTGGTATTTAAATAATTCTGTCATGTCATGTCGCATTTGGGTGTAGATAGACAAATTGCATGTCACTGGAATCTTGTCGCGTTGCTTATTGTTAGGACACAGTGTTACAGGTCATGGAAAGTCAGCTTTTTTTAGTCAGTGAAAAAAAATAATCAGGGAATTTGATATTTGGCTTAAAGTGGGAACTCTGCTTCTGTGACTTTTCCCAGCCCTACCATTTAGAGCATTTCAGTTTCTCAATCTCCCTTCAGACCCCACATTCGGCTCCGTTCTTTTGAGAACTCAAGGGTGCCTCATTATGAGACTATTTTCAGATCACAGCCGCTGACAGGAGGATGGAGAGAAGCATCAGGCCGTCATCACCTCACACAGCCCAGATTGCATCCGATTGTCCCTTCAATTCATTAAAATGCTCAACTCGACAGGCATTATGTAAGCAGCTGCAAGCGGGATGTTGTGAGAATACTGAACAGCGGCTTCTAAATTTAGAAACGAGCAATACCCGCCAGACCACTATTCTCCTACTGAGAAACAGCGGGTCTGGCTCGGCACTAATGGAAACATGGAAAGAGCGATAAAGAGTTTCATTGTTTAGTAATATATCCGTTGATAGATTTACAAGTGCTTTACTATTGATGCAACAGATTTAACTAATATAGCTGTGTTAAAGCCTTGAGACAAATCAGAGCTTTGAGAAGTAGATAGTAGTGGAGTATGGAGCAGTATGTAGTATGGAGTATTGATGCAAGCCTGAGTATATGAAATATAATATTCTGTACATACAGTGGAACCAAGGAACGATTACCATACGGTGTAACTAGGGTATGGAAATTGACCATGGTTATTCTGTTTGATAATGTTAAGACGGATATATGCACAACAATAATACAAATAACCAATAATTTGATCTTACAATAAGATTTTATATCAATATTATTTACAATTAAAACAAATTAGATGACATATATTAAATATGTATATATAATGTAATTGCATATGCATAATTAGTATAAAAATAGAGACCAGATTAATAAAAATACAGTGTACAGCAGTTTGTTAATAGATAAATTTGTTGTCACTATATGTTACTGTTGCACATAAGAAACATAATAAAATAATAATAGAAATATTAATAATAAAAATAATAATAATAATAATCCTAAAAACAACATCAAATAAAGTATTATTAATAATTGTCAATTATTTTAATATTATTTATTTATAGATTTTGTATATTTATTTATTTATAGACTTTGTATTAATATTATTTATAATTAAAACAACATTACAAATATAAAATGTTTGTGCGTGAGTAAATTTAATAAAATTTGACACATAATATTAATATAAATACACAAAAATAAATTACAGTGCATATGGCTTTAGATAGATAGATAGATAGATAGATAGATAGATAGATAGATAGATAG
>CAIGQQ010004837.1:12340190-12354415 GCA_903798035.1 Danio albolineatus | reverse complement strand
ATATATTTAAAAAACTACATATACCGTAGGAACTGTATAACTCAAAATTCTTGTGGTCTTAAAACCCTGACTTTTCCAAATCACGGTAAACCTTGAAACCGGGTTACTGTTTTTATTATAAACATAAAATAAAATGTAAAAATAACAAAACTCTGGTTTGCGTCAAAATAAAATAAAAATACCTGAATTAAGTGAATAAAAAATAAAAATAAAAAATAAAAAACCACACAATAACAATGACAAATTTTATTTTCTCAAATAAATTCACCCTTTCTGAGGACTAAAACCTTCTTTCAAAAACAGTAATGCAACTCAAAATGTTTTATTGGCAAAAATATATCATATATACAACAATTTAATAATAAAATACACACATGGAATATGAATGCAAATTTAACTGGAAATATAAAATAACAACACTCACTTTGGTTTGCGTCCTCGTCTGCCTTTGGGCTTGACCTCCATATTCTCACTGCCTGCGTCTTCCTCCTCCTCCTCGTCCTCTTCCTCTTGCTGCTCGTCCTCATTGTCCTCCTCTACCGGTGGGGCGGTCTTCCTACGGCCCCGTCTGCCTTTGCTGGGCGTCTCCTCCTTGGCAGCGGCTGATTTTGGGGGTCGTCCTCGTCGTCCTCTCTTAGGTGGACTGTTCTGCTCATCTTCGGTCTCCAGGTTTGCCTCGGCCAGACTGCTGTCTTCACCCCACTGGTCTTCAGCATCGTCAGTGCTGGTGTTTGCTGCTTTCTTCCGGCCGCGTTTGGGTTTGGACTCCTGGCCCTTGTCGTCCTGACTGGCCCCTGCTCCCCTCTTGCGGCCCCTGGTGGGCTTTTCGGTCTCTGATGGGCTCTTCATTGAAATGTCTTCATTCTCACTGTGATCACCGGAGTCCAGTCTGAGGGTCAGAAAGGAAACAGAAAACTTGGTGGTACTGGATTTAAAACTCTTGTCCTGCTGCCAAAGCTGCTCTCAACAGCTTATGAGTAGGGCCACACGGAATCTGTGCGCGCAGAATACCGCAGATTTTGAGCCCATCATTGATTCTGTTTATTTACTTGTGTAAATGTGTGTAAATGTATATCTATTCAGTTTTTTAATTAATTTCAGTAAAAATATTGATTAATATGAAAATATTCATATGATTTATTTACAACACAGTTTGTAAAGTAACATTTTCTGTCTTTTAGTAGAGATTTTATACGAGTGGCTTGCTTTGTTTACCAAATAAAGTACATCTAATTGGATTTGCATTGTAAACATTAAATAAAAGTTAAAAAGGCATTACTTTTTATTTCATATATTAATTTTTTTGTTATGATGTTCCTAAAATAATTCCGCATAAATCCGCTGATTTTTAACAAAATACTCGGCAGAAATAGCAAAAAATGTCCGCAGATTCCATCTGGCCCTGCTTATGAGGCACCGAGAGGTTTCTGATCAGTTGCTAAGATGCTATTTTCTTTTAGAAAAACCATGGTTAGTCAAATTACTAGTCCAGGCTTCAACATCAGATTCAAGGACTTTTTAAACCAAGAATCACTATAATTCACACCACCAGCATATATAACGCCATGAAAGTCCTAATTGTACTTAACATTTCACTTACACTTAATATTTATAATTAAATTTCAGAGTATTGGTTTTGAAGGTGTCATTTTTAAACAGTCATGTTCAAAGAAAATTAATACAAATTCACTGAGTTTAATACTGGTAATAATTTAACACCGTTTAAGAAATATAGATCAAATTATTTGTTTAATATTTGTAGATGAAGAGTTTATGTTCTGTTTTTGACAGAAGCACAGTAAAAGTGTTGAAATAACACCATGAACAAGTTCAATTTCAAATTTAATTCAAGCACTTTCAAGTATGGGAATACTGATAGTCAGAGAACAAAAAAAAGTCACAATTTTACTTAGTGTTGTTAATAAAAATAAATAAATAAATTAAATTAAAAAGTAAAAAGCATGTAATTAAAAATATATATTTTTTATTAAAACCGTCCTGAAACTAAAAAGTACTGAACAATATACATTTCTACAATTACATACAACACCAACATTTATCTTTTTTGTTTTTAATTAGTTATTAAGTCATATTTGTGATGCACCTAAAATGTTGATTAATGTGTATAAAAAAAATCTTAGCTTTTCTGGATTTGAGTAAAACTACTTCAGTTTTATTCAGTAAACTACTGAGATATTTCTTCTAAATTTAAATAAAATTTGTCATTCAGAGCATTTTTCTGTAAGCAAAAAAAGATGGCGCGTTTAAAAACATCTCTATGTGAATTTTTTTGTACACAATGGCAATGTTTGAACTTCAGAAGTGTTAAGTACCCATTATTTGACAGAATAAATGTATTTGGTTCGATCACAAAAAAGGAAAACTACTTTTGAAAATGATCATTTAAAGAGCACCTATGATGAAAATTAACTTTTGTAAGCTGTTTGGACAGAACTGTGTGTAGGTATACTGTGTCCACAGTCATATTGGGGTGATAGAAACACAATAGGTCTTTTTTTTTTCTTGGCGTGAAAATAGGACCCAAATCCCATTGACTTTGAGGTCCACCGCAATGTGACGAGTGTGGTTTCCCCGCCCACCGAATTGATTGACAAGCGACATGTCTCCATAATAACATGTATACACACGTCCACAGATCATTTTTTGTAAAGAAACTGGGATCAAAAAATGTTACAACTCTCTGTGATCAGCTGCACCTGTTTTAAAAAACATTTATAAAACTGCATGTTTGTATTAAAGAGAGTAAAATCACTATGCAGTTTTTAACCGCTATAATCATCACGGTTGCATGGTGTCAGTAAACGCACATCTGTGTGCGAGTACGAACTGCAAACGACATTTGTGTGTGACTCATCGTTTCAGAAAGGCTCCACCACAAATAAATCAAATAACCTTACTTGGTATTGTTGACTGGTGACCTTATTTCAGCTTCATCCGTGTCAGTCTCCATCACTGACCACTGTTTATCATACGCAAAGCATGAGAAGCAGACGCACACATGGGAGCGGTGGGCATGGAGAAGCAGCTCATTTAGATTTAAAGCCGCAGGCTACAAAAACAGCTACACATACGACACCAAAATGAGCAGATTCTATAATATATATATATAATAAATAATAAATAATCTGATGGGTGTTTTGAGCTGTAACTTTACAGAGAGGTAAAATAGGTGCCCTTTAAAACATTGTCTTTCATTTCAATTTTAAGTGTATATAGAAATAAATACATGTAAAAAAATTCATATATTGAATTAATACATTTTTTTCATTTCTTTTAAATAAATATTTCATACTATTTTCTGATACATACACACATACATACATTTAAACGTGTATGCACACAATATTTTTAATTAATAATCATATTTCAAAAATCAAAACCAAAAAAAAATTATAATAATAATATGAATAAAATAAGATTAAATTATGAAATCAAAATAATTCAACCTTGCTATTTTTATTTTACTTTTGTGCCAAAATGAATCCTCATAGCACATAACAGCGTGAGTCAAGTTACTGTATTCATTCATCATCCGCTTGTCATGGTCACATTGTATAAAGACACCTACGAGTTTGTCCATTATAAACGTTGAGGGACAGTATGAGTCATCTCAATGCCATCGAGCCGTTCGTCCGAGTGCTTTCAGTGTGACACAGGTGAAAGGAAACAGCAATTACTGAGCCTTCGTGACGCAGATCCATGAAATACTCCTTTCTAAAGAGTTTCAATGACACCTATTCAGCAGGCGACTGACTCTCAGTCTGCTTTTAGCCGTGCGGCGGTGCTGAAAGACAGTATGATTGACCAAAAAACAGTTCAGTTAGGCCATAGAGGAAATTTAATACCACAGCCGAATGTTGCTGTATGAATATTTATTTTAACAACATGCAAAATGGATTCAGGCTACGTTTAAGATCAGACCGCAGACAGCTGAGGGTTTATAACAATATTACTGTTTTTAGAAAAGGGAGTGTGTCTGGTGTTATTTATAATGTGTGTGTTAATGCGCGACACCATTAGCTTTATGGGACATCTGGAACAAATTAATGCTCGAAATCACGCACAAAAAAAAAAGAACGAGTTTTTAGGGATTTAGGGAATAAAAGTAATTTTTTCCATCATGTTATGACTTTGATTCCAAAGTGATGATATAATGAAATTACCACTGCACAAGTAACAGCTATAAAGTGTTCGCACATTAGTATTGGTGTCAAATGAGAGACATTTTGTATTTGTTTAGGGCTTTTTTGAACAAAGTTTCACTCTATATACATTTGTTTAGGCCTGAGGTTTAGGAAAATTGTTGCTCATACTAAATAGCACCAAAATTAATGTTGCTGGGGATAAAAAGTGTATAAAGTGTAATGAGGGTTTTTATAGCCTTAAAACATCTATGATAATTGTAAAAAATAAAGCTGACTACTTCGTGGATTTCACCTATTGTGAGCTATTTTTAGAATGTAACTCCCGTGATTAACAGGAGACCCCTGTGTGTTTATTTATGTTTATATTTTTTTCTACTCTTTTATATCTTTTTACACTTTGCAAGTTTTTTTTCTACAGCCACATGCTCTATACTGAAAGTCTTTAAAAATCTAAATCAGAAAGCGCTTCATTGCCAGGTATGTTCAAACATATGAAGAATTTGTTTTCGTGACAGAGCTTCTACAGTGCAACAGAATTACAGAGACAGGACAAAAAACAGATAATAAATATATTTTAAGAATAGAAGTAAGTGTTAAATGCAAATATACAAATTAACAAGTGTATGTACAGGCATATTACTATATACAACGTTATATGTGCAGCTGTTATGTGCAAATTGGCCTGTAAAGTGTGTTGTTAAACAAGTATATGTGTGTAAAAATGTATTGCAAGCAGTGATGTTGGTTCCACGATTATTATCATCAAGTGTTGATGAGATGGATTGCCTGGGAAGAAACTGTTTCTGTGTCAGGCTGTTCTGGTGCGCAGTGCTCTGTAGCGTCGACCAGAAGGTAACAGTTCAAAGAGGCAGTGTGCTGGGTGTGAGGGGTCCAGAGTGATTTTGGCAGCCCTTCTGCTCGCTCTGGATAAGTACAGTTCTTGGAGAGTAGGGAGGGTTATACCAATGATTCGCTCAGCAGTCCAAACTATTCGGTCCGAACATAAAAATGTTTTTTTGCTTTTATTTTTTAATTGCATAACTTCTATTTGCAATTTAGACTTGATTGTTGTTATTATTTTATTTTGTTATTTTTAGTTCTATTTTAAGGTGGTAGTATACACATTTCATTGCATATGACTCTGTAGGTGACAAATAAGATATTAATTTTAGTAAAGAGAACTACTAATTGCAAACATTTTACTAAGTGCGACCTATTTTACATTATTTGGTGAATTTTGCAGTATTTAGTAAAATCAATGCCAAGTATGCATTAATGCAATTATTGTGTCTGGCGATTTTCACCCAATGTTTTTAATATGGTATGGTAAAAATCACCTTTAGATAAGTAGTCACTTGCACAGAGCGCGAAAGCTTTTTCTAGCCATGATATGTTGTTCTCAAATAAGCAGTAGTGAGGTCAATTTCCACAATAAAAATGGTCTAATTATCACAATTAATGGGCAAACCAAATCAAAAAGCAACTTCGCTTATTTTAATATGTCCTTACCGAGTTAATTATGTAAAGCTGTGACACTGACCTTCCTTTACTGCGGCCGGGCGAGCTGGGGTTGGAGTTGCTGCTGGCGTTGCTGATGGTCTCCATGCGTGAGAGTTTGGTCTGCAGTTTTCCTGTGGCGGACAGCGGCTTGTTCACAGCACCCAACACGTTTGCTGCCTTAGGCTGCAGAGAATCAGACAGTCAATCTCACAGTCTTGCTGGACTGAAGGACATTAAAACTCAGAATAAAGGGTAAATATCTACCTTTCCTGGGGTAAAGAAGGACTTCATCTCAGGAGGCAGATAGTTTTTCGTGTTACTGAAATTCTGAAAGGCAGCAAGCACATGGAGCAGTTTAGTGATCAAGTGGGAGAAAAATCTATGTGAACAGACATCTTTTTGATTTGACCTGCAAACTGATTTATACTTTCTAGCTGCTAGCAGCTGGGATTCTGCACCTTTCTGAACAATCAATTGCAGTGGCTTTTGACAGAGATTTAAACATTTATTTTTTTTAGACTGCACTCGAAAAGAACATTTATTTTTAGGGCTAACCTTCACAAGAAAACACTAGTAACCTTTTTCTGCAATGCGGTAGTCCGCTCGTTTTTGTGATTAAAACTTCTGATTTAGATGCCAATTGGAGAAATTACTAGAAATAAACTGCAGAAAACCGTCAAACTACTTGCTTTATAAACGAGCGTGTTCATGGCTATACATAAGTGGAATAATATAATAAGAAAATGTCAGTTTGCAAACGTCAACCAGCATAAAGAGCTGTTTTAATGTCTCAGAATCAATGGAAGTGAATGAGACTGGAAGTCTTGAGCCAAAGATTTCAATGGCTGTGCTTGCTGAAACACCAAGTATAAGGTCAATATAAACTTTAGAAATTTAAATGAGTCCATAAGATGTCACAAATTTGCTGTGTGACTCCTCTAGGTATGTGTATTTCTCATGATACATGAATGAAGAATAGCAGCTCATTAGACTATAGGCCCGTGCACACCAGGAGGCTTATCACCAATGTTGAATAAATGTCACTAAACAAAAGGGTGCCAATGCGAGGTTAGACACTGAAGTGCAAAATGGCAGGTGTAGAAGTGTCATAAAAAATAAATAAAGTTTCACTCTTTATTCATTTGTTTAGGCCTGAGGTTTAGAATAATTGTTTCTAGTAAATACTTTAACTAAATGTTGCTTTGATACTTAAATTTTACCCCTTTTTGTATATCGCAAACATTTTAGAGGGTGTGAAGGTGAACACTGATGCACAAAATGGCAGGTTGTAAATGCGTAATTTAAAAACAAAACACCACTGGGTTTTTTGTTGTTTGACCCACCATTTAAAAAAATGGTTGACCAATAAGATCAGTGCTTTTGTTCACATGCCAGAAGCAGATGAACTTGCAGTAAACACAGATTGGTTGCGCTAAAGCACAAAACTATTCTAGTCTAGTACACATTTCTAACAATAAAGATGCATTGAGGTGATATGAAGGTAGGGCTGCTTGTTTCATTGGTGTCTGAACACGAGAGAAAATTGTTCTGTTGTGCACGTCAACTATAACATCCCTTCCACCCTTCTCCATACAATCCCCTGATAATGTTCAGACTGAAAGACATGTAGCAGTTAAGCACCTTGTCTGGTTGTGTGAAGTAGCGTGCAGGCAGTACAGGATCTTTAGGTGACTCTAGACTGTATGTGGTGCTCTTGGAGATGACGATGTTCATGGCTACATCACACACCGTGTACAGTTTCTGTGAAGAGAGAAAGCAGTAAATACACATTTATTTATTTACGGAGCATCCATGTGCTAAATAATGCCTCACAAATGGCAATGGGGTACGCGCACAGCTGTTGTTTTTCAGTCACAGAAAAATTTCTGATAAAAAGGTTTAAGTGACAATTTTCAATTTCATAAGGTTCCTTTTACAGCATCAATGTTGTAATGTAATTAAAATATAATAAGTTAAAAAGACTTCAGCATTCATGTAGTTGTTAAAACAATAAAAGACCATTCAAACGCTAGCGCCATCGGGAGCAGACAGCTAGTGCACCAGCTCTATTGAAAATACTGTGGTAAAATAAATGTCCGTATTTTAAAGACATGAAACAGAAAATTGGAAGTTAATGCATTGCTTCTTGTCTGGTCTGACAGGCACTTTTATCATTTCTAAATCAGGCAGTGATGAACGCTCATTTTTAAAGAAATCAAATCTGTCGATATTGTATGGCAGCGGTTCCCAACAGGGCGGTCCCGGCCCACAAGGGGGCCTCAGCAAGCTCTGTTTGTGGGTCGCATCATATTTTACAATTTTTTTAGAAGTGGACAATTAGGAGAACAATCATGTTTCCTTTGTAATTCGTCCTCCACAAAAAGGCAGAGTGTCACTGATTCACCTTCAGCAGTTAATAGCAATGACCCAAGCATACTGGACCCAGGTGAGGAAGCTCCAAACATTTCGGGTCACAGCGCTAGAAATACTGAAATCACATTATGCAGGAAATACCAAGACAGTAACCTGAACTATGGTTTTATTCCAATTTCTCGAAGCAAAGTTGGTAATATATGCATGAGGCTGTCCAAATTAATAAGAGACAAGTGAGCAAAACTGGAGTGACTGTATTGGGGTCTGTACTGATGGAGCTGCCGCGATGACTGGCAGGCAGTCCGAAGTAGCGAATCAAAGAGGCACTGCAATCCGCACTGCAATCCTCACACTGATTGATAAAGCATAACAAATAACATGCAAGTATTACATTTTAATAGACTATTATTTTTCCCCTTATACACCAGTGTAAATACTGATATTTTTGTTATTGAGTTTCAAAAATAGGGGCATTTTAAAGTCCAAAGGTTTATGTTTTTCAGTTACAAATGGTCTACTGATGTTTTGCTTTTATATTTGACATTAGGCTATTATTTGTGCATAAACATGTATAATTATAGTAATAAACATACATTTGTTAGAAAACACCATTTTTTTCTTATCCTTACTGCAAACTTATTGATAATATAGAAAGTTATAGCAATAAGATCATTAAATGTGGAGGGGGGCCTTACAATATTTTGCAGGAGAAAAGGGGGTCTAAGGTAACAAAAAGGTTGGGAACCACTGCTGAAAAAAAGTCTGTGTGCATATACCCCATTAATACTAGCAAAAGTCAAAAATTTAAAGGGTCAGTCGACCTCAAAATTTTTTTTTTGTTATAATCAACCTCCAATGGTTCCAAACCTGTGTGAGCATCCTTACTGAACACTAAACATTAACATTTTGTTAACCAAACAGCAACTGTTTGGTCACCTTTTTACATCATGTAAAGCTTACTTTCATTTTTGATTAACTAAAGGACACTTTTGCAGATTAAAAAATAATTTAGCAAATTATAATTGTATAGCACCCATCAGAAACACAAACCTCATTAATCTTAGGATCATCCGGACACTGTCCATCTTTTGTCTGTTTAATGTTTTCCACCATTTTCCTGATAAACGCATGGCTGTTGTTTTCATTTTTGGCCATTAGGATCTCCAAAACAAACCACAAAGCCCTGAAGGAAAAGCAGAAGATATGAAGTAGGGAAAAGGGAAAGAGAGAGAGGGAAACATCATTTTCAAGATTAAAGGCAGATGGCAGCTCTGAAACACCATTTATCAGTGTTTTCGGCAGCCTGCCAAACATCTAACAAGCTGCACATTTTCTCCACTGTTTATGAAAATCTGAAGGGCAACATATTGGTAACGAATATCTCCTCCAAATTACGCATCTGACATTTTCAGAGCTTGAAATGACAACCTAATGAAGAGATAAACATTCTGCTAATTAAAGTTGGAAGAAAAGCTTGCATGAACTCACTCTTTGATGTCTTTGAGCTGCTCGATGTCCTGGACCTTCACGTAATCTGGGTCGTGGACCAAAAGGTGAATTGCATATGGCACCACATACTCCGGCAGGAGAGATATCAGCTTCTCTGAAGTACAAACACACACTCAATTGTTAGAATAAAAAGCCAGGTATATTCTCTCCACATTTTACAACAGAACACCGTGGTGCATGAACATGAATAACTATTGGAAATGGTTCACATCCTCCAAGGGCCTGAAACTTGCAAATCAAAAGTGAAAAGGCTGACGTGCTGTGAATTCAATCCAAGAGTAACAGATAAAGAAAACAATACAATGCTCTAGCGAATCCACTTGACAGGACAGACATAACAATTGTGTCTTTTGCATAATGACCCAGATGACCAGTATGGCAGAAGATTTCATTGTGTTGGAAGGTGCATGAATAATAAAGGGTCATGAAATCCCCTCTTTCAGTTCAAGTCTACCTCCGAATTTTTTAAAAAAAATGCTTCATGATGAGCATAGAGCGCTGTAAAAAGAGGGAGGAGTGGACGTGGCTGGCAGAGCAGGGGAAAAAGAGCAGAGCGGAAATCAGACTAAAACAATTTTTCAAAAGGAAACAAAACATGAGACCACCCATGATTTTAGAGTTAGGGTTAAAATGCAAAGAAATAAAGGGCAAGTAATTTATTGCCCTGCTACATATACGATAGGTTATTCATAATTTCATACAATAGGCTACACATAACACAATTTGTTATATCATTATCATAATCGTGTTTACATAAACACTAAATGAGGAGGACTTCCCAGGTATGAAAGCAGACACAGTGGTGCAGTGCAGCAGGTCTCTTGCCATGCATATTCCAAGCATTAGCCCTGCCGGTAATCTGGAGGATTTTAAACATAGGCAAACACAACAGCATGGATAGGTGATGTGTCTGAATGGTAACTAACTCAAATGATAAAAGACAAAGTCCACCATTCTCCAATTCTCGTACAGCTCTCTCGATAAAACTGCTTGCTGCACATAAACAGCTTGGCTGAATAGGTAGCCCTGACAGCATCGAGGGGAAAACCATGCAACAAACCCTGTGGATCATGGTAACAAACACATACGACCCTTCATGTATGGCTAAATATGGCATGCTGTGCGCAGCCAAGTCACAGCTTGGCAGGTCTGTCATCGGAAAGCACAGGCTCTCATGAATAATTAAGGAGCAAGGTCTTCTCATAGGATGATCAACCCTGTAGTGTTTCTGGGGCTTGCTACAAAACTCTTTGAACTATTATTGTCTATAAAAGAAATAATACTGTCAATCAATGTTGATGAAGTTACCATATATGGTTCGTCACCCAATAAAGGGTTAAATGAACTGATAGTCTTCTTGCAACTTGGTTTTAAATAAGGAATACCCCTCTGCCCAAAAAATAATCACAACTGTCAAACAATTAATAACTAGTTTAGCTGGGGAAAAAACAATAAATAAATAATAAAGAATTCTAGAAAAAAAAAGAAGAAGTAAATACTACTGCATTCAGAAGCAGAAAGAAACTCCTCTGCAAACGAATTCAGTCATGAATGTCACAATCAAAGCGACAAGAAAATTAATGAATTCAGTTGATTTTCAGCATTACATTTCAATATGCAAATGTTGCATTTCATTTCTTTTTACTGGTTTACTTGAGGCAGCACTGTGAATAACCCATCACTCGTCTCTGTTTTAAATGTGAAAGCCAATCACATGAATTTAGATCAGTCAGTGCTTTTGTCTGCGTGTGCTCTGCGCTCTGCTTACAAATTCTATTCACATCTTAAGCAACAAAGCAGAGATATGATTTGGGTAAAAGATTGATTTTGCTGCCTTAGTGACTGAAGTGATTGAAAGTGCATAAGTTGTGCTAAAGAACGCTTTGTCACTGTTGTATGGTCAAATTAGACAATATAGATGGAAAAGCATAAAAGGTATGACATTACAATTATGTAAACAGGTTAATAAAATTTCCTCATACTTCAAATTTCCTTAACTCATATCCAATTTTAAAGTAATTGCTCTTAACAAGGGCTGTACGATGTTGGAAAAACTTGACATTGAGATATTCTGTTTTTCTGTGATATACATTTATTAAATTTCACCAGATAACTTGGAGGAGCTCTATTTAGAAAGAATTCATCAATTTACATTGATTGAGATGTTCAATGATTGTGCATTACATCTGCATAAAATATAATAAATAAAAAGTACATATAAATTCAACAGAGCAAAATTAAAGTTAAATAAACAGTGTTTAATGGTTTTCAGGAGAGCCTAACAGTGTTCAGGTAAAGAAAATTACATGGCCTTCATAGTATAAATCATTCAAAAATATTTAATTTTAAATCAGAATGACAAACAACATTGTTTTTTTTGTCTAAATGCTTTAAACTTCCAAAATTCTCACAATCAAAAGGCTTAAACTGCAAAATCCACAAACCTCATGTCTTCTGAGTTGTGTGACTGATCAACTATAATCTCAAGTCAACATTGCACTTCCTGCGATGTGACTATTGAATGTGCACACTGCAATATCGATGCTAAAATGATATAATGTGCAGCCCTGCTATTAACTGTTGATGAAAAAGATTACAATGCTCTGGAGTCAGATTACGACTCTCCCAAAATAAATAAATTAATTAATTAATTAAAACATAAATAAAAAATATATATAAATAAATAAAATAAAAAATTAACAAAAGTAGCTCAGGTTGAAAAAGAATTAATAAAGAAGAGATTTAATAAAGGAAACAAATGTTCCATCCTTACCACTGACTGCTGCATGCTGTTTCAGGTATTCCCTGCGCAGGTTAATGTTTTTGACCAGGCACTGGCGGGCATGTGCCCTGCGCTCCTTCACCGGGTCTTTGGCACACAGTGTGAACACAGCCAGATACTCCAGTGGCAGACGCAACCTACAAAGACCTTTGTGCAGCTTCTGAGCGAAAGCCTGTCGCACCTGGTAGCACTCGTCCTAAAAAACAGACAAGAGGACTTATTAGACGTTTAGCTGATGATTTTAATCAGTGGCTTCGAAAACGCTTCAAGAACAATAACCCTTGAGCGACCTGAGGTTAAGAGCCACCCTTAAGCTTCTGCAGTGAAGACTATTCCTGAATCCAGGTCAACATGAAGTCAAAAACGACCCCTTTTACTTTCTCCATGCACACTATTAGATCAACTGTGAAATAATTCTGAATGGTCTTCTAACAGAAGTAAAATAGCTTTTGAATGACTATTCATACTAAAACTACATCTTTGTCTGCAATAAAAAAGCCATTGTTTTCGAGAGACACAATCATGTGCGCTGAGGCTTATTTCTGATTTTATCGGTCAGCTTGCAGACAACAGTGGCTTCATCAAACACATACGGGTCATAAACTTGAAATCAAATTACATTTTTAAAGTGTGTCTGGTGACCAGAAATGCATCTATTCACTACAAAAGCAACAGGTCTGCTGGTCGGAGAAGAGTAACCCATTAAAATGATGTTACGGGAACTTCTCCTTGAGATTAAGATAAAAAGATAAGTCCATCAGGCCAGTATGCAGTTAGATAAGGAGCTGGTGATGGGCTTACGTTGATGACGAGGGCGCAGAGCTGGTACTGCTCCAGGGTGATGATCTCATGGTAGCATGGCTCCTGAGCGAGACGGAGAATCGCACAGCCGGCTGCCAGACGCAGACGAGACATGTCCGGCTTCCTGCACACCCACACACAGAGAAACAGCACGTCAAATCTCTCCCAAAAAATATATATATATAAACCACCAGTGATACTTTGCCATGGATACCATCATTTCCCAGAAAAAAGGTTTCCAAACATAACTGCAGGGCATCTTTCTAAATGTAATCTAACATTTGATGAAAAATAATTATTCGTAAACATCATTTAAAAAATGTAGTTTAAATTACGATCATCAGTGCCAACATGTTAACATGATTTATTCATAGTGCTATTGTAATTTAACACAAATAAATTATTGAAGCACGCAAAATTGCATCATTAATGCAATTCATGTCACACAGTCAGATGACTTTGGCAGTCAGGAATACATTAGCATGAGCATTTACAATGGTGCAACCAACTGTAACCCTGTAACACTTTCACCTGATTTGGCTCCTCTGTTTGTGATCAGAGCATTTTAAACTCCGGGAAAATGTTTAGTTCAATGATCCAGTAAGCAAATTCATTCAGTCCAAACAATGAGCAATCAGAATACAAAAACCCCTCACTAACGTTTGAAAAACCAGCAGTTCAAATGACATTTGTACAGCGCTTGTCACAATAATTATTGTTCCAAAGCAGCTTTACAAAAGGTGAGTATAATTGTTTCATCCGTTATGAATGGTTCTTTATTACACTGGTGGTGATGTGGAGAGACTCCCCCCTTCATGATTGTGAAACGATTTGGGTGGATGGCTATACACGATAAATACGCTATATAAATACACACAATACATTACATTACATTTTCTTATGCTCAAACAAGCTATGCAAGTGCAAACTCGATGCAATAATCACTAACAATTTTATGCACAAATACATTTCAATATATTCACATCATCTACACAGACATTCAGGATGTTTCGGTTTATCATGTCTACGCTGCTATGATTAATCTTCATAATATAATATAATATAATATAATATAATATAATATAATATAATAT
>CAIGQQ010004837.1:12328198-12340180 GCA_903798035.1 Danio albolineatus | reverse complement strand
ATATAATATAATATAATATAATATAATATAATATAATATAATATAATCAAGGTAGACCTATACATTTTCTAATTCTTGTTTTCCATGGAAACTGCTGGTGCTGCTAGCAACATTGTCTAGGGTTTGAGCTAAAGGAAAGCTTTGCTAATGCAGGAAAAGGAGTTCTTTATTGTGTTGTGTTAATTTAGATGCCACAGCGAAGGTTACTCGTGAAGAGTTGAAAACTATGGAGACACCGCTCACCCCATCTTGCCCTGCTCTGTCAGATCTCCATCGCTGCTCAGGATTGCCGTCAACATTCGCAAAGTTGAGTTTCCAGATTTACTCTGGTTGTTCTTCACACCGAGCAGCCAGCGGACCATCAGTTTCAGACCCTGAATCTAAGACACACAGAGATAGAAGATCAGTGAACTTATACTTTACACTAACATCATCTCCTGCCAATTCAGGTGCCATTTACTTGCAATGTAAAGGTGAAAAAAGAACCTGTCTAGGCGTATCAGATGGGAATCAATGCAATACTGGCTGAAATGTGCATCACTCTGGTACTTTCTTCAATAGAAATGAATAATGCATGGCACAAGACAAATCTTAGCTGAAGTTTTGATTTATTTACAGAGCGTCTCACCTTAGCCGATGTTTCAGGAGAGACTTCGTCATCTGAGACCCACAGCTTGGTGGTTTTCTTGCCAGGAATCTTTGCAGCAAACAGAAAATCTAGATCAGTATCAGATGCCTCAAAACCCGAGAGTGAGGAGAATCCTTTACTGCCTGGTCTGAAAGTTTGCTAACAAGGTTATGCCTAAAAATAAACACTACTTGTTATAGAGCGGAGGAGACAAATGATATGTCACCGCTATGTGTATTAAAGCACACAGATTGTTTTAAAACCACTGCGTAATGAAATATAACTGTGCCCACAAGGTCAATCGAATGAGATCAGTAAACAAGATCTTGTCTTTGAAACTTTTTCACTCATTTGCTCTTGTATTTCACAGGGTTGATTTAAGCCTTAAGCAAGCACATCCCCATGAAATCGCATTAATTCAATAAGTCTAATTTAGTTCATGCTACAGGCAAATACACAACACATGCATTTTTAATGCTGTCCTGTCAACTGGCTAGGAAATTCATTATCAGCAGGGCCTTCACAATCTTGTAATTTTAGCTAATAATTTATTGATATACAAATAATTGTGCTTAATGATTTAAATGTCTAATGTTTTTACTCTAAAGCTAGCAGAGCTTGACTCACACAGGCCTTAAGTTATTTATTCTCAATTTAGAATGAAATAAATACATATTTTCCTTTAAAACTTTATAAACAAACGTTAAATAGTAGAATGCAATTTAATTAACTGTAAATACAGAAGTATTTTTGAATTGCAACAGAAAGATTATAGTTAATAAATTGTTTACTTTTTTAATTTACATTTTACTGATGTGTTTTTACTATGCGCAGAAAGGACAAGAGGAAACAGAGCATTCTGGGTGCACAATGCATGTTAAATCATGCACACTAGAGCAATTGAGAGCCATTTACACATCAATTGTCTGAGTTCACTCTGAGAGCACACATAATGCTTTACTTCACAAGAATGAGAGACATAAAAGGTGCATATTTATGCAGAGCATCACATTGATTGCTGTATCCTCTCATCAAAATTCAGATAATAATGCAGAACTATAATGAGCAATATTATAACTTACCCGGTCGTTCATTAGCAGGTCTTTAACGATGAAATTGGCCACTAAAGATTTGAGCGGAGCTGCAAACTGTTCTGGGGCCAGCATGGCCAGGTGTCCCAGCGTCGTTAAAGGTGTGATGAGCTGCTCCATGTTGTCTGTGTCTAGACCCTTATGCAGAGGCTACAACACATCGAAAGTAATTGGTTAAAATTTAGGTAAAACGTTAAAGGAATGAAGTGACAAATTGAAGACTTGTAAACATTTTTAAGACCATTATGAATTAATTTTAAAAGCTACATTTCACAATGCTGGTCTCATTTGTAGTTTTATACAGTAAATCATAATTTGACTAAACAAAATAGGGCAGCATGATATTGGAAAAAAATGATATTGTGATAGGCATGAGACGATAACCAATTTCATGGTATACCGCGGTTTGGAAAAGTCAAGGTTTTAAAACCCCCCAAATTTTCTGCTATACCGTTCCTAAGGTATGTGTAAGATATTTATTTTTTTTATTATTCATGTTTTTTTTGTTTGTTTGTTTTTAGTATAACAGTATCTCCAGCAGAAAAGATATCAAAAGACAGGCGTTCTAAATTGTATAGAAATATGTGTTAAATATGTGAAACTTATGAAGACAGCAGAAGTCAATGATTCATGTGAATTATTTAGCCTGACATGTTTACTGCTCCAAAATACTTTAAATGTTTCTCAAAATAAAATATATTGTGTTCAAAGGAGAAAAAGGTTTTGTTTTTTACCCAGACATTTAAAAAGAATATATTTTAGAGTAGTAATCACAATACTGTCAAACCGTGATATTTTTAATCGAAGGTTATTATACCGTCAGAATCTTATACTGGCCCATGCCTATATTGCGATATTTTATTTTTCTGCATTATAGCAATATGAATACAGTTTGACAATATCGTTTGAATAGACCATTTCAATGTGGTGATGTCACTGGCCCCATGAACATTTCCTGTATGTTGTCAACCAACTCCGTAACTGCAAGAAGAGGCAATTTAACCATATCTTAATGTTAAAACAGCTGTCATAACATTATTTATCAATATGTGGACCTTTTCAGATTCTTGGAAGTTATGGAAATTAAAAATGTAAAACAGGAAATACATTAGGACCATTGTTATTGTTTACATCAAAATGGTCTATAGCACTATTTGACAGTTTTGAACAGTATTCAGGTTCAGAAATGGAAAAAACACAATGTAAAAACATTTCTTACTTTGCTTTGTCTTGTTTTTAGTCCAAATATCTAATAAAATATTTTTTTTGACTTCAACTTCAGAAGAAACCACATTTTTAAACAAGAAAAACGTGGGTTTTTTGGCATCAATCATACAAACACAGTAATTAAATACAATTCTGTAGTTTCTGGTCAACTATATTTCAGACTCAACATTGCATATGTTGTGACTATTGCGAATGTGCACATTGCGATATCAATGCTGAAACGATATATTGTGCAGCCCTAAAACAAAAGAATGAATGGCTTAAGAATTGGCAAAAGAATTTTCATCTTAGTCCCTTTATTAATCTGGGGTCGCCACAGCGGAATGAACCACCAACTTATCCAGCATATGTTTTACGCAGCGGATGCCCTTCCAGCTGCAACCCATCTCTTGAAAACATCCATACAAATTAATTCACACTCATACACTACGGACAATTTAGCCAACCCAATTCACCTATACCACATGTCTTTGCACTTGTGAGGGAAACCAGAGCATCTGGAGGAAACCCACGTGACCACAGGAAGAACATGCAAACTCCACACAGAAATGCCAACTGACCCAGCCGAGGCTTAAACCAGTGACCTTCTTGCTGTGAGGCAACCCACTACGCCACCATGGCACCCTCCATTCAGAGAGTATTGGAGTTAATGTTAAATTGACATAAAATATTTAAGACTTGTTTAAAATGAGTTAAGAACACAGTACTTCAGAGATTAAGACTCAAGACCTCAATTTTTAATACCCAGTAGAAATCCTACAGAGGCTCATCAAAATCCAGACATTTATCATTGTGCTCTTAATCTTACCTCAAATATCTGTGCAAAGTGTGTGTCTCTGTTGGAAAACATGGCGTGGATGCAATGGATGGCATATTTGGCCTGGCGAGGAGGGCCCTTTTTTGCTTTGTGCTGCAGTACTGGTAACAGGACTCTAGGGGGCAAAAGAAAATAAAACATGCAGAATCGAACGCCACCGTCCACTTTATGTATGCCTGCACAGCACATGAAGAGGTTTTCAATAAAAGAGGCATAGCATCTCAGGAATCATAAACTTAGAAACAGTCTTTAATAATGCATGTTTAAAACACTGCTGGAACAGTGAATCCCAGATTGTGCTCTTCTGGCCCGTGATACAATGTGAAACGTACGATTTGATGTGTGGGAAGCTCTCCTCCAGTTTGTTGCCAGTGTTTTTGAAGATCTGCAGCGCGGCCTCTGCAACCTTCTCATCGTCCATTTTTAGGCAGCCCAGCAAAGACTCAAAGGTTTCAGCAGAGTGGAATGACACAGGGTGGGTGAAGGATAGGACCTGAGGGGTGTAAGAGAGATACTTCAATACAGCTATGAACACAATTTTGCAAACCGAGCTATAGTGTCTGCTTGCATGCAACTGGGCTAAAGAAATGCACTAACAATGATTAAGCGTATTAAAGGGATAGTTCACCCAATAATGGAATCAGTGTCATTTACTCACCCTTCCCTTGTTCACTACCTATTTTAGTTCTTTCTTCTGTTTTCTATAGGACTGTCAGTAACTGGCAGCCATTGACTCCCATAGTAATTGTTGTCCTACTATGGCAGTCAATGGGTACCATCAACAAGTTTATAATAGAAGAAAGAAACTTATAAACGTTTTGCACCACATGAGAGAAAGCAAATGGTATGGTAACTTTAATTAACTATCCCTTTAGACTAGCAAAGTCAAGATTTAGGGTTTATTTACCTTCAGCAGTTCCAGGCCGGCTCTGATCGCTTGCTCAGTAGGGACTCCCTCATCTTCATCATCAGCAGTTCCTTCTATAGATTTGTTTACCTGTTTGATAAGTGCACTGCAGAAAGAGAGGAAGGAGTGAGATCTTGGGCACAAGATAGTACATTGATTGCCAGTATTTAATATAATACTAACCTGATAGACTCTGTGTCGATGTGAACAGGTGCTATCCTCTCCAATAAGAACTTCACCATCTCTAGGAAAGGGTTGCTGGGCTGTTTGGGGCTGCCCAGTTTTTTTGTGATCTCTTTCTGTGAGGTGCAAAACACAAACGGAGTCAACTTACATTCTGTGAGTAACTTAACATGCAAAGTGAAGTAATGTGGTTCTTACCACGCAAACTTCTGCCTGTTTACACGAGCAGGACGGGCTCACAAGAGTCTCCAGCTGCTTTCTGATCTTCTCATCTTCTTCTAGAACCTGAGCAAGCTTCTTTACAAAGTCCTGCGTCTTGCCAGGGTCTGGCAGGTTTCCTTTAACACAGAAATGGAGATTGAGAGAAGTTCCCTTTGACAGGAGATTAATCTAACAGCACAAACATGACTTACTTGTGATAACCATGACCTTTGAGAACACGGCCTTGTTGTAAGAATCAGACTGGGGGAATAAGAAAAAACTATTCAAAGTTCAAACAGGAGAACAGCATGTAATATAGAGGAGAAGTTTGAGCAAAACCAAAAAATGTAGAGTAAAACCAACTTTTGGCTGTTTTACAAGATCCAGGAGATCTTTGACATTATGTCTCAGCATGTTCTGACACTTCCACATTTCATTTAGAGCTCTGTGGGAGAGATGGACCACAACCACTATTATCAACATTCCATGTCTGAAAATACATCTTTATAGCTCCAGTAAACACCCTTCAGACCCGTAAGCACCTTATAAAATCATTTTAACTATTAAAACACCTACTTTCCCTGAATAATACGAAAGATTTCCAAGTGAAACAATCAGGGCTGTAAGGGTACACATATTCATGTCAGACAATTTTGGAACAGGACTTTTGGTTTCACAGGTGTGGGTGCAGAACGTAATTTGAAACTAGCTTTAAATCATCATAGTTTGAGCAAAATCAACAATGATTAGGGATGCACAGAAGTTTCAACCACCAACAATTATTGACTATCAATTGCAGTTTTAGGTTTTCAGCTAAAAGAGAAAAACAGACGGAAATATGAGCTGAAACAAAAACTATATTTTTTTCAGCAGTGTTCAGCAAACTGGTTTTACTCTTCCTCCAGCCATAGTCACTGTGCAGTGTGAATAGGCTTTCAGACTGGATGCGGAAAACACTGCTCTATGAAACCTAATTATTTCTTAAGCCATGTAAGGGAGGTTTGTTTTTGCACCATGTAGTTTTGTATTTTGTTTAACCCTAATAACAAAAACCTTTACTGAAAAAACTGCATGATGTGTTTACTTGTGTTATGTTTGACAATTACTTAAATTTGTTTGATGATCTGACACAATAGTGTAACAAACACCCCCCAAAAAAATCTCAAATTATGTTTTAATAATTTATTATTTTCTTGATTAACATAAAGTAGTGCAATGGTAAATTATTTATTTTATACATTTTGATGTGCATTGCTAATTTTTACCCTTAAATACCAAGATCAATGCTTTATTCTGCGCTGTTTTAGTTGTGCAAATAAAACTTCACTAGACATCGCATAGCACACCGATCTATTACTATAAACAAGAAACTGTCTCATCCTTCAAATTGTGTCCAAATAAAAAATATATGTTCATTTTATACATATCTATATCAAAAACACACCAAACCAAATATTCAAATGCACCAAAATGCTATTTGTGTACAACTTATGACCCAGAAACAATCCATTAGATTGTACTTTTGGGTGACATTACATGACAGCGATGTTTTAAATTAATAAAACAATAATTACTGCACCTACTTGACAGCATTTCCATCCAATGTGGCGTACAAGTAATATAGACACTTCATTCGCTCTGTAGTCTCTAAATTGTGAGGCACAAGATACTGGGCGAAGATCCTCTCCACAAGTAGCCTAGCAGAAAAAAATTAATCCAATTAGATTTTTTACATTTTAAAATGTATTTAAATTCATTCAAGATAGCACATGGTTTTCTTTGACACAATTTAAATGAGCTTAGAAAGCGTTCCAGTCATTTTCAATCTTATATTGATGAGCCTATCATAACACAAAATTGCATTTGCTCAGAGTTGCCATCTCATGCTTTAATGATGCAATAACTTTATGAACCAACTCATCAGGCGAGGCATTCAAAACAGCAAGAGGACAAGCTGTATGCAACATCATAAAACCTTAAAAAGAAAAAGCACGAAAACACCAACGAAGACAGAAATGATTACAAGACTGGCAAGGAATCATATTTCAGACAATGACCGCAAATGAACTCAGCATGTGTATTTAAATTTCAAGTCAAAAAGTTGTGAGCCACAAACTGCAGCAATTTCTGCATTTCATCCTGTGCCTCCAGTTTAAGGGCCAGTTTTGGAGAGAATGAGGACACAGTCTATTTGAAGCTTCTATATAATAAAGCAAGACATTACAATGCATTCACAATCACAATATAAACAGCTCATATACCAGTGTCAGGTCCCCTACTACTACTGAAGTGTCTAATTTTAACGCAAAAGTGTAAAAATTTGGTTTGCTTTAGTGCAGTGAAAATTAATTTAAGTTAATACTGTTCAACAGTTAGTATATTTAGAAAAGGCACATTAAATGTTACGCAAATAAATCAAATAAATCCTGTTTTTTGAACCTATTGAATTTTCCTGCAAAATCAATCACACAACGGTTTTTAACACTGATGATAATGAAAGTTTCTTGAGCACCAAATTATCATAATAGAATAATTTAAGGATAATGTGACAATTATTTTTATTTTGTATGTATTTTATCAAATAAATTCAGTTTGGTGAGCAGACTTTTCATAAACAAAAATATTTCGAACCACAAAATGTTGTCAAAAAAAAAAAAAAAATTTCCACATATTAAAAATATAATTATATACAGTGTTACTGTTGTAAGCCAAAAGTCAAATTCCCTGACTTTCCTCTGACTTTCACTGACTAAAAAGCTGAATTTCAATTATGCTGATTTACCTCACATTTTTCTGGATTTATTAGATCATATAAGTGGATTATATCCATTTATACTGGATTTATTTATGCTTTTGAAGTGCATTATGAGATGAAGACGAACAAAAGATGTGTAAATGTGTGTAAAATTTCAAAGCAAAACAACAAGAAATGTCATAAATATTGGCACAAGTTAAGTCACTCTCAAGTCATTATAGGCTTCACAATCATGAAATTTGCACAAAATCTAGAAAAGACTTGTCGAGCACTGAGCAGACAAAAAACAGGTACATACATATTTTAACAGAATCAGCTTGGGGACATTTGATTGTCTGTTGCCAGGCAGGAAATAAAATAAAATGTCAATAAAAACAGCCTGACCATAACAACAGGCAAAACACGTGAAACAACATGATAAAAAATTATAGTAAATAGGAAGTAGGGCCAGGCAACTAATTGCAATCGCAAAAATATATAAAAGGCTGCAATATTATCTATTAATTTATTTAGATTTTTGTTCATGTTCTTGTGCACATGATTTTAATATGTTAACCAATCAGAGCTGACGCAGCACACTGGGCAATTACAGCTAAGCTGAGCAGGAGAAAGATGTTAACCATCCAGAGCTCACTCATTTGGTCCATAATGCACAGCCCTAATAGGAAGTAAAGTTGAAAATGATAAACAAAAATCAGGAAAAGGAAAAAGGAAAAGACCTTTTAAAATTTCATGATATTGCAGAAAATTCCCTCTATATATTAGAAAATATAATAAAAATATATAATAATATTCTTATAAATGTTATTATAAAATGTAATATAAAAAATATACATTAAAAATGAAAATATCACATTACAAAATAACTACATAAAATGATAATTTCACAACAACGAGTACATCCAAATACATAACCCATCTACTACGATGGGCTTGCACACAATGTGCAAACTATAGCTTTATAACACTTTAAATGAACAGTCTACAAGTAATACGTTTCCAAATCTGTGTTAGCGAGCGTCTGTCTGATGATGACATCACTGTTTTGTCTTTATGATTGGCCCCGTGTCTTGAGGGAGCTCTGCAGAATCACTCAACCCAGGTTCAGCTGAGGATTTTCACAGTTCTCTTGTTTTCAGCCAAAGCGCAAGGCTCTCGATGGTCATTTTTCAATGTTCTCATTTGAAAAACATGCCCACTGGCTGTCAATACATCAGAAAGTCGCCTCAAGCCCTAAAAACATGACTGGATTTTTAATATGGTAGGGGAGACAACTGAATCAGTACCGCTGCAGAACTTTCTCTGTAAACAGCAGCATCTCAAATCCTCTGTCGACCAGTAGTCTTTAAAATCCAACAGCTTGAGAATGAGCTTATAAAATCCAATTACCCAACAGAGCTCCAGCATACAGGAGATTCTGTTTTATAGCAAACTCTCATAGGGTTTACACCACATTCAAAGCCTGTCAGACACCAGCGCGTTCTATAGCATCTTAAGCCCATTGAATAGGAAAACATTTTTGAAACCAACTACACACAATTTTCAGTGTCTTGGTTGCATACAAATTTCTCTGACTCTTGCTCGCATTCAGGGCATTTTTAGACAGCCATTCAAGTGTAATTTCAGCAACTGAAGCATGTTTTTAATATTTGATGCTTAAAGCCTGAGGCCTTCAAGACACTGGTCTGATTTATCAGGACACTCATTCAGTGACATCACGGACAGTTTATGAATTTTATTTGAACAAACAACAACATTTCCTGCACCTGTAAGACTCTGCAACTTAAATGAAGATAAAACAATTTGGTCAAATATTTAAAGCAAACTGTGATTTATTATTGGTTGCTAGGGATGTAACTATTCGTCGTGAGTCGGTTGAAATCGATTCAAATATGTGACAATTCGCTAGAAATGTTGAACGAGTAGTGATACATTTTTTGAACAGAGGGGGCCCTGTGTTTACAGGCGCAAACTGGTTTTACCTGTACATCAGCAGCGAGGTGGCGGTGACATAAACCATCAGCACAGTGAAAAACTACTACAGACGTCTATACGCAAAAAAACTATTAATAAGCCAAACCACAGGGACCGGTTGATTTGCAGCTCCGCTTGCTATGACAAGTGCTACGGAGATAAATAGTTAAGTCTAGATCAGTGGTTTTCAAACTGTGGTACGCGTACCACTAGTGGTACACAAGCTTCCTTCTAGTGGTAAAGAGGAACTGCTGAATAATTTTAGTAAAAAAAACGAACACACTTTTAACCCTTTGACGCGTACGATAACACTGATGTGATTAGTAAATTGATTTTAATAGGCTAATTCTTTTATTTAAGTGGCTGACAATAATAAATATTCGTAATTAGAAGAATTGATCTGCCTTGTTTTTGAACTGTGCAGTAGCTGCTTAATTAGGCCTACTATGCTACTGTACTTCAATACCGGTTATTATGGTGGTACTTGGAGACTTTTTTTTTTCTGAGGTAGTACTTGGAGAAAAAAGCTTGAGAACCACTGGTCTAGATGATACGAGATTGAAGCGAACTTAGTGTGAAGTGACTTTTAAAGCATCTCTGGAGCTGAAGTCCATATATTCATGTCCTCATATAGTGAGACGTCAAACGCTGAAAACACCACGACAATCACACATGCTTGAGTAGAAGTGTAGAAAACAAAACCACACCATTCGTTCACTCAGACATGAGTTCATTCAGTTCATTCATTCACAGAACATCCAGGCTTCATATTAAAATATGCTTACTGAAGGTCAATAGTTCACATTAAGATCTGATTTTGTGGACACCACTATCCTGCCAACTTCTTGGTATTCAGCAAGCCATTTCTATTTTAATGAATGTATTCTGTTATTCAGTCCATGTTTTCTGATAATAGTACACAAATCCATCCCTCACTCACTCACTACTGACTCAAAATACAAAGCAGCTGAATTTAAAATAAGCAGGGAAGTCATTCACATATTGGGAGGCGTCCGTAAAATCAGCTCCACTCACCGGTCATCGATGCTGTTCTGGTAATAAATATGGAGCAGTTTGTCTTTGATCCAGGAGATCTGCTTGGCTGCCTCTTTGCCAGCCTCTGCCTGTAAGGCGTACTTCTTATAGATCTGAGCCAGGCCCATCATAGCCTCCTTACGGACACGCCACTGCAAGATAACACACAGACATTATTACACTGCAGAACAAAAATCATATACTTTGAGCCAGAAGTAATAAAACTACTCAGCAGTCCAGTTAAGATTAAAATACAGGAGCAATAGTCAATTGTCTGCCAATTTTCCATAGACCAATATTTTAAAGTAGATCTTTTTAATACATGGCCAATCACTTTTTAATTTGATTATTTACAAGTGTCAGGTTTATCATGCAAATGAATTGCTGATTTATTCATAATTACTAATTACAACAGTAATACATGAGGAATGCACAATATCAGATTTTAGACCCACAACTAGGTTTGTGCTATGGGTTTCTTACAATTAACCATTGCAATCAGTGGCACACACTAAAATGCTTGTCGGAAAAATCACTGGAGCATTATAAGACTTTGGACTTTTATGACTTTTTACAATTTTATTGTAATCGAGGTCAATGAGGTTACCATAAATGGTTCCTCGTCCAATAAATGGTAAAAAAAAAAAACTGACCCCAATAAATCATCAATTACTAAACACAGCTACTTTAATATATATGTATTTTACTTTCATTTTTATTAGTTACAGTATTACCCCTTAAATAAATCAAAATTCTTATCAGACAGGCACTAGGACCCAGGATAGTCCTAGGTAGCAAAATTGTGAAGAACTATTAAAGGCTGATTTATATTTCTGCATCGAGCACACGCGTATGGTCTGGTGCAGCATTCGCATGGTCACAGACCCCTCGCCATGGCTGAAGTTGATGCACACCTCTCAAAAAAAAAAAAAAAAAAAAAAAAAAAAACTCACAAAGGAGTAGGGTCTTTCTGCGGACTGCGAGACAGGGGTGTAACATGAAGGGTTGTAACTTGTAGTAGCCTAAGTTAGAGGTGTGACTTGAAGCTATGGAGACCAACATGTCAAAGCAAGATGGTGCTGTACATCAGTTATTAACATCTACACCTACTCCACAACTAAACCCAACCATCAGTTATTTACATCTATACCGACCACAGCCCTA
>CAIGQQ010004837.1:12264090-12322476 GCA_903798035.1 Danio albolineatus | reverse complement strand
ATATATATATATATATATATATATATATATATATATATATATATATGATCATCAAGGATGAGTACATTTTATTAGCTAGAGAATATTAATTTACTTCAGACATAAACATACATACCTTCAATTCTAACCAACTTGCTATAAAACGTAAATACAGTTTTTTAAATAAATTGTGCTCAGTGAATAATAATGTTTCTTTTTATGTCTTAGCCATGTCTGTCCATAAACCAATAGCAGACAGCTTTCGTTTTTTCCCTATTGCGTTGATTAAAATTGCTGTGCCTAATGAATCAGAGTAATTAGAATGCTTTAGGACAGATTGGACAGTTTGGAACAGTATAGAACTTTCCATTTTCACATTTTTCCATAGAATGTGACAGTTTGTAAAGAGTATGAATAAAGTTTGGACATGCCACTTTTTGTTAAAAGATACATAAAATCTGAGAAATACTTTTTTCACAAAGATGCCTCTTGTACATAATTGTAATATCTTTCAGGAAATGCCCGTGTCATTTCCAGTCAAAAATCATTTGTTTTAGCTGGTTGAATAAAATAATTTCAGACTGGACGACATATAGTAAAATACAATACAAAAAAAATTTAAATTCGCATAAATAAAGCTAAAATAAACAGTCCTTTTTTAGGGTTTTCATGCATCTAACAGCAGTTTTCAGTTACAAAAACTGAAAAAACACAATTAAAATTAATTAAATGAAGGTTAACCACTACTGATCTAGCAATTTAGTCAAGAGCAGAGTGATTTCTTTATCTTTTGTTGTTTGATTAATATTAAAAACACAGACAGCAGGAATAAGATGTTTTTGGTTTTTGTTTTTTACTTTAAGACTGAGCACGATGAGAAAGTTACAGACAACACAATTTCCTGAATGTTTACATTTCTAAGGCATAACTGATTGAATGCTTGTCAAATCGGACAGATGAACATAATTAATAATCATAACTAAGGCCAGGCAAAATCTGCAGCCATTTTTTGCCATTTCTGCAGATAATTTTGTAAAAAATAATTTTAGGAGTATCATAACTATAAACTTTATTGATGAAATAAATAAATTTGTAACTTTTATTTAATGTTTATAATGCAAATCCAATTAGATCCAGTTATTTAACAAAGCAAGTCTCTCATATATCTACGAAAAGACAAATATTACTTTACAAACTGTATTGCAAATCAATCATATGAACATTTTATTACTTTTATTACATCACAATAATATTAGTGAAATTAATTTAAAAACTGAAAGATATAAATTTATATAAATATAAAATGACACACATTCACACAAGTAAATACTTGTAAGCATAAGACTCAATGATGTGCTGAAAAACTGCAGAAATCAGTGGATTTCTGCGCGCAAATTCCATGTGGGCCTAGTCAGAACCATCGAGTCTTACCATTGGGAAGCAAGATGTCATAACTTTCATTCCTGTCACACGAGTTCTGATTCTGGGCTTCTAGACTACGTGTGCTCATGTCAATTTTATTTTCATGTGAACTCCTCCCTAAGCTTAGTGCTCACTGAGGGAACATGTACTCTCGAGGAGCAGTGGTTCTACATATGGACATACATTCTAACAAGCACAGAGCCAGTTCAGAGAGTACTTAAAGGAATGGGAGAAATTTTAGATTTAAATTTAGATTTTAATGCAAAACCGTAAACCCGCAATTTCCATTTTATTTTGAAATAAAATGATCATATTAGACGTTGTTTCGCTAAAATCATTCATTAAAATGTTGTTTTTAATACCAAAACACCAAAAATCATATGAGATTTATTCTCAAGCATCAACACCTGAAAGCACAGTTTAATTTACATCCCCAAAGACAACCTAACACATATCATATGTTTTTATTTATTGCCATGTCATAAACTAAGGCTATTTTTAAGGGACAAAAAAAATTAATGAACAAATGAAGAGTTTGGTTGCAAAACGCGATAAACGCCATTTTTTGACATTTGGATTTTATTATTGGAAATCACTGTTCAGATGTACCCTTATCTATGCGTGAATTGCTGCCATATGTAATACAATTGAAGAATGAACATTTTAGGCCTACTACAATTTTTTTTTTTTCACAAAATGTGATATCCCCCAGACCAGTTTCTTTACAAAATGCAATATAACAGTTATAGAATGTTCAGGGTGCTGCGCAAGCTCAGCATCCCCCGGGAAGAGAGTCACCGCCGACGAAGTGCTCCGAGTTTGCTCATAGATTTAACGATAATATCAAAACAAAAAACATAGGTTTTTAAAAAGGAGGATTCAATAGGCTAACTAAAAACGTTTGCCATTTAATTGTTTAAATATACTGTAGGTGAGCTGTCAGCCACGTAGGCACGCTACTGATCAACAGCTGTCTGTCAGTCAGAGAATCAAAGCTTTAGAGTCAAGCTAACCTCGTGGATTTCGATAACAGATTGGAGCCGGTCATTCCAGCTGCATAATATAATAATAATACTACTACTACTAATAATAATAGCTTATTATTATTTCTACAGTGAAATAATTCATTAAATATGACGGGACGAGGCGAGCTCGAGCTCCTGCAGTTTGTTTGCTCTGACAGCTCAGCCGGTACGTTGTTATCCGACCTTTTCATTCAGTGACTGCCCTGGATTACTGGCACACACCATAGTCACATTATGTTCATTATGGCATTTTGTTTTTGAATATTATGAATATTTTCGATCTATTGATAAATTATTGTTAATTTTCCCACTGATGATCCAAAAGATTTCTTCTGAAGCCTGCTTAAAGCCATTGGTGCCCCAGCAAAAAAAAAAAAGTTATATGTTATATTGTGTACGTTATGGCCAAAACTAACTCAGAATCTTATTATTAATAATCAATCTTTGTATATACTGTTCCATATATTTATGATGTATTGTTTTTTTAACCAATTTAAGATGTTTATCAATGTTAAGATAAATTTGCTGCATTTTGGCATGCTTTTTGACTTATTTATGAACTATTTATGGACATAAAATTAAAAAATATATATATATGGATTTGAAGAATGTGTCCCTGGCCTTCACTGAGCTCAAGTAATAGTTTAACATACAGAAATTGTGAAGGAACTTGACTGTTGATATCTTAAATAATAATGTCAAATTACCAACATTTCTCAAAATGGATATATCTCATTTTGCAAAGAAACTCTTCAAATATACAATTAAAAACCACAAACAAATTTCACGCTTTCCTGAAGATCTTGAGTGTGTTCATTTCATAAACAACGCCTGCAGTGCAATAGAATGTGTTTGACAACATAACACAAAGTATCATTAAAGAACACGTCTTACCTTGAGTTTGAACTCCAGCTGCGGCAGGACGGACAGCAGCAAATGGTTGTCGATGTTGTAGAGCTCTAGGATCAGGTCAAACACATGCTCTGACAGATCGCTGACTGAAGTCTTCCCCAGCATCAGCACCTGGTTAAAAAACTGAGAGAAACCAACGCCGGCATCAATCAGCACACCTTGCTGCATAGCCGCCTGACAGCAGCAGGATTACAGATTAGTTTGAGGAAGCCTGTATTAGATCATAATAAAAAGTAAGTGGCTTCATCTATGAACGGGAGGAGCCGTCTCCAGCAGAGCGCAGATGTATGAATAGAAAGAAAAATCAGGCCGCGCTGATCTATTATAGTTATAGAGATGGATTCTCCTCTGGTAAGGATCTGTGCACTTATTCTCAGTATCTCTGGCGCTTTTAATGAGCACTGCGGGGAATAAAGTTCACAGTATAACAGCGCTGCACGCTCCTGCGGGTGTTCCTGATGAATGTGTTTAAGCTCAACATGCCGTTTGAGCGTGGAGAGACGCTCCTGATATCCGCTTAATGTTGCAAGCCTCAACGAGTTTTCGAAAGCAAAACGAATGGAGTCAAATCGAGGAGGTTCATTAGGGATTATTCATGATTTGAATGAACGAGGAGATCTTTTTTCGTACCCTTGTAAGTCAGCATGATTTTGCCAGAGAGAATATGAGGTAGGATGCACTTTCTATGCAAAGTTGACTAGGATAAATCTTGTTTACTCACGTTGGTGATGTACGGCTCTATGGCCTGAGCGGTTCTCTTCAGCAAGGCTTTGGCCAGATCGTATGCTTGCTTGTTGAGATTCTGCAAGGAAAAAGTAATGAATGATTGTCTGTAACGACTGTCAGGAGTCTACTCATATTTTATCTTTTCTTATTCAAAAAAATAACACAGGAAAAAATAACATACAAACTAAGAAATTAAAACAGTGACCATGAAAACGTTTTTCTTGCACATTAAAAAACCCTGAAGCTTAAACCTAAAACTATCACATTAAATTCAAATACATTCAACAAGCAAACTAATTTAGCAAATGAGTTATAGTTAACTTTATTTTTTTTTACAGTTTTATATAGCAAATGAAGAACAATTATTATTTTACCAACTAAAAAAGACACACAACTAATGAAAGAACTATGATTTATAGTCATACATTTGAGTAAAACTATTTATTTATAATATTTAATCCCAATATTAACTCAATTTTGTACTTTAGATCATTTTTGTTTGCATAAAACTATAAATAAGTGTCACTTCCAGATATGAAATATGTTATCATATTTGCTTTTATACAACAAACCAGTAGGGATGCTCCTATCGATCGGCAAAAGATCTGTATCGGCTGATAATCACGTTTAATGACTCGATTAGTACTCGGCAATCTGTCCGATCTCATGACCCGTTAGCAGGTGTTTGTTTATGGTTTACAAGCAGAGGAAGACGCACGTGTGCTCCCGTAAATTATGCATAGCCTACAGCAGCCACAACACGTGAGGAGGTAAATGATGCGTGGGGGCTTGAGCGATCAATGAACTTGCGTCACAACAGCTAAAATATATACAGATGCGGTGCGACCTGTTTATAAAGTCGATTGGCATAACTCACGTGACTTACGAATGTGGCAAGTGCAACCACTGTATTTCCAGTGTTTTGAGGTGCTGTGATGAGCGGAGCGATCACCCCATCGAGTGTCTCATCTAACCTTATAATGTCTCACATATTCATAGTGGCTCCGTGATCCCCAAATATTAGTTAAAATATCCAGAAATCATGGCGACAAAAAAGAATGAGCAAGAGAACAGATCGCAAGAGGCATATTGATGTTCTATGCATTACATTTGTTAGAACAAATGAATAGAGCAGTAAACATATTGCGAGTGCAAAACCCCCTCTCTCATTGAGAGATCTGCTGTTAATAATTGGCAAAATATTTGAATGCTCTTGCATGCATTTAGGCCTTTTTACACATAACAATTGAACGTAGATACCGTACATTTTTTCATGATTATACTTATTGCAATAAATGGTAGTTTATAGGCCTATTTCCCTTTTGTGAAAAAGTAATGGATTTATAGGTGTGCATTTTAACTTCTTATGCATCAAATATGTGCTGCTCACTTTTTCTTGATTGAGATTTTGAATTCTTCTTTTATCGTTTGCAATGTTTTCAAACTGCATTGTTTGTAATTTTTCTTACCAATTTTTATATATGTTATATTATGGCCCAATCCCAATTCGACCCTTTAGCCCTTCCCCTTACCCCTACCCCTCGTTTTGCGTGTTCATGTGAAGGGGTAGGGGTGTCCCAATTCTTGCTTCAAAGCTTGAAGGCGTAGGGCTAAGGGCAAGGGGTATACACCCCTTCGAACGAAGATTTTTCAGGACCACACTTCAAACGGAGGGGTAAGAAACTATCCCAGAATACACCTGCCACAACTGAACACGGAAGTAAGGAGATCCACAAATTAGTGTTTTTTGTCATTACGAATTTTTACGACAAACAAACACGTTTTAATATATTCATTACCGCGTTCGTGTTTTACCGTCATGCTCCAAAAAAAAAAAAAAAAACGCTAAATTTCATAATCATAACTCATGTACAGCTGTTGCACAACATTCTGACACTCGAATACCCTGTCAGTAATGTCTAGTGGCTGAGAATGAGCTTTTTACAGTGTCTGCTATAATGTTAATGTTGTTTTCGTGTGTTTAGATGAGTATGGCCACGGAGTAAATACACAGTACAGTTACGATCTTATTGCCATATTAGATCGTTATGATAACATAATATATACCTTCAGTGATTTCCTGAAGATAAACACCAAAAAATAACACATCTGGATTAACTCCAGCAGTCGTGATCGTCTGATCTCATATGAAGCAAGAGATCGCGATGATATGATGACGTGTGCAAGTGTTGAAGTGCTGTCCCAATTCTAAGGGGTAAGTTTTAAAGCCCTTCCCCTTAACCCTCGGTTGTAAGGGCCAAGGGGAAGGGGAAGGGGTAGGGGTACAAAAATAGAATTGGGATTGGGCCTATGTGAAGCTGCTTCTTGCCATGACATGTCCAAACTAAATGGTTAAAAGAGATGTATTTAAGCTATTATATGCAGCATCTTTCATTTATTTCATAGGTAAGGAGAGATCTCCATTTAAGATTTAAACTTAGAGGGAAAATGTGCTTAATACATTATAAAGCTTGAAGCATTAGAATCGGTATACTCGGTATCAGCCGATCATCAAGACAAGGAATCGATACTCGGTATCGGCTGCAAAAATCCTGGTTGGAGCATCTCTACAAACCACCAATGTTTTAACTTTATAGCAAATCAAAACTTGGCAAAATAACACTGATTTACAACAACAACAAATGCTCTAAATGATATTTTTATTTCATATTTTATATAAAAGTCATCAGACCTTTATAAAATAAAACAAATATTAACATATTACTTAAAGACAGATACAAGCATAAATACACAATTAGAATACACATCCTACCCTCTTTTGAATTCATTTATTTGTCTGTACCTTGTGTGCTGGAACCAGGTTAACCAGAACCGTGTCCAGGAGTTCCTGTGAAACAGAGTCCCCTTCGCATACAATTGAGCTCATGAGATCCACCATGTGCATGTGAACTTTCTGATTGTGTCCATTGCTAAAAGAAAATGAGAGAGAGGAAAAAAACATGGTAAAAACAGATCTAAACTGACCCAACATCAGGTCCATCAGAGGAATGGAAATGGGAAGAGCGTGCAATGAGGCAGAGAAAACAGAAACACCTCTAGGTTTTTCCCATTTACACATGAGAGCAGATCGCTGCAGTGTCCCGCTCGTAGAGGACATTTCCGAATGAGTGAACAACAGTGGCTGAGATAAATCGCCCCCCATATGCAGCCTTTATGGCACACATGCAATGAAGGGTTTCCACCTGGGATTCGCACGCATCATTGTCATCTGACCGAATGCAGGGAAATAATATCGGCGAGCAGGAGGCTGACAGCTCATTAGGACATAACAAATAGGCTGCAGCTTCACATTTACATCTCAAACAAAAAACAGTAAAGCGAGGAGGTGCTTTACTGACTTACGACAATAGTTATTGCAGAATTCATTGTTGTACTTTCTAACCAAATGGCAGCACTATTATAGTATTACACAAAGCATTAGAGGGTACAGTTAATTACAATGAGAATTTTGGGGATATAGAATTAGCCAATGCAGTGTCATAAATGTGCTTTTTATTTGGCAATTAAGCTTGTCATTAAGTCATTCATAATGAGACAGTTAATATAGTCGCAAAAACAATGCTACAGCTGATGAGACACTTTTCCATTGACAGGACAGTCTGAAGAAGATTGAACACTCTCTACTGTCTGGCTAGGTTTATATCCCTTCAGCTAGAGCAACAGAGAGAGCTCAGCAAAGATGCAAACCAGAGTACATGTAATTTTTCACTATTGAAGTAGTAGTATCGATAAAAGCTTGAAGAAGTGACAGACAAAATTTTAATAAAATAAAAACACTAAGAAAAATTATTTTTGATATGCACCATTTTAACTAAATAAACAAATTAAAAGGATGGTTTACCCAAAAATGAAACCTTACTCATCATTTACTCTCCCTCAAGTCACTCCAAACCTTCATCAGTTTCCTTCTCTGCCAAATGCAAAAAAAGATATTTTGAAGAATGTTGGAAACCGGTAACCATTGAGTTCCATTGTATTTTTTTATTCCTATGACAGAAATCAATAATTACCAATTTCCAACATTCAATAATTACCAATTTCCAACATGCCCTTAAATTTATGGTGTTGTTTACAATTTTTTACTTATATGTTTGGATTATATTATATGGGCAATTCTATTTATTATAATTTCTTTTTGAAATTCCACTTCATTAATAATATTAATATATGTTAGGCACCTAGGGTCTTAGAGTAATGCAATTTCGATTCTCTGTATGCCCTGTACATGTGGTCGAATTGACAATAAACCTGACTTTGATTCTTGAAAATATCTTCTTATGAACTCAAATAGCTTAAGAACAAGTGGAGGGTGGTAAGTAAATAATAAAAGAATAAAATTTTTTGGTTCGATCCCAATTAATCAAAGATTAATTGCATCCAAAATAAAGGTTTGTTTTGATTTAACACATATATAAAAACAAAACTATACGAAACAATTGAGTTAAATTGATATATAACATGTATCGTAAACATATACATCTAAACATAAATAAACATTTTCTCAAATATATGCCAGCATGCGTGTATTTATGTATACAAAATAAATAAACAGCATGCAGACAAATATATTGTCAAAAATATTTTGGATTTCTTTTGATTAATCATGATTGATCTAAATAAAATATAAAAACATGCCCAAAAAGGATTACTATATATAATATATATTACTATATATTATATGTCATATAATATACAGATGACAACCCTCAGTGGACAAATGAAAAGAACAGACTCACTTTATCACTTGGAACAACGTTCTGTAGAGCTGAGTAAAGATCTCATTGCTGTCCTCCAATTCAAAGCAGATGTTGTAGGATTTCACCCATGCGATGTTCTAGAGAGCCAGAGGCAGAAAGACAAGGTCAGACGCTTGCTTAAAACCATTAGACCTTATTACGGTGTCTATTAGTTGGGTGCCATACCTCCAGTAGATAAAAATATCGATTAAACTGAGCACTCTTTGTGTCCTCCAAACCTTTCAGCTGCCGAGTTATGAACATGAAAATATCCTGAATGAAAAACAAAAGAGCAGACAGTTTGAATATTTTAAACACCTACGAAGGCAGTGCTTAAGAGACCACAGTGATATTTTAGTATTTTCCGCTGAACACTGAGCAACTGCTGCCTTTTGTTTAAAGTGAAAAAAAGCATGCACACACAAAACACCCACAAATGTTTTCATGCATTACACCACATCTAAACATTGTAGGACTTTAATACCCTAATTACAACAGGCATCATGGTGCATTTATATGCATCCTGTGCTTAATACATGCATGACCAAGGTCTGATACTTTTGACATCTTCCAGAAGCAGCTGAAGACATTTTCACATAGAATCCTTAAGTACAGCATGTCATTATATGTGACACAAAAACTTCTCTCCAACTACTGAACTAATTATTACATATTAATTAACTTAAGAGTTGCTGAAGTGCGCTAGCCAGATGTGACTTCAGTTTTGCCTTCTGAAATCATAAGTTCACTTTTAACACAAATTAATTATAGAAAACACAAAAGCTTTTTAGTTCTGATTTTAATACAAACCCACCACATTTGACATCTTATGACTATCAGAGAGGTAAGAAAAGCTGCTGCTCTTTTGTACAGCATTTTCCATTGTCTCCTTCCTCTTTCTATGAGCTTGTATGAGTTATCAAAGTATTAGATCGAAATATAAGAAAAGGCTCATACATACACCTGCCAAGACCATTTCCTCTATGTAACGTAATGTAATGTGTATTTTTCATATGGCGCATTTATTGTGTATGGCCATATACCCAAAGCGCTTTACAGTCATGAGGGGGGTCTCTCCACACCCCCACCAGTGTGCAGCATCCACTTTAAAATATAATAAGTGAGAAATGGATAAAAGAGATCCGAATAAACATTAGGCGTAAATGGGTTGTGATCTAAATCAACTGAATTGCAGTGTGAACAGGGACTTAAGTGTAAATACACATATAGCCTACATGTTCATGCTGTTTCATTGAAATATGTATGAACTAACGGTGAATTCAAGTCAGTAGATTTTGAGTTTTCCAACCTTAAGTTTATCAGGTGATGTGTACGGAGCCTCGGGGGCGTAGATGCGAAAAATATCCGCAAGACAGCAGGCCACTAGCAGTCTGACATCTTTGTCTGGATGTTTGAGGAAAAAATCTGAGGCAAGATGCAAGGCCAAGTTCAGATAGAGTTCCTTCTCCTCCTCGGAGTCCTGGTCCATGTCCATGAAGGTTTTCACCACCATCTGAATTTGAAAAGCACCACAAAGCTGTGTGTCAGCCACGCATCCAACTAGCAGTGTGATGCAAGACACTCTAATAAAAACCACACTTTCCCTTGGCAGACTTGCTTAAAAATAGACATAAGTGACAAAGCCACAGAGGGAGGAAACGGTATCTACAAGCTATAAAAACGTCTTGAAATATGACCATATTTCATTTCACTCTTTCAGTTAAAACCTCAGCTGAAGGTTTTGAGATGAACAAATCTTGGATAATGCTAATGCTATTGTTAAAATAACTCTGCATGCATTTACCAAAATGCTTAAATCAAAATTTAAACTCTTTTAATAAACCTAGTTAATGGCAAAGTTTATATTGTTTAATAACATAACCTATAAAAAAAATATTAAAACAATTAACTGAACAAGTTCATAGTTCTCTCAAGTTCAAAGCAAACTTGAATGCCAAAGCATTTTAGATTTGTATATAAAATATACAGCAAATGAGAAATAACTGACAGAAAAAGGTTATAAAATAGACAATCTCTAAAAATTAAGGCATATGTGTTGATTAACCATTACTCATGGCGTATATATATTTTGCAGCCAGTCATTTCGTCTTCTACGCATATACACATTTTTTAAAGTGCCAAAAAGGCATGTCTACAGAGCATGTAAGACTGTCTGTGGCAGTGTTGACAGGTCTCGTGCTAACAGAGGGAAACAGGTAAACAAAAACTACCTAATTTATTGCAGACGTTTGGTTATATTAAGTGGATATATATAAAAAAAAAAGTGTAAAAGAACGATAATAATAGTAAAAACAAAGTGTCACTAAATGTACTTGGGGCGGCCGTTAATATACTTGGTCGGCCCACCCAAATTAAGTCAAAGTGTGGGAAGTAACACTACAATAAGGCTGTATTAGTTAATGCATTTACTAACATTAATGAAAACGTATTAACTAACATGAACAAATACTGTAGTAAATGAAAATACGTTTGTTCATTGTAAGTTCATGTTAATTGATGGTGCTTTAATGTTAAAAAGCATGAGTTTGGATTTTAATAGCACGAGTAAATATTCATTTATGATTAAGTTTTTTTTAAGGGTACAAAAAAAAGATGCTAAAATGAAACAAATATGAATAAACAAAATATATTTTAAAAAGTATATATATATATATATATAATTAATATATATAACTGCTAAAACAGAATGAAAACTGAATATCAAAAACATTAATACTACAATAAAACAAACTATAATACATATAGTTATTAATAACTATAATAAATCAAATAACAAAAATATCATAAATTAAATAAAATATATTAAAATGTTATAAATATTAAAAAGTATCTAAATTTGTACATCTAAAGAAAGAGTTGTGCGGACAAGCATTCATTGTTTCCTCTTATGAATGATAGATTGCTCCTTACCTTCAGTCTCCGAACCATCTCCTCCTTGGAGATCTTATCGGAGATCTCCTTCACCCCCGGCGGGTAGGTGATTTTGCCATCCGTGGCTCGATTCTTGGAGTGAGCCATGCTCTCCAATCAGTGCTCGCTGTAAATGTGTATAAAAAAAAGAAAAAAACCCCAGACATGAACACTAATAAATGAACAGGGAATTTCCATCAATTACTCTTTTGAAAAAGAATGTGCTGTTAAAAAGAAATGATCCAATGCATGCAGAATATAGATTTAACTATAACCACACTCAAAAACAAAATGAAAAATACAAAATGCAAAGCAATTGCAGGATGCCGTCCAAAACCTTCACCTCCTGTGGATGGTTAAATATATTGACAGCTCAAAAAAACACGTCAGAAAGAGCAGTCTCATGCATTTCATCGCCACAGAGACATTTCAATTCGAATAAATGTCAGACTTTCAAATCAAGTTGATGAGCACAGAGTTTTTGCAGATTATCAAACTAAAACACTACACTCACGTAGGAGTTAAAACAGCAAGCAGACTAATCGAAACAGACAAGTCAAACATGCAAATCAAAACAACTGCATAATTGTCACACGCTCTAGAGCTGTAATTCATGAAGTTATACACAGCACAATTAGACCCACTGGCGCAGCATTTAAATAAGTAAAGAGCCCATGAAACACTTTGCCAAGTGAACTATTTTATCTGCATTAGAGAATATATTGAATGGTTTATAAAACAGCAATACATCACAGCTGCAGTGCACACGTCCGTTACTGAAATAAAAACTGCATCAGTTTTAAAAAGAATCACTCATTTATGTAGACTTAACTTGGCTGTTTTAAATTCACAAACACCATTTTTGATGTTACCTAATGTTCCTTTTTAAGATGTTCATCCGAACTGAAAGTACAGACCTAAATCTAGGATGTGTGCTGGTGGTTTTAAAGCAAAGCAAGAAACAGTCACACCTTATTCACTGACATGTAGGGCTACATGATATAGGCAATGTTTTGTTTTTCAGTGATATATATTCCAATATGAATTCATTTCACCAGATGATTTAAACAGCTCTATTGGGAATGATTTCACTCATTTAGATAGATTGGGAGTCTTTTTCTATGCAGTGCGTTTGCATAAATCCTAATTAAACAAAACAAACATATATAAATACAGCCGATTAGGGCTGCACAGTATTGGGAAAACCTAGCATTGCGATATTTGCTATTTTGCGATAAATATTGCAATATAAATACAATTTCACCAAATGACTTAAAGGTGCTGTAGAGTTTTTGACTCCTCTAAACCATAAAAGTACTGTAATATATTTTCAGATATTGAGGAAATATGTCAAGTGAACATTCCCTGTTTATCTGAAAAACAATGCTGAAGTCAGATATTCTGCTTTGAAAAGGTGCGTTACAAGCCGGAACGTCTGTCTTTGTTTTGGTTCTTTTAACCTGCAAAATACCAGTTTAGTATTATATTTCAGCACCCCGGGTTGCCTTGTTGGGAAAACCACATATTTCATTCATTCACTCATTCAGAAAGGCTCTCAAAGCATGCATATGTGACTGAAATGCAACCGCGAGTGGACAATAACAGTCTCCGAAATGAGTTCCACATGAGGAACCTCTTTAACATTATTAAATGTACATGCTGAATCACTGATATGCAAGTTACTGTTCTAAAGTTAAATTTCAAACAGTTTATTTTATTTTCAAGATCTGACAGAAATGGAACAATCTAACACAAAATAACATGATCATCACTACATAAATTATTAAAAATAATAAAATATTTTAATCTTTTACAAATAATCTAATCCTGCGATGTGACTTTTGTGGATACACACATTGCAATATTGATGCTCAAACGATATCATGTGCAGCTCTACTGACAAGCTTCACTTTAAAACCTGCAGAATGGTAATTTGCCAAAAAAATACAGGTTTTAGGTTTAAAATCAGGAAGGTGAAAGAAATAAAACGGAAATAGTGGCACTATATTTGTTAGTTTTATTTTTATTTTTTTTAATTTAACAACTTGTCTTATTTTATACGATAATTTTTTTGGGCTTTATGATACTGGAAAAGTCTGATATTGCAATATTTTTTTCTGCAATATATATTGTCATATAAATACAATTTTACCAGATGATTTTAGCTCTATCTGGAAATAATAATGAATTCATTTAGTTTGATTATCATTTGCATAACATTTTAGAAAAAAAAATTCAATCATTGATAAATACAACAGATCAAAGATACAAATGAAATGAACAGCGCTTTACAGTTTTATTTGGAAGTCTTAATAGTTTTCGGTTACAGAAAGTGAATAATCAAATGTAAATAGCACTGTATAGTCTTCATCATAATACTAATTATATACATTTAACCTTCATTTAGTTGTAAACCACAAAACTTTCTTGTCTCTGAATGCTTTAAACTTTCCTCAAATCCCCACACAATCAAAGGCCTTAAAAACACATGCAAATGATGAATTTGTACTCTATTATGGACTGTAGCTGTGGCTCCTGGTGAAAATACCAACTTAACATTGCAGATCCTCCAATGCAAATACTGCAATATTGATGCTAAAAACAATATATTGTGCAGGCCTAATATTTTTATTACTCTTTTGCTTGTTTGTTTAATAGTTCTTAAAGTAAAGGGCAACAATACGACAATTCATAACTTTATTTATATTTTCTATACATTTAATGAGTGCAGCATGACTTGCAACCATAGTTTAACTAACAACGATTTTGGGAAATGGATGGTGCTTTAGAGAAAACTCATTCTCATTCAAGAGAGCATTTGAATGAAAGATGTGCTAGCAGTATTCCACATAGACTATTTATTTATTTATTTATTTATTTTTTAACAAAATCATGTCACGTCGTGATACTGTCATTTTCTGCTGCTAAAAAGAGGACCAAAATATAATATTAATAAACTATAGCTCCCTTTCTGTGTATGTTGATGTACATCTCAGCATAAAAGTATGGAAGTTATTCTGGTCTATTCATGATTTTAAAAAGCTTGTAGTTGATTCGCTTGAGGTGGAGCTTAAACAAATGAATGGAGAAACACAGAGAAAGCTGTCTGTCTATCTTTTTGTTTGGAATATTAATAAAAAATAAGATCATATAAAATAAACATTGTTTTCAATAAGATCTACATGTCTAGGTTAAGTAATCGCTTTGCAATAATAGTTGATGATTGATCTCCCATAATTTAATGTAAAATACACATACTGACTTGAATTAAACTGTTCAATCTAACCTGCAATTCTAAAAAAGCACTACATTATTATATTTTAAACAGTAAAGCTTTTGGTAATGACAAGTGGGTAAACCCTGTGGTTTTAAGTATGGTGGTATTATATAAAGATTTTAATAAACAATGAATTAGTAATTTGGGGATGCACAGTGATCGTCTTTTAATCTTATAAAATATTTTATTTTGTTTTTATAAACTATTGATTAGAGACATTTAATGAATCATGGTAAAAAAAAATAATTAATGCTGAATACAAAATAACTGTATATCAAAGACTAAAATATATGAATTTCATGGAGTCTTTAAATGCAGGGTATACTAATAAATTAGTCAATTTTCATAAGAGCTTTTTTCCTAAGAGTGATCCATAAACTCACAGCACAATTGTGCCAGAATATATCAATGCAAGATAAAGGGAAAATATCTGTCATTCTAACCAGGATCAAGTATGTTTCACACTACCTGCAAGCACCAAACACCTTTCACAACACCTCTATACATGCAATCAGTAAACAAAGCAACGCGTTTACAAAAAACCATCACAGCCTTATAATGATTTAGCATGAGGGGGGGAAAGAGAGGCTTACACTGACAGCAGGTTGACTTTCCCAACTGACGTCTTTGTACCCCTTCACAGCCTCAAAACAGTCACATCCAGAACAAAACACAGTCGTGATCACATAACAGCTGTCATTTTATTCCTTTGACAGTGGTTTATCCCACAGAATACCAGATTACACCCCTAAGGGGGTGTTTACAGGCTAAAATACACTGCAAGCTCCACCGTTACTATCTAGATCCGATGCAAAACGGCTCGTCCGATCTTAACATGCAATGAGCCAAATGAAACCCTGACAAAAACGAATGCAAACTACAATGCTACAATCTGACTTGGTGTTTTGAATCAGATTTTAAAATAGACTGAAGCGTTTTACGAGCAGCTATGCTAAGCTAACAGAGCTAAAACACAAACACACACACTCGGATGTATGTACACATACACGAGGCATCAAAGAAGCGCACGACTGTAATTTCCAATGAAAACCACCACGAAAACACTCGTTACACACAAGCCAACAGCAACTGTCATTGCAATTCAGGTTTTAACTAAAGAAAGGACAGATTTTGGGGGGAAAGGCTGAGAGTGAGAGTCTCTCGCATGGGTTAACAGAAGAATAGACAAGCAACCGCCGAAAATCACAAAAGCACCTCATGAAACAGCCACGAAATAATAATTCCCGTTAAATGGCTACAAAACAGTGCGGTTTTGACCTCGCGTGCGGGTTACTTCCAAACAGACGTTTACCTTTTTGGAAAAAGTGCGCGCTCCACTCGCTTGTCCACCGCTGTGATCCTCCTGTCGGCTTCAAAATGGCGCCAATTTGTCCCTATCTGCACCAGTCAGTGCAGCTCCGCTCAACACAGACGCTTCTCCCTCCTCCTCCACTCGCGGTTATTTATTTAACAGCATAACTGCGTGCTTTGAGATTATATTGGGGGTTTTGCTGTTGGAAACAGAAACAAGTTGCTGAAATAGTGACGGAAATGTCTTGTGTAAAAGCGAGCGTTTGTGTGGAGTCGCGGGCAGGTTGGAGTGTGGTTCAACAGCGACACCTACAGGTCACGAGGAAATAACAGCCAGTCTCCGCCTTCATATGACAGGTCCGCGGCTGCTGCAACAGAGATGTTTTAACTTAACTAAACAAGTGTTATTTTGGTATTGAATAATAATTTAAGGTTTGTTTTTATTTTAAGATCATCTGCTTTCATTTTAATTTCTATTTATTTATACTTGCAGGGTTATTATTTTTAAACCAACTAAGCTAAAATGAAGATAAACAGAAAAGGTAGTTGTTTATTAAATAATTCATTTATTCATTCAGTTAATGTTTATTTTTAAGTGACAAATTGTATATATATATATACTTTTCTTTGTTAATGTATTAATAATAATAAATCATTTTAACCAACACACATTATAAATGTCTAAGTTAAAATGGCCCAAATTTAGAAATGTATTTGAACCATAAAAAACAACTCAACATTTATTTACAAAAATAACCAGCATTTCACATAAAATAAAAAGTTATGAATGCTTCTATTCATTTATTTAATAAATGATTAATTCATTACGTTAATGATTTTTTTAAAGTAACAAAAGTTATTTTATTGTTTGTTAACTTTAATAACCCTAATGATTAACGGAAAACCTCAAAAATATTTTATGTTTGATTATAATAGTAAATTATTTTATGAACCTATCAAATTTAAATAAACAACCAATGCATAAAATAAATGTATACATTCAGCAATATAATAACTTTATAAGAATTATATATAATATAAATTATTATACTTATAATACATTTAAATATATTTTATAAAATACAATAATAATATTTTAATCATTTTAACCAACCCGCATTATATATATATGTCATAACTTTAATGAATTTAAAATGGACCAAATGTAGAAATCATCCAAAAAAGATTTATTAGCATCATAAAAAAAAACACATTTATTTACAAAAATAACCTGTATTCAATACAAAGTGTCATGTTCCCCACATGAGCCATCAACAACATACAGCACCAGCAATATTGATAAAAAAAAACAAACCCTGAGATTAGATTAGCATTCAGTAGATAGAGCTGCTGGTCCTTTAATAAAAAATGTCCAAAATGCATCTAAAGATTCTGATTCAGCATGTCAATACAGATGTGATTATGATTATTTAGTCTTAGAGAATAAATCATGAATCTCAGTACATGATGTACATTACATGCCTGTCTAAAAATCAAACGCTTTATCAAACTCTTACTCTACCGATGTTCCACACTTATGAAATGTGGACGGTTTATGTTTTATTATATATTACAAACAAAAACACTATTTTATATGCAAACTAAGTGTACAGGAAGTATAAAAGAAAGCGTAATGATTTCAACTAACATTAAACAGAACTATTAATATTTTAGAATATTATACTAGATATTAAACTAATATAAAAGTGTATATATATATTATACTTAATATACTAGAAATATTTCCGCTATTTCAAATGAAAAAGAATCAGTCATAAAAACAACTTTAGCTGCATCGTCATGTATTAAAATGCAATTAAAAAATCCTGGCAACGTTTGTTTTTTAATAAAAGCTAAACATCATCAGTTCTGTGTTAATGGCCTTTGCTTTTATGCGGAGGCACGACAGAATTCATCACGATATCAACATTCATGGGCCGCTCGAAACCATCCAGCATCTTCGCTATTGTCTCTCGAGGGACGCCGTGCTTGTTCCTCCTGTTGATTAAATTAATAGACAGGAAATTACCAGGATATTCGAGTTCTTTTCAAGTGCTACACAAAGCTGGTGGCAAATAAAACAAAGAAAAGAATTAATCCGACCAGAGTCCGTTTATATTCACGGGGATATAAAAGATACACACTGATCCGGCACCATAAAACATTTCATCCACTTATACACAGCTGAATTCTGAAGCTCTGTACCGTACGCTAAAAACCTGATCCAAAGTCAATAGTTTTTCCCATTCAGTGATTTATTAACGTCACTGAGTTCTTTGCTTAACACGAGAACTAAAACTGTTAACAGACTTACTTTTCCAACTGGGTGGGATCATATTTCCAGCGGGTATCTGGCTCAAGAAAGTCCACTCTGTATCCGTTCTCTATAGCCTGGGTGAAATAAAATGCATGAATGCAAATCTGTTACTAATAAGCAGTATCTGCAGAAAGCAGAATCTTTCAATTGCTGTGCAGAAGTTTCTATAAAAATCTGTGGATTTATGAGGAATGACTTTAAGAGTATTAAAAAACTGAAATAAAATTAATCCCGTTTTCATGTTTATATAAGGTTTACAATGTGAATCCAACTGGAAACGTGTTTGGTAAACAAAGTAAGTCTCTCATGTCAATATATCTACTAAATGACAGAAAATATTCATTGAAAACACAAACATTCATTCATTCGTTTTACTCCGGCTTAGTCTGACTATCATATTTCTTATTTCAATCACAGGAATTACTTGAAGACGTGAACTCACCAATTCAACATAAGGCTTCATCTCCCAGGCTTTCACATTAGTGTTGTCAATGATCACAGGTGAGCAGCTGTCCAGCATCGCCTGTTCAGCTGACAAAAAAGACCAAGCCAAAAATAATCAGCATCAAGAGTGGATTGAGAGAAACAGCACTATGATCTTTCTCAAAACATTCAAAGTTCAAAATAATATGTTTCCATCCTTGAGAATGTCTGAATAATTAGAAAACCTGTACGAAAATTCCCTAGTTATATCTGACGATTTTTAAAATATACAATTTTTTTTTGCAATAGTAAAGCAATTTCTGTTATATAAATCTATCAATATATTTCCCTGCCAATTTCTTATTAGTGCAACCTGTATAAATAATAACATTTTTATTACACAAATTATTACACAACTTATTACACAACATCATACACCCGGCGCAATAAGGCGCAAGACGTGTTTCCCCGAAGTGGTGCCATTTTCAGACCAGCGCACCCATAATTTTCCCGTTTTCCGCCACGTTGTTTAAATAGCAAATCCAATTTATTATTTTTATTATCTACTTAATGTATTTATCTATTATTATTTTACTTTCTTATGTATAGTTTGTATAGTATATCTATGTTATTATTAGTAGTATTATTTATTATATGCATATTTATATTTGTATTATTAAAAACAAGCTTAGATTTGTCCACCTGTCGGGTTTTGCACCATATGGGGCATAGGACGTGTGTTTGGAGAGAGTTTTTTGACCACACTTCATTATCATTGTTCATTTATGCATTTGCTGGAAATTACAACTGAATTTAGAAATAGTTTTGAAACAAATCTTTGCGCTTAACAAACGAAATAAATATGTAGGCTAGTAGATGTATTCACATCGCTTCCTTAATCATGAGAGAGAAAGAAAAAGTGAAAGAGAAAGCCGATTGGAGGAGGCTCGTTCTTTAGTTGCAGGTGGTCTGTTTAACTGTTTTCTCGCCAGGAAAGCTTCAGTTTTTACACTTACAAAGTCTGCCATGTAAATAGCAAATGCGCCGTGGCGTGACGCAACTGACTCTTAAAGGGAATGGGAGATGAGACTTTGATTGGTTTATTCTCAAAACACACAGATAACTCATTAAGAGAATAAGCACAACCCTGCTAGACTGTATTTTTCTGTCCTTAAAATAGCAAAAGTTGATTCTGACATGACCTTAATTCTTTTGCGCCCTTCGCTTTAGACTTTGCACCTAGATCGTTAAAATAGAGTCCTTAAAGTGTAAAAATGTGATTATTTATTTAAATATATAGAAATTTGGGCTCAAATCTAACCTGGATACATTTTTTAAATAATCACTTGTATTATAAATATGTACAATAACTATGTAATATAAAAAACAAATATGAACTGGATATATTATCAAAAAAGTCCCTCTTCACATTTCATATTACCATATATGGTAATATGAATACATAATTAAAAGGAATGCATATACTAAATAAACAAATACAGTATGGTAATGGTATTAGTAATGGTATTTACTTACTTTGTGCTAAAATATAACCTGGACATTTTTTTTCATAAGCAACAATAATACCACATTATATATTTGAATGAACTATGCAATAATGTATACATGTATGTAATATATACATATATATATAAACATTATGCATAAAGACATATAGCAAATAATATTATGATCACCTCTCTTCTGATTCCAGTCGTGTGCATCCCCAAGGAAAGCAGAATCAAACGCATATCTGTTGTCTTGGAAAAAGTAGTCATCTGTGCTCAGTACGACTCCATTGGGACCAGTGGACAGGAGCTCTCTGAGAAACACACCACACCACATAATATAATTAGCACTTCACCAATCAACATGAACACTGCTTGTGCTTCTTTAGTAGCCAGTTAAATCAAACATCTGACCCCTGATCTGCTACACAAATGTCAATGAGGCCAATACAATGCAAGGTAATTTTAGTAAACATTTTTGTTAATTGGAAAAAACAAAGAAACAAACAAACTGAAATAAAAATAATAATAATAATTAGCAGAAATATATAATCGTTTTCAGATTTAATAAGCATTCATTCTGTTATGGAAACAGTCACCCGTGGCTGTTGGAGCTTTTGCAGCTAAACATTTTATATACAAAAAAACCTAAAACACCTGTTCTATCTTTTCTTTATTAACCAAAAAATATAAACCTGATATGTTTAAATGCATGTTATTGTTTATATTTAGAAGTTTGTCTAAATTCTTCATCATTTTCACTTATACGTTATACATTTAGCTGCACTCATTTTGTGGTTTTGGGATCAGTGCTTGTTCAAACAATTATTTTATTTTTTCCTACAGAAAGGTTTGCACAAGCTGTGCAAACACTAAACTTTGGTCGACGCTGGATGACAAAGTCAGAAAAGAATTAGTAGCATCAAGAGTGGGTGAAGACAAATTACTTCATGAACTTTCTCAAAACATTTTAAGTTTAAAATAATACATATCCATTCTTACAATTGTCTTAATAGTTGGGAAACCTGTAAAGAAAATGCCCTGGTTATAGCTAATGATTTGTTTCAATGTACTATGCCAAACACTAAACTTTGCTTTGGTCGAGAATTGATGTGTTCTGCAAACTCTGTAAAACTAGAATTAAAGAGTTTAGATGCAAAAACCTCTAAAAGTAGTCTAAAATTGTCTTCGAAACTGAGCATTTTTATCAGGGTCCTGTGTGTGGGTTCAGTATTTTCAATTTTATGGCTTTCAAAGTGAAATAACTCAACATAAACAAAGAAGGCTAAGAAAAAGTTTTTGTATCTAAACTCCTCAATTAGTAAAATTGAAACATTTATAAAAACTAAATAGAAACGTGTTCACAAATAAAAAACTGAATAAAACTATTGATAATTAGAAAAAACTGAAATTTAAAAATAAAAACTCATTACAAAACTCAAAACTATAACAACCTTGATACTATGGCCGCACAACATATTGCAAAAATTATCTATGCAGTATAGGTATAGCTTACGTGTGATAAATTAATTTTTTTTATGTACTGGTTGTTTATCTAATTTTATTTCGGCTAGAATAAAAGCAGTTTTTAATTTAAAAAAACATTTTGAGGTCAAAATTATTAGCCCCTTTAAGTCTTCAGAACAAATCATCGTTATACAGTAATAACTTGCCTAATTACCCTAACCAGCCTAATTAACCTAGTTAAGCCTTTAAATGTCACTTTAAGCTGTATAGAAGAGTCTTGAAAAATATCTAGTCAAATATTATTTACTGTCATCATGGCAAAGATAAAATAAATTTCAAAAAGTTATTAGAGATGAGTTACTAAAACTATTATGTTTAGAAATGTGTTGAAAAAAATCTCTCCATTAAACAGAAATTTGGGAAAAAAATAAACGGGGGGCTAATATATCTGACTTCAACTGTATATCGTCATTGTTCAATACGAAAAAGAATTAATCGAGATTTTGCCATATCGCCAGCCCTAAGATAAACAAATCGATGCTCACGATATATTGTTCAGCCCTATTATATCATAAGGAATATAGTTATCAAACTTGCAGGAAATAGGTAAATTGATGAGGATCAGACTGATTTAGATTAAAACTGAAGGTTAGTATTTTTTATTTGTATTTATTATTTTTATTATCTACTTAATGTATTTACCTATTATTATTTTACTTTCTTATGTATAGTTTGTATAGTATATCTATCTTTTGTGTAAATGCTTGTTGGGCCAAATTCAATGTATTTGAATGTTAAAAAAACAATAAAGTTATATAAAAAAATAAATATAGTTATCGCAAAATCAACAACATCATCACATATTTCTCCAGTATTGTGCAACCATTGAGTTGAAGTTGGTTTTATATTCGCATTTTCATCAAGAGACAACCTCGTGACATGCTCCCTGTATTGTTTACCATGGTACTTTGAATATTCGGTCTGAAATCACATGTAAGTACGTCTTCAAAAACAACATACTACTATTTAACTGACTGTGAACAATGTTGTGATAGTCGTTAACTGCTAATATGATTTCCCTATTTAGAATTTGGCAAAGAGTGTGCTTATCTGAAATTATATTATTAAGGGTAAAGCTTGAATGTGTGAATATAAAACCAACGTTCCCTCAATCACACAGCCCTACTTAGTACAATGTTTACGGTTACACACACCTGGCCAAAGTGGATTTCCCAGATCCCGGGACTCCCCTCAACAATATGAGCACCAAAGCATTATTATTATACTGCTGATATTGTTCATTTTCATAATCGCGCTGCTGCCAGTGTGCTAAAGGTGTCTGATGCTCCTCGGAGAATCCCGGACGCTCATGTGACTGGAAACCCCTCGGCTCGTACCATCTGTCTGAAGGCACCGGAGGCCCTCGCCATGGGCCCCAGCTGTTGTTATTGAGAGCATGAAGACTGTGGAAATCCTCCCGAGGTTTCAACATGTCTGGAGGATACATTTCGGGGCCTCCAGAGGTCGGGGGAGGAAAGAAATGAACCCTCGGGTCTGGAGGAACCCATGGTGGTGGAGGAGGAGGTGGAGAAGCATACCACGGCTCCTGAGGTAATCGAGGTCTCCATCTTTTTGGATCTTTTTGGCTGCGTTCGTATGGATCTGGGTAGGGTCTATAGGATCTGCTGTGATCTGTTACCAACACAGGAATGTTCTTTTGGTTCGTTAGGCCACTCTCAGGTGGAAAAACAACAGGTTTGGTGTTAGTTTCATCACTGACTTGTTCTTGGTCTACTTCTTCAAGCTCTTTGTAAAACTCTGAGAGCTCCTTTTCGATGGATGGCTCGGGACGACACGCTGGTCCGATAAATGCAGAACTAGTGACACCCAACTCTTTAATGATGCGCTCTCTGTTGGTTTGGCTTGTGGGACATCTTTCTTTTACATTACAGTCTGTTTGTGTTGAAAGATCCAGTTGTTGGCCATCTGGATTCACGTCATGTTGAGTCTTTAATTGACTTCCAGCAGGTAGATTAATCGTCTGGTTACTGGATGATTTATACACTGGTGATGGGGGTATATAGGGTTCATCTACATTTCCACCATTGGGTGGAGAAGTAGATTCCTTGGCATTCACATTTGGCATCTATAAAAGATAATAAAACTCAGTGGTTACATATAAAAATCACAGTAATATGCTAATTAATAGAGTTATGTATTGTACAACAAGAGTAATGCATTTGTATAACATTAGCAAGTCGACGTACGATGAAGGTTTATGTTTGACTGCTTCACAACTATTATTTACTGTTTTAATAAAGACTATTTCATTCATACAAGAGGAGTTTCGGTAAACTGAGGTAACTGTTATGCTAGCTGTTCCATTACACGTTTGGGTTTTATGTAAGCTATTATACAATCCGTCAAACCGCTTAAATTACGACGAAGGTGATTATGTTTTACCTGACGTGTGAAAAGCTTGTAAAACAAAACGTTCTGGTTAATTAAACGAATTGGTGATGATCGCCATTTCTCATATTAGCGTAGTTGAGGGAAGCCAGCCGACAAAACGAGCAACACAACAGAGAGAGTAAGTAATGCATTTCAAAATAAAAGTTCATCTTACAAGAAAAATGTAATTAAATAGTTTTACATTCATCATAATTGAAAAACTGTTCATTATTAATTATATTTTTATAATTTAACTTAGATTTTTTAAAGATTCTTTGATAAACATATATTTAAGATAAAATAGATTTCAGATAAAAGCTTATGTTTAATTAGGGTAAATGTAATTAGTGTAATGTAAGTTACTGTAAAATATTGTCCGGCATATTTAGAACAAGAGTTAAATATCAAAGCAAAATATAAATAGATAAACTGTCACTTTAAATCTTTGTAATTGGCCTCTATCCTATTTATTTATTTATTTATTTATTCATTCATTCATTCATTCATTCATTCATTTTCTTTTCGGTTTAGTCCCTTTATTAATCCGGGGTCGCCACAGCGGAATGAACCGCCAACTTATCCAGCATTTGTTTTACGCAGCAGATGCCCTTCCAGCTGCAACCCATCACTGGGAAACTCATTTATTTATTTATGTATGTATGTATGTATGTATGTATGTATGTATGTATGTATGTATTTATTTATTTATTTATTTGTTGGTTTGTTTATTTGTTTGTTTGTTGCCAATTTGTCATAATATGTTTTTAATTATTTAAAATATAAAAAATGTCAAATGATCACTTATTCAATGTTGTACAAACATATAGGTCAGAAAAATTATATTGTTTCATTTATATGCTGAATGGCAATGGAGCCTTATTTCACCCATATAACATTATATTCTCACAACAGTTATTTGAAATGTTAAAGCAGACAGTCTACTTGCATTTAATTTGCTCTCGATGTATTTAAAGGCACACCTGAACATTTGAATTGATTCAGACACCAAAGTGACTTGAACGGCAGTATAGGCCTATGCATACTAGCCTATGTCCCCCCTCATATGTGCATATTTAAGTATACTTCCATCATGATATGGTCAACACACACACAAAAACATAATTACACATTTCCCTTAAACCAGTAGTGAAAACTCAGCGTGCTCCTCCATTTTAACCACAGAGTGTGTCAGACATCGCACAGATCCTCTTCAGTCAAGCAACGTGAACTGAGTTCATTTTCAACCAATGACCCAGCCATAACCTAAATTACTGGCAAAACCAGATTTGTTTTGAAAATTGACATGGAATATTGTAACCCTCAGAGGTGACTGTTAACCCACTGCAACTAAACAATAACTTTTTTAAGAGACTCTATATACTGGCCACTTTATTAGGTAAAAGGTTTAACAATGTTCTGGAAACATTCCTCAGAGATTTCGATCAATAATGACGTGCATAACTTATGTAGTGAGGAATTATATGTAATCTGTATTATGAAATAAGATTCCAACAATAAAGTAATCCGACTACAGCTGCTGTTTTATGATTACACGACTGAACAGTGGCGGTAGTGTCAATTCATTGATTTTACAATTTGTTTTCTATTTTTGTAATGTTTACGTTTTTTCATATTCATTTTATTGCTTGTATGTTCAAGCTTGATTCTTTACATTGTCTCTGCTGAGAGAATCGTCTGCTGGTTTTTAGATTAAATATCTGATGTATAAGTGATACTGCTGTGAAAGTTTTTTAAGATTGGCTTTTGTAATGTTGCTGGTTCCTAAAAACTGGCTTAATTTGAAGTAAATGTTTTAAAATCATAATATATGATTTTGTTTATTTCAGTGTAACGATAAGCAAACACTAACAGCAAGGTATATTAATAATTTGACGGAGTAAACTTTTGTCATTCATTCATTCATTCATTTTCCTTCGGCTTAGGTCCCGTTTACACTAGCGCGTTTTAGTTTTAAAACGGCGTTTTAGCATGAAAATGATCAGCGTCCACACTAGCGTTTTCACCCAGCGTTTCTGAACAGATCTCCGTCCACACTACGCCACCAAAACCGTATATCACGTGACCATTCGCGCACTCTGGGCATGCGCGTTCAAGTATAAACAGGAAGCATGCGTCTCGCTGGTTCTTCCCAGTGTAACCCAAAACCGGCGTTCTAAATGGGGCTTAAGCAGCTGGAAACGCGAGCGCTGGAACAGTAGCTTGCCTCTTGCGAATATATGCAGCTGTTGTAGTAAAAAAGGCAGTTTAACTGCACAATAGCGCCTAAAATGGACATTGGTTCTCCCAACGCTCCCATTTCTGTGTCCAGCAGCCACGCCTCCGTTTTCGGATGTGTCCATTTTACCCCATCCACACTGAGACGGAGCAGCAGCGTTTTAGAATGAAAACGGCCTCTCCAGCGTTTCCAAAACACTCTGTTTTCACGGCTCGAAAACTCCGGCGTAGTGTGGACGGATGGCGTAACCGTAGCAAAACTTATGCATTTTAAAACGAAAACGCATTAGTGTAAACGGGGCCTTAGTCTCAGATATTTCAAGGGTCGCCACAGTAGAATGAACCACCTACTATTCCTTATTTGATATGTTTTACACAGTGGATGCCCTTCCAGCTGCAACCCAGTAATAGGAAACACCCATACACTCTCCCATTCACGTACACTTATACTACGGCCAATTTAGTTTTAGTTATTTAGTTTAGTTTAGTTATATGACCAATTTATTTAAATGAACCACCAATTTATCCAGCATATTTTTTACACAGCGGATGTGGATGCTTCCAGCTGCAACCCAGTACTGGGAAACATCCATACACACTCTACACTATACAGCCAATTTAGTTCATTTAATTCACTTATAGCACATGTCTTTGGACTGTGGGGGAAACAGGAGCACCCGGAGGAAACCCACGCAACCCACAGGGAGAACATGCAAACTCCACACAGAAATGCCAACTGACCCAGCCAGGACACAAACCAGCGGCCTTCTTGCTGTGAGGCGACAGTGCTAACCAATGAGCCACCGTGACGCCCGGTAACTTTTTTAAAGAGAAGCTTTCGAGGCTCTTGTTGGTGATAAAAGTATGGAATCATTCTTTTTCTTTGTATCTGTCAAAATAGTACAAGATTATCATACTTCAATAAACGTAACATCAAATAAGGGTTACCACAAAAGTAATCCAAATGTAATCCAAAACTAGTCCGATTACATTACCACTGAATGTAAAAGCAAGTTTATTTGTATAGAATATTTCATGCACAGTGGCAATTCAAAGTGCTTTACATAAACAGGAATAAAAGAGACAAGTAAGAAAATAAAAACAAATAATAAAAGTGGTTAAAAACAGATTAAAATGTGTTAAAAATGAAAAAGAAAGACACAATAATGCGATCTGTCAGTCATAGCACAGTGCTCATTCAGTAAAGGCAGAGCTAAACAGATGTGTTTTCAGTCTTGATTTGAATGTGCCTAATGTTGGAGCACATCTGATCATTTCTGGAAGCTGATTCCAGCAGCGGGGGGCGCAGTAGCTGAAAGCCGATTCACCCTGCTTTGGCTGAACCTTTGGAATTTCTAGTTTATATGATCCTAAAGAGGTGACACGGTGGCGCAGTAGGTAGTGCTGTCGCCTCACAGCAAGAAGGTCGCTGGTTCGAGCCTCGGCTGGGTCAGCTGGCATTTCTGTGTGGAGTTTGCATGTTCTCCCCGTGTTCACGTGGGTTTCCCCCAAAGACATGTGGTATAGGTAAATTGGGTGAGCTAAATTGTCCGTAGTGTATGTGTGTGAATGAGAATGTATGGATGTTTCTGAGAGATGGGTTGCGGCTGGAAGAGCATCCGCTGCGTAACACAAATGCTGGATAAGTTGGCAGTTCATTCCGCTGTGGCGACCCCGGATTAATAAGGGGACTAAGCTGAAAAGAAAATGAATGATCCCAAAGATCTAAGTGATCTCTTTTATTCAGTGAGCATATCTGTAATGTACCTAGGCCATTTAGTGATTTATAGACAAACAGTAACACTTTAAAATCTATTCTGAATGTAACTGAGAGCCAGTGTAAAGACCTGAGCACAGGTGTGATGTGCTCTGATTTTCAGCTTCTGGTCAGAATCCTGGCCGTAGCGTTCTGGATGAGCTGCAACTGTCTGACTGTCTTTTTGGGGGGAAAAGAGATTATATCGAAGAGATTATATTACTGGCTACAAATGTTGTCATGTAATCTGCAATAACCGAGTACAATTCACAAGTGATCTGTTAACACGATTGAATCAAACAATTGAAGATTTACACGTCTCCATGATGCAAATCTCCATTCCAGCACATCCTGAATGTGCTCTACTGGTCTGAGATCTGGTGATTGTGAAGGACATTTGAATTTAGTGAACCCAGTTTGAGATCATTTGAGCCGTATGGTTTGTTTTCCTCTAAATCCCCCGTCTTTGCTCCCAGCAGGGTATGTTTTTCACAGTAAACCACGCACATACTGCACACACACATATGTGGGTTTTAACTGAAATCGTCTGTAAACACTGGAGGCGAACAAACATCGGCACTTGTTGAATAACTCGGAGCAGCTTTTTCCAGTTGTTTCACTGCCAAAAGCATTTAGTCTAGTCATAGATACCATCAACTGGGTCAGATGCTCGGAAAAGAGAGCAAAAACAAACATTTGTCCATAATTTGTCCCAAAAACATGAAGGAGTTTATGGTTTGCATGGGTTTAGTCATGATAAAAGAGACAAACATTTAGATACTAAATTGTAATTCCACTCATATTGCTTTTTACTTTGAATGATATTAAAATTGAAATTATCGTTATGTATAATTTAACAATAAAAGTAGGTAAGATAATTTAATAATAAAAGGAGGAGTAAGTTCAAAATGAATTTCAAAGGAATAATCATGTAATAAAGTTTTATGTTTTATTTTCTTGTGTTTTATACTTTATTTTCTTGTGTTTTCTCTTATGTCCTGTTTATTTTTTTATGCATAATAACATACATTTTTACCATGATTTACAGAAGACATCCAATAAAATGTGATCATGTAACAATAGTTTATATCTACGATAAATGTTTTAAGGCATAGTTATTATAAGAATCATATTATGAAATATTAAAAGATTCTATTCAGGGATCAAAACACAGATCAAATTACATTTTTAATGTTTTCATGTTATAAAATTTGAAAATGTGAGATTTAGTGTTGTAACCTTTGTATATTTTAATAAATAAAAGGATGAGAATTATGTTAATACACTGAATGATGATGAAAATCACCTATATTTTATCAAATTTTTCTTTAAAACATTCAAGTAGACACTTTACTTTCGTTTAAAATATTTCCTATGAACATAAAATATTCACTTTTGCAAAGTTATTTTGATGCAAACACCCAAAACGTGACATCTTGTCAAAGTATGTTTGTTATTTTCATACATAAGTCATTAAGTCATGTTAATCTAATCTGCACTGCAAAAAAAGCTGGGATGCTGGAAAAAAATGTAGCAGCTGGGGTATAACGGCTGTTAAATTACAGAAATTTACCAGAAATGTAAATTTAAGGAAATTTCTGTACTTTAATATCTGTTATTTTACGGTATATTTCTGTAATTTAACGGCCATTATTTTAAAAAAAACATTCGGCACCCCAGCTGCCGGAAATAAATCGTAAAATTCCAGATTTTTTTTACAGTGTGACTAATTTTGGATTACATTTAGATTACTTTTGTGGTTACTCTTGTCTGAGTAGAGATATTTATTGAATTACGCATCCTCTGTCGTTCATTAACAATTCCTTTTTTTTAAATTGACTGATTATCCAGTGTATTCATTCACTTTTCAGTAAGCACGGCTTAAAATAAACAATGTTCATTTACATTCATAAGACAAATGCATGCTAATAACTCTCGCCAAACATTTTTAAACAAATTTTATTAATTCATTTATGAACAGTGGTTTTGGTTTGTTCTCCTAACACAGTTTTACAGTTAAATCACTTTCTTTGCCTCCCATTGGATGCATATACAGAATTTAATGCTACCAAAATGCTACTATGATTCCAGAATCATAGTCTATAAATATATAAACGACAAAAACACAGAGACGTTCTACTGATTTACCAGCTCAGTAGTTAAAAGCACATAAAAGTCTGTCGCACTTTATTTTACACTACTGTTGCATATGAACATAAATTGGGTAATAACTAGATACTATCTCTAAACCTACCCCTAAACTGACCTTTACCCATGTAGTTACCTTATATAACTCAGTTCCTTCTAATAACACATTAAGTACTGTAAAATAAAGTGCAACCTAAAGATGAATGTTAATTTACACAGAATTTAATAACAGTTGTAAGTGATCAGCAGTTGAGTATGGAGTTTGCCCTCATGATGCGAACGACTTTCCTTGCGCTGTAACTGTACTCAAACTGAGTATGTTCGTGATACAAGTACAAGTATCCTGTTAAAAAAATACAAACAGTTATTATCATTTAACCATTGATGCATTTAATACCCCATTAAAAGGATGGTTCACCAAAAAAATCATCATTTACTAAAATGGCTCTTTCTTACATTGAACACAAAAGAAGATGTTTTAAAAAATGTCGTAGACTGGTGGCAAGTTGAGTTGAAACAACACAATTCTTAAGTTTTTTTTGGGACAACAACATTTTTTATATACAATCCACTTAAAAATTTAAAAACGATTAAGGTATAAGAATAAGAATAAGAATAAGAAATTCAAATATTTTTGGAACAAATGAGTGAATGATTTTCATTTTTGGGTGAACTTTACACAATATGAAAGTTACCGTAATGATAAGCAGCGGCGTCCACTTCATCTCCTATTCCAGGAAAGTCGTCTTCAATGGATCGTGGGTATCCAGTGTCCATAGTGCCGGTCTGCTCATCATAACTGCAGATCAGATCAGGGATTTTAGTGCTTGGAGGTTTATCCACATGAAAAACTGTTTCCAGGTCCAAATTGATTTGAACTGAAAAAAACTCCATTTCAATAGCAATTTATAATCACTCTTTGATCAATTCACAAAATAAAGCCAATCTTTTGCAAAACTATACACTCACTTCATCCGCCAAATACCAATATTTTAGCCATTTAAAAAAGAAGAATGACTGTTTAAGCATCCGAGATAAGGATATAAACATTACAATCATGGTTTTCAATAGCACACCATGAGAGAATATATTAGGACAATTTGTTGTTCACATTGGCCATATGACAGAGCACTTGTTCTTTCTTTCTTTCTTTCTTTCTTCTCTTTCTTTCTTTCTTTCTTTTTTTTCTTTCTTTCTTTCTTTCTTTCTTTCTTTCTTTATTATTTCTTTTTTTCTTTCTTTCTCTTTCTTTCTTTCTTTCTCTCTCTCTTTCTTTCTTTCTTTCTTTCATTCTTTATTTCTTTCTTTCTCTTTATTTACACTGTTAGACATTTTATTGTTTGACATTTTTATGGCAGCACAGTAACTTACCAGTAAATGTGTTTAACAGTAGCAAGACCCTACCACAAGTGAATTTTACAGTAAAACAGCCTTAACCACAATTTCTTTTTGAAGTAAAATGTCCTTTACCACATTTTAATTTAACAGTATGACAATTTTTACAGTATTTTACTGTAACTTGTTTACATTTTACACTAGCAGTACAAATCCTTTATCCTAATTTAGCATTTACTATTGAATTTAAGAATTCTTCTGTCTCATTTTTGTCTTCAGCTACAGTAGTTGTACTTGATTACTTTGATTACAGTAAAATACGGCAAATTCCTAATATGCAGTAAATTACTGTAAGAGTTTTACAATTACCCACAAAGCAGTGCAAATTACAGCAGTGAACTGTAAAGACTGTAAGTGGTATTTTACTGGCTGTTTCACTGTAGAAGAGGCGCCTTTTTTGAATGGTTTACTAACAGACGCGAGGGTTTTGCACACTGCTTTTGCGCCCTTCGGTTGTAACCGCCTGCTGCGCCTCACGTTTTTGCCCTTGCGCGCTGTGCACACGCAGTTGAAAAAAGTAAACTCTGAGCGGAAAAAGATCGATACGTCAGTCGCGTCTGTTTTACTCTCTAATCAAATGAAAACAGAGGCAGAGTTTCCGTTGAGTTGCCTGCAGTGTTTATGTTGTCAAGACAACAAGGGAGACTTTTGAAGATGGAGGAGAGACTTGTGGTTGCTGTTCAGCGTTATCCGGAGCTTTATGGCTTCACAAATCTTGAATATAACAATATTATTAGATATTTAAGTTATATTAATATCAACAGCAACACTCTCGCAAAATACCCAGCTGATTCAGTCGTTGCCTAGAGACATAAAAAAGCACACCACACTCCTTTTTTTCTTGTCAACAAAAAGGCAGTGTGGAGCGCCCCGCGTTTTTGGAACGTAAAATCGCATTTGGTGTGATCGGCCTCTAACAGTGAATAAAACACTTTCACACAACTACCAATTGATCCAAAGTGCTGTACAATCAAGAAAGAGCAAGTTGGATAAGAGTCCAAGCAAAAAAACAAAACAAAAAAACACAAGGCAGCAACTGACATAAAGATCACTGACAGACATAACAATGAATAAAAATCACAATACAGCCAACAAACAAGACAAAACAGGTGATATAGGCTTTTGACACAGGATATGCATAGAAAAAATCATCAAACATATTTTTTTTCCCACAGGATTGTAACATACCTCCAGTATTCTTCATCTACGAACAGTAGAGTTTTGCCCGTATCTCGAATGTTGACAGCCGCATCTATTTTGCGGACTGTTTTCGGGAGGCCAAGTTTGTGGATGTATTTAGGATAGCCGTCAACGAGAGTGTAGCCGCTGAGAGCCCACATTTTGATACCTGTAATAAGTTTCAGTCATAAACATATTTAAGTAAACCTAACAGGCAAAGGGATAACACTTTACAATAAAAAACACAGATAATAACTTTGTAGCTGTAAGTGTGTTCAATAAACAGTTGTCTAAAGACAAGCAACGTAACAGTCTGATGAATAAATGAAAACCTCCAAACTGACCACTGAATATGATGACCACATCTCTCTCTGGGTTCTCATAGGCAGCGTCTACTTTGTTTGGTAGTTCAGGCCAGGTGTTTTTAATGAGGGTTTGTTCAGGTTCAGGCATATTTGGATGCAGCCGCCAGTAAAACCTGCCAACAACAATAACACAAAAAATAACCATATTGCACACAAGTTTTTTGCTGTTGTTCAAACAACTTGTTTAAAATGAGCTGAAACACCAGAATTCTGGAGATTTTTGGAGGGATAACTTAATTGTTTTATGTTTAATCCACTTAAATTGGTAAAAAATAAAAATAAATAAATAAATGCACAAACAAATAAATAAATAAAACCTTAAGTTAACTTAGTTTGTGTTGGGAATACATGAAGAAATTGTGTTGAACCCAGCAGTAGGACACAATAATACTTCTTGCTGTCCCTCGGTACCGCCTCTCTTCAATGGGGGGCAGATCATTTAGTGTCACTGCACCCAAACTCTGGAACTCTTTACCACATTCACTCCGTTCTGTTAATAATGTCTCAGAATTCAAATCATTACTTAAAGCTCACTTGTTTTCTGAATGCTACACTTCGGATTTGATAAACTGACCTCCTTTGTTTGACCCACCTGTACTCTACATATTTGTCTCTTAGGTCTTGTTCTGTATTTCCAGTTTGTTATTTGTGATACCCTGTATGTTTGTGAACCTAAAGTTGTCTCTACTTGTTTACTGTTTCTTTAATGTCTGCTTGTTCTATCTCTTTTTGTTACATTCTTTGTAAAGTGCCCTTGAGCTCTAGAAAGGCGCTATATAAATAAAAATTATTATTAATACACTGTAAAAAGTGATGGGTTCCACACAATTCCTTCACGTTGTCTTCACACAAACTGATGAAGAATGAAGGGTAACATGAAGGAAATTAGGTTAACCTATTAGTTTTTACAAATTTAAGTGGATTGAACATAAAACAATTAAGTTGTCCACAAAAAACTCAAATAAGTCATTTTTGAGTGCATGTTATATAGAGTTTATATAGAGCAGTTGAACCACAACAGTGAATTGTAGACTATTTTTCACCTGTCTTTGAAAATAATAGTCTCTCCACGCAGTTCAGTGATGGCATCGAAACTCAGTTCAGGGTCACATTTCTCTGGAGCAATTGGTTTGGGCTTGAATTTTTCATGGTCTGGGTTTTCACCTTTTAATTCACACAAACGCAATGGTTAATTGAGAATTGCGAAGACTGATAGAGTGATCTGTAGGTCAGAATGGTGTATTGCTCACCATAGAGAGACTGGATGCCCTCGATGTCGTCTTCAGACAGAGGGAAACCTTTGGCGTAGGAGTAAACCGGGTACATCAGAGATCCGGGGTCAGATGAATGAGCCATACCAAGAGCATGACCAAACTCATGAGCCGCGACCAAGAACAGATTGAATGCTGCAAACAACAAAATGAAAGCAATGATAAAATTGTAGGTAAATAAAATGAAAAACGTTAATGTAAAATAAAAAATTAATATAAATTTGCATAGAATTTAAATAATTTTATAACAAAAAATTTACATAAAAACATCTGTTTAATATCGGTTTTATAGCTTTAATCTGTTAAATATCGCTTGAGAAATATTTGAAAAAGAACAATATTTGCACAGGAGGGCTAATAATTTTGTATATATCTTTGCGTGTGTGCACGATTATGTGCTTTACAAGGACACAAAAGAGTATAATGGCATGGTATGACCTACAGTATAGTCATTCTACTCAATGTAGTTTATGAGGACATGCATTGTGTCCTCGTAACTCAAAACACTTAAACATAACGGGTTTATTTGACATTCAAAATTTGCTACAGGTTTATTGTGAGGGTTTTGTTTTAGGGGTAGGGGTCCTCGTAAACCATAATGAATGTTTTGTTTCTTTTTGTACCGTGATAGTCTTCAGTCCATGTTTCATCCTCGTCAAAGTGTGTATCGCCACCGATGCCGATTCCAGGAGGATACGCATGAGCAAGAAGCCCATCAGGTCCATCAAATGGATTGAAGTCTCCATGTTCTACCATTCACATATACAAAAATGCATGAGGATATGAAGAAAGGATGAATGCCCTGCATTAAATCCTGCATAAGTAACACAAACGGTGGTACCTTTTGTTCCAAAGCTGATCATGATGTCAGCAGTCCCATCGAAAGTTTTCGTGAACCTCAGAGGGGTCACTTTGCTCCAGACGTTCAGTGCTTTTCTAACGGCTCTGTCCACAACCTTCTTCTTCAGATCAGGAGTGTAGTTCAAAATCCTGTCAATAAAATGAATGATTTATTAGTGGCCTTATTGATATTTTTTGTTTGGAATATGATAATTATCTATGAATTATTGCTATTTAAAATAAAAATGTTTGGGTTTCTAAATAGAATCAGTTGAGCACTGTATTTGCTTGCCTTTTGATTTCGTAATCAGATTAATGAAGAAGATTTATGTATTTATTGCCATTTTGGATGATAAACTGAACTTTGAGGCCAACACTCAATTTATCTGTAAAAAGGCAAATCAAAGACTGTTCTATCTGAGGAAGTTGAAGAGGTTTAATGTGGATAGGCCTCTTCTTAGAACATTTTATTCTTCTTTTATTGAGTCTATTTTAACTTTTGCAGTAATATGCTGGTATGGTAATTTAAGGGTGACAAGTAAAAACAGACTTTCAAAAATCGTTAATTAATCTCAAAAGATTTTAGGTATAAATGTTAACAGTATTGGACAAGTGTATGAGGTGAGAGTTATAAAGAAGGCTATTTTAGCAGATGAGAACCACCCACTTTATTTAAAGTTTTGCCAACTGCCATCAGGCAGAAGGTATACTTATTCTAGACGGGCAAGGTCAAACAGATATTTGTACTCATTTTTTCCAACTGCAGTTGGGTTACTTAACAAGCTTTAAGCTTTTTTTTTCTGTTATTTTATGTTGTTGAGCGTGACTTGTTGCTGTCGATTGTCGGCTATTGCTGTAAACCTAATTGCCCTTCGGGGACAATAAAGACGTTATAATCTAATCCAATTCTATATTGTTGTCGACTTCCAAATGTAAAGAGTTATCAGTTATAATTATTGGTCGGAAAAGTTGTCCATATCATTGCATCCTGACCTCTTATATTGTTTTCACTTGATGTAAAAACTAGGGCTGTCGATTTAACTATTTTAATACGAATTATGCATCTGCCCTGTCTGAATGAATCTGTGAATTGAATGAATCAAATTGATAAATGAATCAATGGAGTACTCTTCAAACATTTATCACCACCTACTTACAGTTTTAGTTCCTTATTTAAAGGAGTGTGTCTTTGAGCAAAAGTATTGCAAATTAATCAAAAATAAAATAATTTTAAATGATTTCAAATTAATAAAAAAAATTAAACAAACAATCAAACAAATAAATAAATCAAAAGGATACCAAAATGAAAAATCTTTAACTTACATTTGTGTCGTTTCAAACCTGTATGATTTCTTTTCTTTAATATAATGTAAAGTCTTTTAAAGTATTTTGGTAATCAAACTTTTTTAAAGCTGCAATAGATGCTCTGTAAATATATCTAAACACCAATTTGCATGTAACTTCATTAAAATAAATTTTTCAAAAGCTACTTTTTGATGTCTTTTATAATAATCTTCAACAATCATCTAAAAAAATTATTTCCCAGAAACTATTATATACAATTAATTCAATCCAAATTGAATTTGTCAAGGCAACATACGTTTTTAGTTAAGTGTAACTTATTAAACTAAGTTAATCATGTAATTTAATTATATAAGTTACACAAGCTGTTTTAAGTCAGTTTAATATAAGATAAGCTCAAATGAATAAATAGTATATATAAGGTTAATTTATAACATATTTAAGGTTAATTTATAATGTATATAAGTTTAATTTGACTCAGTTTTAAAATTTAAGGCAACCAGTATTTGTTTTTACAGTGCAGATAGCCTTATAGTATAAACACAAACCTGAAGGTCACGTTTGTGGTCTTCCACTTGAGATCTCGAGGAAAGTGATTATATTCAGCCACATCTGGAACTCCGCAGCGAGCCGCTTTCATCAGCTCCACAGTGTTGTCATCCAGCTTTCCGGTCACTTCCAGCTTAAAAAAGTCCTGCATCTCTCGTATCTTCTGCTGCATGAGATCAGACGACTTTCCCTGTCGCTGAAGACCAGCCGGCATGCCATAAAACCTTTGAAGATATTTCTAAGACAGAAAAAACACGTTTAAACATGAAAATCAACAAGCAAAATCTTTTAAAAATGCGCTTCTTACCTTAGCTAACAAAGTTTTGTCATTTTCCTCAGTTGAAATGGGTTTTGCTGAACTATACCCAGCGAATACCAATAGCAGCACAGTTGTGAGCTCCATGTTGGTCGTATGATGTTGTGCTGGGTCTGAAAGGCATTTTTATAGTGCTCTGTCCTGTCAAAAATTGTTAGTGATTCATGTAAAAAGTACCTTGGGCAATCTGCCACTTCCTCTAAACGCGCAGCCAGCAGAATGTGGTTAAAATCTACTTTAGGACACCTGAGTGAGCAATGAAGTCACTGCTGCGGCGCTCAGACTGATTTGTTGACTCATTTTTGGTCATTTTAGCATTTGGGCATGCATGACCATTGTTTTTGTTTTCCTCATTTGGGTTGATTTTAGAGTCTGATGTGCAACAAGCTGCTCGGATTTGGTAATGTGTGATTCAAAAATACTAGAGAACTCTATTTCTGAAGTTCATATCCAGGTGACTATTTTTTTCTTCCAGACTGCCGGGTAGGATTATGAATCATAGCCGTTGGGTTTTGACCTGGCATATGACTTCTAAACCTGTATGCACACATTGAAAGAGGAAATCTGGAGAAAATTTAGCAGCCAATATAGCGAGTACACAGACAAGGTGTTGTCAAAACATCCTTTACTACACAATTTCTACTTAACACTTTAAAAAATTACCCAAAGCTTGACCAAATGTTTTTTAAATACAAATAACAACTAAAAATAGTTTTTTAGTTATTGTGCCCACAAAACATAACCATACAGTAGCTTAGAGGGATAGTTTTTAACACAAAAATAAACATTTTTACTACTGACCCTCAATAATTGACATCCATAGCAGGAAAAGCAAACAATGGAAGTCAGTGGTTACTGATTTCCAAATTGTTTCAAAGATACTTGATTTGTGTTGAACAGAAGCAAGGAGCTTTTCAATTAAAGGTGAACTATTTACCTGCTACTGTAAATAAATACACCAGAAAACCATGGTTAATTAAATTTCAGTTCGAGGACACTCACGCATCCTACAGTTATGTGATGCATTGTGTATAAGCTAAAAAGACAAGGCTTTAATCTAGTTTTGAACTGAGAGAGTGTGTCTGGCCCTTGGACATTATTAGGAAGGCTGTTCTATAGTTTAGGAGCCATATTAGAATGCTCGACCTCCTTTAGTGGACTTTACTATTCTGTACCAGAACTCCTGAGTCAGAAAGTTGGTTAGATAAACAGGAGCTAGACTATATTTAAAGCTTTATAGGTAAGAAGCAATACATTTTTTAAATGTCACCACTCTATTACTACAATAAAAATATGGTTATTAGTTTTTTTTGTAAGGGAGTTAATGGCTTGTCAAAATTAATGACAAGATAACATACTGATAGAAACAGATTAAAAACGTTTGGTGACAAATTAATTTCATTTAGCTAGGAAATTTTTAATGAATCAAAATTTCGTGTGTGCTAATTTTACAATTCAATTCAAATCACCTTTATTTGTATAGCGCTTTTACAATGTAGATTTTGTAGAGAAGCTTCACTTAGAAGGTTATAGTAAATTGAAAGTGTCAGTCCAAATATTAATCTAATTTTACAGCACTTCACTAAGAATTTGTATTCCAACACATTTTTTTTTTCAGAAAAAACTATATTCAGATATTCGGATAATTCAGTTTTACCTCCACGGGAATAAATGACATTTAAAAAAATAGAAAATAGAAAACGGTTATTTTGAATTGTAATACATTTCACAATATTTCTGTTTTTATTTTAATTTTTTAAGATCAGTATGTTGACATATTTCAAACCGGAATATTGAGTAGGGGGTGGGTTTATTTTTGCACTCGTCTCATCTTCCAATCACAGTAAACTAATGGTTGGAGGGGCGTGGTTAAGCAAGTTATGCACAAGATGTCAAACTGACATCATCAGAGAAAAACTGCCATTCCAGAGTGGAAGCACATGGTCAGATTTTGATTGAAGATTCCCAAAACAAACCATTTTTATTTCCTTAATTGAATTAATTCACTGCAAAAAGTTCAATTCCACACAATTCCTTCATGCTGTCCCAACACAAATCAATTAAGTGATCTTAAATGTTTTTGCTAATTAAAGTAGATTGAACATAAAACAATTAAGTTGTCCAAAAAAAAAAACCTAAATAATTGTGTTGATTGAACTCATTTTAAATAAGTAGATTAAACTCAAAAGTTTTGAGTGTTGTTTACTAAACGATGTGTGCTAGTAAAATACAGTTACATCTTGATTTTATACAGACTTTAAACCTGACTGACCTTAGATTTTTGTTTAGTAATGTGTGATCAAAAACAAAGTGCCCTGAATGTTTTGCAGAGCTGTTAGGGGCTTTTTCCGAGCTTTGCAGCGTCATCACAAGAAAAACAGTCAATCTGCTGGTTTTGTGGTCCAGCATGAACCCATTCAAAAGCACAAAAAACATTTTTAGGAATTATTGTGTTTTCTTCATTTCATACGTTTGTCACTAAACCTTTTTATTTATAGCTCCATGAACTTGTATTATGTCCAAAGGGTAATATATTTCCAGGAGCACAAGTGCGGGCACGTCCTGTTAATGGCAGCTGTCACCCATTTAACACTGTATAATGGAGAGACAGAATTCTTGAAATGTGACTTCTCTACACCACACCTACATAAAATACATACATTATTAAGCAGACGAGTGTCTAGATGGCTGATAACACTGATGTTGTAAGTATCACTGTTAAAAACACAGCATGCACACACACACACACACACACACACAAAATACACACTGGTTTCAGGTACACACTGCACAAGTAGTTTTTTTTTTTTTTTTTTTACAATTAGGTGATTAGGAAGGTATGTAAAAAAACAGTACTGGAGGCATTTTCTCTATACATTTGTATCATTTGCCTTTCAGCTATGAAAGAGAATAACATCTTAGGCAAAAAATTAAATGATGAATCATATAGATTGAACAAAATTCGAAAACAACAAGAACAGCAGGAGAAATAGCTGTTTTGATCAAAAATTAAGAGGGAGATATATGGGGGAAAATATGTGCATAAATAAATAATCTCATCTGTAATAAATAAAAATAATTTTAAAACTATTTCAAAAACACTGGTAAATATTTTCACTTGATTTTGACCTGAAATATTTCCTTAATTAATATTTTCCTTTTTTCTGTTTATTAGTGCAGTTAAATGTTTAAATTTGTTTAAATAATATATTTATATCCAATTTTTAGCATCCACCCAAAATAGCAACAATCAAAATAATAATTATTATAATAATAATAATAATAAATAATAATAATACATATTACAATATCTTACAGTATATATTTTATAGACTTAAATCACCTTCATATTAGATCAACCACAAATGATGGCATTTTTAAATTGGGTTTTAGTTTGTTTTAAGGTGTCATTGTTATAGTGTAACTATTCCTTTAAATAATTAGCCATATTAATTAACTATACATGTTCTTACTATATGCTTAGGATTAGACATGGGACGATATCCAGTTAAAGGTTTACTGCGGTTTAGAAAAGTCAAGGTTTTAATACAGCTTAAATGTTCTTTAATACCGTTCCCAAGGTATATGTAAGGTTTTTGTAATGTATTTTTTATGTGTTGTAAACAAATCTGTGTATTTGAAACTAATGAAGAGAGCAGAAGCAAATGATTTATTTTATCTATTTAGCCTGACATGTTTACTGCTACAAAATATTATAAATGTTTCTTAAAATAGGATAAATTGTGTTTTTTTTTACCTAAACATTAGGTATTTTTATACAAGGTTATCATACTGTCAGAAACTACCGGCCCATGCCTAGTTAGGATGAATGTAAGGTCCAGGGTTACTTGCATAGTTATGCATAATCAATTGTAACTACTAGCATGGAACGTGCAAAAAGAACAACTTTAAATAGTGTTACCATACATTGTTCATCTGTCTTTATCTTTGTTCATCTGTTTCAGGAAGAAGCAAGTGGAGACATGTGCAATAAAAACAAAGAAAAAAGTGCTGTTGCAGTAGATGATGATGATGATGTGCATGTAATTCAACTCGTAACTGAGGGCCAAAACTTACACACGCTCTATTTCAGCTAGAAAGATGCAATGAACTCCTACACATACTGAGATTATGATCCAAAAGCTGAGATCAGTTCCTTCAGTGGAAATACCCTTAGGACTAAACTCACTGCCCACTTTGGGCTGTGAAACACCATTTCGACACCAAACAACTAGCGAAGACGAAACCCAATCGTGTTGTCGCCTTGCATTGGTTCACGTCTGATTCTGTCTTGATCAAAACGCTGCATGTGAACACACCAAACAGATAAAAGCCAACTGTTTCAAGAGTGTGCGTTCTGCATCGTAGGTACACCATGTTGACTGCTGATTAACACAAATATAATCAGCCAATGCAACTCAATGCATTTAGGCATGTGGTCAGGAGACAATCTTCTGAAGTTTAAACTGAGCATGAGGGAAGGGCATTTAATAAAACACTTTTTGGAAATAGGCTCATTTTACAACTCTCCAATAAATTTGACAATTTGTAACCCATTTAGTCTCCGGGTCTGTTGGGAGCACTTTTAGCTTAGCTTAGCATGGATCATTGAATCGGATTAGACCATTAGCATCTCACTCAACAATTTCAATAAAAAGTTTAGATAATTTTCTCATTTAAAGCGTGACTCTTCTGTAGTTACACTGTAAGACGAACAGAAAACAAAAAGTTGCTATTCTCTAAGCTGATATGGCTAGGAACCATACTTTAATTTTGGCGTAATAATCAAAGGCCTTTGCTGCCATACCACATCACCTGAATATAGTCTCCAGCACCAAGCCCTACATTTGCACCACCAGTAGCCATCTGCTGTATTTTCTTGTAATTTATCAAAAACAGGTACAACGTGGTCGAAAGTGACTTGAACGCAACTGTTGTCAGAATTACATTTTGTCAATTCATAGGAACGTGCCAGAAGTACCTGAATGCAGCATAAGAGACTTTGAACATGGCATGGTTGTTGGTATCAGGCTGGCAAGAGTATTTAAGAAACTGCTGATGTCTCTGGTGAAAAAAAGCTGGTTAGCTGGTTTTAACTGGTCATTTCCCAGTCTGACCAGATACGGACAGCCTGAAAATAACCAAAACCCCTCTAAAACCAGGCTGATCGACCAGCTAATCCAGCCAACAATCTTAGGCTGGTTTAAGCTGTTTTTTTCAGCAGGGATTGTACAGGGAGTTTACAGAGGAGTGAGGAGGATAAGCAGACTGGTTCAACTCAAATAACCACGTGTATCAACCAAAGCTTTCAGAAGAACGTCTCTCACATCAAACCTTGAAGCTAAACATTTCTTTGCTCAATTTTGATCCCTTTAGTATTAGCTAAACATCATTTAAACACCTTTGCATCATTGCGGATCATGTCTATCCCTTTACGACCACAGTGTACTTATTTTTTGATGGATATTTAAGCTCAAATAATCTCAGACTGAACATGACAATGAGTTCACTATAAACTCAGATGGTCTCCATAGTCATCGGATATCAAAATAGAGCACATTTGGGATGTTCTGGAATGGGAGATTCACATCATTAAACTTCAGCTTCAACTTTTTCTCAGTATGGATCAACATTTCATTCCCAGCACCTTCCTGAATTAGTGCTATAAAAAATGAGAACAAAAAAAACAGTCCAACATCAATCCCCCTAATAAGGTTACGATCCTCTCTATTTCTAAAAAGTGACATGTAAATGACATGATGTCGATGACGCAGCAATTATTGAACATTTTAAAATGATCTTAGCAAATTATGACATTCTGCTTCATGAAAGTGCTGAAAAGAGTGCTGTAACACTGTAAATTCATGCAGATATGCTAAATGAGTGTGAATCATGCCGATATGAGGTTATACGGGGAACTTCCCAGGTTTATAATGTGGCTCATGTCTCACATCTGCCAGGATGATATATGAGGAAGCGGATGTTATGAGGGAAGCTGCCAGCACACAGTTATAGAGGACACACTTATTCCTGATCGCAGTGCCATTTGCTGATTTATAAGATCATTTTCTGCATTAAAAAATGACATATTTAATAAAGTAAGGGCACATATTATTAGATTATAGATTGAATCCAATCAAATCTGACTTAGATTTTATTAAAATCCTGTGTCATCTCATGGTGTACAGATTAATTTGTGACCCTGGACCACGAAACCATTCATAAGTGTCATTTGTTTGAAATTGAGATTTATACATCACCGGAAAGTTGATTAAATAAGCTTCCACTGATGAATGGTTTGTTTAGATAGGATAACATTTGGCTGAGATACAAAATCTGGAATCTAAAGGGTTTAAAAAAACGTTATGTTGAGAAAACTGTACTTAAAGTTATCAGAATCAGAATCAGAATCAGTTTTATTGCAAGTGTGCTTCACACACAGAAGGAATTTGCTTTGGCTACAGAAGCTTCCAGTGTACATAAAGTGACAAGTGACAACACAGAATAAATATGAGAAAAAAAAGACGATAGACATTAAACAGAGATGCAGTCAGTCCAACGATCTGGATGTTGAAATGTATGTACAGATTTGTTATAAATATACAGGTTATAAGGTGCTGTGTACAAATGCCTAAGTATTGCTTTGTATATTATTATAAGGTGCTGTGTACAAGTGCGTATGAGAAAGTATTGCACGATTATTGCACAATAGGAAAAATATTAACTGTTCATGAGGTAGATGGCCTGAGGAAAGAAACTTTTCCTGTGTCTGGCTGTTTTTATGCTCGGTGCTCTGTAGCGCTGGCCAGACAGTAACAGTTCGAACAGGAAGTGTGCTGGGTGCGAGGGGTCAAACCCTTTTACTCACTCTGGAAGAGTACAGTTCTTGAAGTGTAGGAAGAGTAGTGCCAGTTATTCGTTCAGCCAATTAAGCTCTTATCAATGCATATTAATATCAATGTTATGTTTTGATATATTTACAGCAGGGGTGACCGACCCTGCTCCTGGAGATCGACTGTCCTGCAGATTTCAGTTGCAACCCATATCAAACATACCTGCCAGTAATTATCTAGTGCTGTTCAGGTCCTAATTAATTGGTTCAGGTGTGTTTGATCAGGGTAGGAGCTGAACTCAGCAGGAAGGTTGATCTCCAGGAGCTGAGCAGGATCTCCAGGAGCAGTTGAGCACCCCTGATTTACAGTATAGGAAATTTACAAAATGTCTTCACATAACATGATCTTTACTTAATATTCTAGTAATTTTAGGCAAAAAAATAAATATTTACCATTTTGATCCATATGATGTATTTTTGGGGGTGACATGGTGGCTCAGTGGTTAGCACTGCCTCACAGCAAGAAGGTCGCTGGTTTGAGTAACAGCTGGGTAAGTTGACATTTCTGTGTGGAGTTTCATGTTCTCCCTGTTTGTGTGGGTTTGCTCTGGGTGCTCCGATTTCCCCACAGTCCAAAGACATGCAGTACAGGTGAATTAAATAAGCTAAATTGTCCGTAGTGTATGTGTGTAAATGAGTGTTTGGATATTTCCCAGTACTGGGTTGCAGCTGAAAAGGCGCCCACTATGTAAAACCTGTGCTGAATAAGTTGGCGGTTCATTCTGCTGTGGTGACCCCTGATGAATAAAGAGACTAAGCCAAAGGAAAGCGAATGAATTAATGAATAAAGTATTTTAGGCTATAGCCAAAAATATATCCGTGCAACATAACACTGGTTTTGTGGTCCAGGGTCACACATTTATTTTTATTTTATACTTTATTAGAATTTTTCCTACCTAAACACACTCAATCACAAGTGTTCAATAAAGTTTAAACAACAGCTAACCATGGCATAGTCATATTAAAATCAAACTAATCTAAAAGATTACATTATTTTCTCTTTTCTTATTTAATCTCATACATCCTTCATCTTTCAACATTTCACAAATAGAAAGCATTTTATATAGCAAGTTAAAAGATTTAAACAAAAATCACCATCCTTGATTGGTTATAATAGAGAGCAGATAATACAGTTAAAACCTTATAATAAATGAATAAAGGTTTAGTTTACAAAAGTAACACAAAAAATATGTGCAATTCATAAGGTAATCGGTCAAATATGTAAGTATTGCTGAACTATCTGTTATATTTGTAACCTCTTCACCTGCAGCATTTTGCTTTAATAAATAAAATCACTATAAAATTACAAAAAACGAATAAAATAATAATATAAATATAAATTTTTAATTAAAAAAATATTTGTAAAATTTGTTTTAAGCTCAATTGTTTTTATGGTTTGCATAAAAAAATTCAAATTAAAATACAATTTCCTTGCATACCAAATGTAATGTCACTCTGCATAAAAAGCAACATTTATTAGTTGCACACATTCATATGATCACGATGCATTTGCAGAATATTACAATTTGTTATTTACGTATATTTATCTTTAAGTCGCATTTAATGAAAGAAATGACCAATTTCATAACCTTGTAGTTTCTCGGTTGAGTGGTGCTTCTTCTAAATTCTGGTTTGATATTTATATATGGCTTTCATTAAAGATGATTTCAGTCCCCCCTATTATTCTAGAAGATATTTACTTTTATAAACGTGATTTACATTTCTCTCTCTATGATGTTGTGAACTTTATTTTGCGAATGGGTAAATATCATATTCATTGTTGTAAATTGAAAAAATGCAGGCCCTCTTTTAGATGTTTTCTTTCTGAGGTAAGGAAAGTGGCTCAAAGCTTCAAATACTTCAGTAACCAAAATAAAATAACTGAAGCTCTTTGTACTTCATTTTCAGAAAATGTATTGTTATAATGTTTCTTTTTTATATATATGTACTTTGATGTAAGTCTTTTGTACTGCTCTTTGCTCCTTGTTGCAGTTGTTACAATTTTCATTTATTTATTATTTTTTTATTTTAATGGTAAACATGCCTTGCGATGTCGAATTGTTCCCTGTTTTGTGATGTAAACTTGTTGCAACTACAATAAAAAAAAGTGGTGCTTCTGGGGGACTTTTATTTTGAATTCCCCGCAGCCACTGACGTTTGACGTCCGCTTGCGTGCAGTTTCACAGCCTCTCTCTCATGTAAATACAGTGCACAGCTCGTGATGTTACGGAGTATATTTATCTCCACTAATTCTTTAACACCACAGAGACTTTGAGACGGAGGAGAGAAGGCAAACCACGAAGCTTTATCAGGTAGTTTGAATACTGTTAAACATATCCTAGATCATGACATATTGTGTTGTATTATTTTGACATGTCAGTGTGTACAGTAATAGAAGTGTTGCTTTAATCTGCTCTGTGGTCAGTTTCCGCAACTGTGTTATGAGTTTGATAACATTTCGCATTGAACATGATCCTGGCGTTAAATGTTATATTCAAAATGCTATATTAAACAACTGCAATATTTTAGAGACTGCGAATTAATCTTAAGAATAAGTCATAAAAATTACATTAGCTACACTTTGCATTTGGCGGCCCTTATTTTGTAAAAGAGAATATACTTTTTGCTGTATAAAAAAAACCGATGATGCATTTAATGTGATGCACACGATTTTATTATTGACAGGTGAGAGGATGGAGGAAGATTTGTCACGTGCTTTGAATTCTGTCAGTCTGGAGACGAAAGATGGCAAGATGGAGAATTTTGGGTATGTTTTCACTTCTAGCTTTCATTTAGCATATGCTTTCTCATATTAATTTATCAGTAGTGTGTTTTACTACTGTTCAAGGGCACTAAAGGGAGTATTCTCATTGTATAATGCACTGATGTTGATATACAATGACCCATTCAGATTTTCTGTAACACAAATAAGTGTTTAAATGGTGTATTTTTTGTCACAAGGTAGTTTATTTAAGACCTCAAGAGCTTTTTTCCATTTCACCACCAAGAATCCTCACACGGGGAGAACAGTTCAGTCTGTTGTTTGCTGAAATGGTGAAAGAATAAAGTAGGGATAAGCACTTTGGGATTAGCTTTCTCAAAACACTATGGTACAACAGGGTTCTGGTCATGTGGAGGTTTATGTAGGTTATGGGAAACCACACAGTTTTACGGTTTCAGATTTTGGCCACCAGTTTCATAACAATATATGTAATGTAAATTGTATAATTTCTATTCAAGATATTCAGGAATAAAAACTTATAATTTTTATTTGTAACCATCTACATACATTATATATATATTTGAAACAAAACATTTTTTATAGCACAAGATACAAAAACATTTATATATATATATATATATATATATATATATATATATATATATATATATAATAGCAAAAAAGCTGTACACACACAGACACACACACACTAGGAGAAGGAATAATTTCAAAATATAATTATGATGTATATTTATATAGCTTGTGTCTTTGTATGTAGTATGTATGTTGAAAATATTTAATCACAAATAATATTTCTTTACATCTTCAATATACTGGGTTGATTATATTTAGGTTTATATTTTATATGATTATGTATAATTTATAGTTAATATGATGTAATATACACTCACCGGCCATTTTATTAGGTACAACTGTCTAACTGCTCGTTAACGCAAATCTAATCTAATTCTAATCAGCCAATCACATGGCAGCAACTGAATGCATTTAGACATGTAGACATGGTCAGGACGATCTGCTGCAGTTAAAACTGAGCATCAGAACGGGGAAGAAAGGTGATTTAAGTAACTTTGGCATGGTTGTTGGTCTGAGTATTTCAGAAATTGCTGAACTACTGGGATTTTCACGCACAACCAGCTCTAGGGTTTACAGAGAATTGTTCAATAAATATCCAGTGAGCGGCAGTTCTGTGGGTGCAAATGTCATGTGGATGCCAGAGGTCAGAGGAGAATGGCCAGACTTGTTCCAGCTGATAGAAAGGCAACAGTGACTCAAATAATCACTTCTTAACAACCGAGGTATGCAGGCGAGCATCTTTGAATGCACAACACATTGAACCCTGAAATGGATGGGCTACAGCAGCAGAAGACCACACCGGGTGCCAGTCCTGTCAGCTAAGAACAGGAAACTGAGGCTACAATTCGCACAGTCTCACCAAAATTGCACAATAGAAGATTGAAAAACATTGCCTGGTCTGATGAGTCTCGATTTCTGCTGCGACATTTGGCTGGTAGAGTCAGAATTTGGTGTCAACAACATAAAAGCTTGGACCCATCCTGCCTTCAGGCTGGTGGTGGTGGAGTAATTGTCTGGGGGATGTTGTCTCTGTACACTTTGGGCCCATTAGTACCAATTGAGCGTCGTGAAACACCACTGCCTACCTGAGTATTGTTGCTGACCATGTCCTTCCCTTTATAACCACAGTGTATCTGTTGCCAACTTCCAGCAGGATAAAGTGCCATGTCATAAAGCGTGAATCATCTCAGACTGGTTTCTTAAACATGATAATGAGTTCACTGTACTCAAATGGCCTCCACAATCACCAGAACTCAATCCAATAGAGCACCTTTGGGATGTGGAACAGGAGCAACTGCGTGATGCTATCATGTCAATATGGACCAAAATCTCTGAGGAATATTTTCAGTACCTTGTTGAATCTACGCCACAAAGGATTAAGGCAGTTCTGAAGGCAAAAGCAGGTCCAACCTGGTACTATTAAGGTGTACCTAATAAAGTGGCCAGTGAGTTTATGGGATATATTTTACATATAATGATGTTTATATGGCTCTACACACACAATAACAGAAACTACAAATTATTATTATTTTATTTATTAATTTATATTATTTTTACCTTATGCAAACTCTCAATAAAGCTACACCACAGTTTGAGGGTCTCTCTTTGTATAGTTTAGATTAAATGTGTTGGGTGGGCCCTGAAGTCCTTGTTGAACCAGATTAGAATTTTAATCTTTAAATCTAAAAGTCCGCCTTTGCCTCACCCTCCTTTTACCCCTCCTGCATCCAATATCACATTCTTCACAAATTATTAATTATTAGAAATACTGCCTTTGCCTCCCTGAAACTCAGAACAAACAAATCTGTCAAGACGCACAGTAATGACAAACAGCATGGAGGAAATCTCAGATTATTTCAACGAAAAGCTCCAGCGAGCGCGTTCAGACAGTGTGGCGAGCAGCAGCACGCAGTCCACCAGCAGCCGACAGCATGTGCGACAGCGTCTGGCGATGCTTTTGACCTGTGTGGATGATCTGGACACCAATCATAAGCTCCATGCTCAGGTGGCAAAAACCCTAGATGAGGCTTTTGTCGTCTGTAGGCAGATTGCGGGTCGACCTAAGAAAAACCACTTCAGGTTTTTTAACTTTCACTTCTCTTGTTGTGTCCGGCAGATCTAAACTGCAGGTTTAGTGGCGACACTATTGTTTCAGAGACATATCAATGATCTCTGGGGGGATGAGAGGTATTGAACTTTAAATGTTAAATGTAAAAGCCTGGAGGTCTTATAAATGGTTAAACAGATTGCACTGTGTAAGATGTTAAGCCGTGGTGTGATGCTTGGAATTTCGTGAACAGATTACTTTAGTTTAAATGGTGTTATTGTTAAAGGTCTCCTGAGGTGACATGAAATGCACAGCTTTGTTTATTGATGTGCTATATAATTTTTCAACTGAACAATAAAGGGCGGTACATATATTAAGAAGCTCCTCCTCTTTTTGAAAATAGCCAATAGCATTTGGTTCATTTTGCAACAGTCTACGACAGCAATGTTGAGTCTAACAGTATTTTCGGCTTTAAAATACAGCATTTAGTGTATGAATCATTTGGGTTAAAATACGCTTTGTGGTCCGCTTCAACATGATTTGTTCTTTTAGAAGTATTAGTGCTGCACTAATTTGTGATATTACAGCGCTTTTTACTGCGTGAAATCAAAATTTATGTTTATTTTGATAGCGCACATTGTTATTCTGTAAGTGAACAGTTAATCCATGCAAGTTAATGTAATCCAGTGAAATAAATGTTTATTTTGGTATTCTTCAATCAAAGTCGGAGCATTTGCTTCTGCGTTTGGAGTGGTGGTCCTTCTGTGTTAATGTCAGTTTGACAGCTTCAGCCACAATATTCTTAACTACTCCCCTCTTATCAATCGTCTGCTAAGAGGGAATGATAAACAAAAAGAAAGCCCCACCTTTACTCAGTATTCCGTTTCAGTTGGAAGCACATCAACATACTCAAATAAAAGACTTTAACACTCTCTTCACCCCAGTGAAACATGTTGCTGTAGGGGGTGTGACTATTCAGCCACTAGTTGGGCTGCATGATAATCGAAACTTTACCTTTTCTGCAACATATGTTGCAAGATGAAATCTATTTCACCAGATTGCTGTGATTTTTGTATTGCAGTGCATCTGCATAAAATACAATAAACTAGAAAAATACAAAAACAAAGGATACAAGAGAGAAAAACAATTTGTGCTTTGTATTTTTTTGGGTAAGACTTAAGGCTGGCTCACACTGTGCTATTTTACTTTTATTTATTTTATTTTTTGTGGCATGTCAGACTGCACGAACATGGCTCAGATGTCACACTGTAAGATCTCAGCTGTCATAAAGTCAGACTGAACAACAATGAAGACGCGCCAGTTATGAAAGAAAATGCCCCCAGAGCTTGACGTCATCCACCCGTGACGCTTTCACTATCGCGCATTCTGAAATTATTCCTCATAGCAAATGAAAACAAACTGTAGCGGCAAATTTGCACACAGCACGCCTCAATAATAAAACGAGGAAATAAAGTTTTGACGTTTCCTTGTGGTCATTTGACTTGTCGCATGCATTGCATCATCAGATTCTGCACTCCTATTAGTTCTTGGATTGACTCTTGGATTGACGGTAATCGCAGGATTGTTGTCAAACTGCAGGAAAGTGTCTGAAATCTTCTGACGTTGCCAGAACTTCATCGGAGGAAAAATCTGAGTGCAACGGGCATTAAGCAGCTGTCTGTGAACATGTCAAACCAATGATCAAAGTTTTTAATCTAGGATTACAGGAATCTTTTAGGATTTCCCAAATTTGTCTCAGATGACAAAATCGTGGCTGAAATCTCACAGTGTGAGCAGGGCTTTAGTCGATAAAATAACACTTCACAGTCTTAAATATATAGATTAAATGCAATAAATCTCTGTTAAAGCAAAAAGTCTATAGTTTTGTGCACCTGCATGCTTTAAACTCACTTATGTTAAAACCGTAGCATAACAATTATGACTTTTAACTCCACAACAGCTAAACGACTTTAAAATTACATGCAATTCAAATTGTGTTGCTTGGTCACCTATAATCCCTGCTTGACATTGCGCATCCTGTGTTCTGACTATTTGAGATGTGCACATTGCATTGCCAATGCTGAAACTATATATTGTGCAGCTATAGACACTAAGGCCCAATCCCAATTCTATTTTTGTACCCCTACCCCTTCCCCTTGGCCCTTACAACCGAGGGTTAAGGGGAAGGGCTTCAAAACTTACCCCTAAGAATTGGGACAGCACTTCAACACCTGCACACGTCATCATATGTCATCGCGATCTCTTGCTTCATATGAGATCAGACGATCACGACTGCTGGAGTTAATCCAGTTGTGTTGTTTTTTGGTGTTTATCTTCAGGAAATCACTGAAGGCATATATTATGTTATCATAACGATCTAATGTGGCAATAAGATCGTAACTATACGGTGTATTTACACAGTGGCCATATTCATCTATGTAAACACACGAAAACAACATTAACATTATAGCAGACACTGTAAAAAAACTCATTCCCAGCAACTAGACATTACTGACAAGGTATTCGAGTGTCATCATGTGTCAAAATGTTGTGAGACCGCTGTACATGAGTTATGATTTTTTATGAATTTTGCGGGGTTTTTTGCGTTTCTTTTTAAAAAACCATGACGGTAAAACACGAATGCGGTTATGAATATATTAAAACATATGTTTGTTTGTCGTAAAAATTCGTTATAATGACAAAAAATACTAATTTGTGGATCTCCTTACTTCCGGGTTCAGCTATCCTGCCGCTGTGACAGGTGTATTCTGGGAAAATATCTTACCCCTCCATTTTTAGTGTGGTCCTGAAAAATCTTCATTCGAAGGGGTGTATACCCCGTGCCCTTAGCCCTAGGCCTTCAAACTAGAGAATTGGGACACCACTACCCCTTGACGTGAACGCGCAAAACGAGGGGTAGGGGTAAGGGGAAGGCCTAAGGGGTAGAATTGGGATTGGGCCTAAAAGTCATTTGGTCAGAAAATCTGATGTGAAAAAAAATCTTATTATACTTAGTGGAAGCGAGAAACGGCAAGTGAAGGCTTTTAACTTGTAAATGTGAATTTAGAAAAGTGTGAAAATAGATAAAAACTTCAGACTAACATACCCAAAAAACGTCCATTATGTTTTCCAGGGGACTTTTATCTGAGCCGTTATGAGAGGGCAGAATGGTTTACTTGGGGATTTTCTACATGAATAGCTTTTATTGAATTGAATGCGTCTTTCTTTCTTTCTCCCACAGGCTGTATGTGGTCACATGGAATGTGGGCACAGCTGAGCCTCCGGATGATGTGAACGCTCTGCTTCAGCTCAACTCCCCAAAGAAACCTGACCTCTATGTGATTGGGTGAGTTTTATATTTTAAGATCTCTTGGATACGCTGTAAAGTAAATAATGATGGCTGTGTTTGGACTGTGACGCTGCTCCTCTTCAGTCTGCAGGAGGTCAGGGCTGCGCCTCTGAAGTTTGTGTCAGATTTGGCCTTTGAGGACTCCTGGAGTCACCTCTTCATGGACACTCTCGCCCCGTTGGATTATATAAAGGTGCTTTTGTGCATAAAATAATCATGGGATTCATTAAACCAGAGGATGATACCATTGACCCGATGGACTGATTCGTTTTTTTAATCTGTAAATTGTTTATAGAGCAGGACTGATGGGTAGACATGTATGTGAAATATTAGTCAATTATTATTAAAAACTGTGTTGATATTAGTAAAAATATTTTTTAAGGGCCATGAAACCTCCCTAGCTCAGAATTTTTTCAAAAAATGCTTCGTAATGGTCATGGAGCACCATGATCAGAGGGAGGAGTGGGCATGGCGGCAAAGCAGGGGGAAAAAGGGGAGCGAACAACTGTCAGTTGGCTCAAAAAATGAGACCCAAACCGTAAAGAGACCCATGATTTTATAGTTTACAAAGTTAAAATGCAAATAAATAAGCAGTAATTTAATGTCCTGCTACATTTGTTATTCGTAATTTCATATACACATAACCACAATTTGATATATAAACATGAAGATAATCGTGTTTATATAAACACTATAAATGAGGAGGACTTCTCTCCTCAATATCCAGGTCTGAATTCAGACACAAGACAGTTACAATTATCATGCCATCAAATCGGTTTAATTCGATATCTCGGTGCATCACGGTGCATTGACCATTCTTTCTATACACAATTAGATTTTACTTCACAGCACAAGAATTCTTGTATTAAAATGTATAAATATATTTATATTTATAAATTATTTGTAATACAATTTTGTCCTTTATTACAAGCAGTCAGATATATGAACTGCCCCTTTAAAAACTCAAGTACATACAAGGAGCAACATTCATAGCAAATAAACAAATGTAAATACCCTGCTCGCTTTCTAAGCGTTGTCAAGCGAGTTATGATTGGTTACATGCTCAACAGAAAGGGCTGCGATAGGTTTTAACGCTCTGGTGCTGACAGCGGCGATCACAGCTGATCCATGATAGACACGGAGGAGAAAACTCGCTCTCGTTCATGTCTGTATCCAGAAGTAATGCTGTAACACCCGAGAGGAGAGGAAATGTCATGCCAGCAGGTCAAAGGACCACAGTGAGAGAGAGAGAGAAATTGAGTTTACTTTCATTTTCTCAATCGCTGTGAAATAGGGGCTTCTGTTGTTCAGTGTCAGTGAATGACTGTCCAGCAAACACACACAGTGAATTGTGTTTCTGCATTTTTAAGTAGTGTATTAATTACTCGCGCTTGCCTCCCTCGCCATAACACGCTACCGCGACATAGCGCGTATGAGATAAATGATGTCAGTATGTAATAACCGGTTATGATCTATTACTGAACCGACACTGAATTATCTGCGCCTGCATCGAGGTGCACTGAAGAAACAATTCATTTTGACACCCCTATTTCTCATAGAGTAAGGAAATTCAGCTATGAATAATAATGAGAAACTGACGCGTCATCACTCCACTAGCAGATTCGCGATACGTCACCAATTTTGATCCCGCCCCAAAAATTATTTTTAAACTCAGAAGATGAAATTAACTGACAAAAAGCTCAAAATTATTCAGTTTTCCCCACAATTAAAACTGACAGGTGCTAACGTCTTAACTGATATTCAACACACACAAATCTGTTATCCATCAGTAGGGCCACACGGAATCTACGCGCGCAAAATTCTGCAGATTTGTAGCCCATCATTGATTCTGTTTATTTACTTGTGTAAATGTGTGTAAATGTATATTTAATCAGTTTTTTAATTAATTTCAGAAATAATATTGACTAATATGAAAATATTTATGTGATTTATTTACAATACAGTTTGTAAAGTACTATTTAAAGTAGTGTTTTGGTAGATATTTTATATGAGAGACTTGCTTTGTTTACCAAATAAAGTGGATCCAATTAGGTTCGCTTTGTAAACCAAATTGTAAAAAAATTAAATAAAAGTTAAAAAGGTATTACTTTTATTTCATATATTAAGGTTTTAGTTAAGATACTCCCAAAATCATTCCCCATAAATCCTCAGATTTTTAATAAAATACTCCACAGAAATAGCAAAAAATGTCCGCAAATTCCGTCTGGCCCCATCCATCAGTCATATAATTTGAATCCTTTACATAGTACTTGTATATTATTTAATTATTTAATATTATTTAGTTAACAAATATACTTTATATTTATTTTATATAAATTGTTATAATTTACATAATTTTATAATTATAGTAACTGTATTATAATTTATGTATGGAATGCAATATTGGTATTGTTAGTTCATAATGTAAAATATAAAAAAATGTTTATAATTTATTTTATTTATTTAAATTATAACAATTTTTTATTACAACTTTCTATTAAATTGGGATTGGATGAAGAATCTGTTCAATATATCCACATACATACATACATACTTGCATACAGAGATGCATAATATTGTTAATGTAAATATTTTCATTAATAACTACTAATATAAATATTTAATGTATTATACGTTTGTAATTTTCATTTAATTAGTATCGAATTAAGAGGTTTAGCATAAGAACACATTATGAATATGTTTTTTCATTGTTTTATTGTGGCGCATTTAGGTGTCCTCCATCCGGATGCAGGGTCTACTTCTGCTCTTCTTTTCCAAGCTAGAGCACGTCCCCTTCATCAGAGACATTCAGGTCACTTACACCCGCACAGGACTCTACGGCTACTGGGTAACGTTATATTATGTAGTAATATTTATGAGAGCCACTATTGACTTACCTCCTGAAAATCTTTCCAAATGCTTATTTTCTTGTTAATAAAGGGTAATAAAGGAGGAGTGTCCATCCGTCTGTCTTTCTATGGGCACATGCTGTGTTTCCTGAACTGCCACTTGACGGCCCACATGAACTATGCCTCTCAAAGAGTCGATGAGTTTGAGCATATTCTGGATACTCAGAACTTCGACACCAAAAATACGCCACAAGTTTTGGACCACAAGTCAGTTGTTGTAAATAATGACTGCATAAAAGTGTTCTGTGTATTGATCATGTTCTTTGGTCATTACATCTGCATTATATCCCTACTACATATGAATTCTCTTACCTCGTTCTCAAGGGTGGTGTTCTGGTTTGGGGACTTGAATTTTCGTATTGAGGACCATGGTATGCTCTTCGTAAGAAACTGCATCACCAGCCAGCGTTTCAATCTGCTTTGGCCTAAAGATCAGGTATTGAATCTTTATCAGTGACATCAATTATTTGCATTTATTTGTATATTTACATTCCTCTTGTAGTGTTTTTGTTATTTTTATATACACACAGGGTCTGAGAGTCTTAAGGTTATAAGTAATAAGGTTGACTTTGACTAAGGGCATAATACTCTCATATAGTGGGAATAACAATGCCTGTACATGTAAATGAATGAAATTAAAATACAATTATAGTTACCTCACTTAAAGGGATAGTTCCTAAAAGATAGAAATAGATGCAAAAATGAAAATTGACTTCCTCAAGAGGTTACAAACCTTAGAGTTTCTTTTTTTCTGTTGAAAACACAAACACAAAGATATTTTGAAGAATGATGGAAACTATGAGACATTGACATAGTAGGCAAATTATGTCAAGGATGTCATAGGGTTAAGGAAGTCATAAAGGGTTTTCATCATTCTTTAGGTTATCTTCTGTTTCATTCATTCATTCATTTTCTTTTCGGCTTAGTCCCTTTATTAATCTGGGGTCGCCACAGCGGAATGAACCGCCAACTTATCCAGCACGTTTTACATCTTTGGGAAACATCCATACACACTCATACACTATGGACAATTTAGCCTTCCCAATTCACCTGTACCACATGTCTTTGGACAGTGGGGGAAACCAGAGCAATGACTTCATTTTCATTTTTGGGTGAACTATCCCTTTAATTTGTGCAATAGAGAAAATATAACAACTTATTTTTGCCATTGGGAATCGATTTTCAACAATAATGCAAACGTTGAAAATATTTGTATTTGTATATTAGTTTTACAACAAATGTAATTTATATGTATAAAAATAAATTGTCTATAGATATGACCAACAAACTTAAGTGACTTGCTCAATGCATCAATAACACGATTGCAGATCTTTCCCTCATTAAAGTAATTTAGTTCACATTGTTGAACCTTTGTGTTTTTTGTCTGATTTTTATAACTTGATGACTTCAGCATTTGTGATGTTATGATTATCATCCGAACTGGCTGGTTTGGTTCATGACTTAGCCAAGGCCTTTTGAAAATGCCTTGTGTGCGCCCACTGATGCACTCAAAGATTGATGACCTATCTGTTGATGTTTCTGTCTCACCAGCTCACCATGATGAAACAGAAAGAAGTTATTTTGCAGAAGTTTGAAGAGGGACCTCTAGACTTTCAGCCCACCTACAAATTTGACTTGCACTCAGACAACTATGACACAAGGTAAATGACACAACTTTTTACACAATATATCCTGCGGTGTATCATACTTTCATACAATCATCTATTTACTTAGCTTGTCAGGCAGTAAGATCTTACAGTAGTTGTCAAAATGTCAAGCTGAACAATAATCAAGCACCAGATACAGACACATGCAAGATCTGGAGTCTGTCATCAATCATTCATTCAGGCCAAGTCTACACTAATATGTTTTTGTTTAAAACTCTTATTTTTCTCTCCGTTTTGGCTTTCTGTCCACACTGAGATGGCGTTTTAGGAAGCAAAAACAAATCTTTTTGAAAACGCTGTCCAAAGTGGATCAATTTGAAAGTACCGTTTTCTTGTTGCACCAT
>CAIGQQ010004837.1:12235242-12259090 GCA_903798035.1 Danio albolineatus | reverse complement strand
TTTTTTTTAAATAAAAAGTCTTAAAATGTGAGCAACTTATCAAAAAACGTCCCATAATGTAAATAATTTGTCAATTAATAAGAGTATGTCAATAACTCAATTCTGACAAAAATGTCAGATAGAACCTTATAATTCTAAGGTGACGGATATTAAAAATGATCTATTTAAACTAATATATTCATTTCTCATTAGAAAAGAAAATGTCTCGGCTGATGGGACCCCCGGATAAGTTTTTGCCTTCTGAGTGGAAACATGCAAACCAGGAACATTACAGAAGTTCAGAGGCTGGACGAAAACACTCTGAGAAACTGACCGCAGAGTGTGAAAGGCTCATAGAGGAGTGCAACAAATCGAACAAAAGCATGCAGCACGACACTCAGAAGAGACTGGGTGTGTAAAAAACAACCACAAAACACATGTGACAGGATGCAAATGGCCACACAGCAGAAGTGCAGGAAGTGTCATGATGATATTATTTTAAAAATGAGTGATACAGTTTAAATGATAAGGAGTGAGTGTATTTCAAATGATCTAGCAGAGTTATGGTGGCTCAGTGGCTAGCACTGTCCTGACTGAGCCAGTTGGGGTTTCTGTGTGGAGTTTGCATGTTCTCCCCGTGCTCACGTGGGCTTCCTCCGGGTGCTCCAGTTTCCCCCACAGTCCAAAGACAAGCGTCATAAGTAAATCGAATAAACTAAATTGGCCGTAGTGTATGAGTGTGAATGAGTGTGTCCAGATGTTTCCCAGTACTGGGTTGTAGCTGGAAGGGCTAGATAAGGTGGTGGTTCATTCCGCTATGGCGACCGCTGATGAATAAAGAAACTAAGCTGAAGCAAAATGAATGACTGAATAAATAGCAGAGTTATTGACTTTCCTTTCTTAGCTATGATGATGACAGTTAACAGTAGTTCACTTTTTCCCTTGCATCTCTATTGCAGAACGGAGGATCCAGGACATCAAATTCTGGAGACAGGAACTGGTGCAGAAGTTTGAGCAGATGGTGCAGGAGATTGAGACCCTCATAATCTACAAGAGTCGTGTGGAAAAGGCTTTGGAGAGCTGCTCTGAGCCTTTTCAAGTGACTTTGCAATGTCTGGCTGAGAGGTACTTCTCACTGGCCACATTACACACTGCAGCTGAGTTCGGTTGCGTAATCCTGTTCTGTACACACATAATAGACAATATGCACAGTTACTGTGGACTTTGGCTGCATTTACACTGCATGGTTCAAGTGACCCAATTACGAGTTTTTCTCCCATGTAACACAACTCAGATAATGGTCCACGTAAAAAAAAAAAAACACATGGATTTCAGTTTATTCAGAAAAGATTCAGGCTTCGTTCATGTGTGAAAATGTATCCAATATAATTCAAATATGTGTCCTGCAGTGTAAGCAGGTAAATTGGATTTTCACCTGGTTAAGCGAGTCGTACACATCATTAAAATGGTAGTGAATGACATCAACTCTGATGCTTTCATTTCAGAAAAGACCCAAAGCCTTTAGTCTTATATTTACCTTATTCTCCGCGTCTTTTTGTCTCGAGACTTCCGGTCTCATTCACTTCCATTTATTTTTAGACATCAAAAACAGCTCGTTATGCTGCTTGATGTGGCAAACTGATATTTTCTTATTATATTATTCTGCTTTTTCTGTATAGTCATGCAAACACTTGATTGTAGAGCAAGTAGGTTGTAAACGGTTGTAGACCGTTTTCTGCCGTTTATTATTCCTAGTCATTTCTCCTATAGGCGACTGAATTGGAAGTTCAAAAACAATCGCAAAAACGAGCGCACTTCCACATCGCAGAATAAGGTCAATACAAAGAAAAAAGCTCCTATATTGTCAGCACAAGTTAATGCATTTAAGCATGTTAACGAGAGAGAAAGTAAAACATAAAATATGTATATACAGTTGAAGACAAAATTGTTAGACCTGCTGTGAATTTTCTTTTCGAATATTTCCCAAATGATGTTTAACGAAGCAAGGAATTTTTCACAGTATTGCTGATAATATTTTTTCTTCTGGAGAAAGTCTTATTTTTTTATTTCAGCTAGAATGAAAGAAAAAAAATTAAGGTCAACATTATTAGCCCTCTTAAGCAATATATATATATTTTTCAATTGTCTACAGAACAAACCATCGTAATACAATGATTTGCTTAATTACCCTGACCTGCCTAATCAACCTAATTAACTTAGTTAAGCCTTTAAATGTCACTTTAAGCTGAATACTAGCATCTTGATAATTATCTAGTAAAATTTTATTTGCTGTCATCATGTCAAAGATAAAAAAAATCAGTTATTAGAAATGAGTTATTAAACTATTATTTAGAAATGTGTTGAAAAAAATTAATCCGTAAAAAATATACAGGGGGCTAATAATTCTGACTTCAATTGTATTTGCAATTTGTATTTCGTCTTTGCCGCATGCAATGTAAATACAGACATCGCATACGAGTCACTTTTACAAGATGTCAAAAAAATCTGATATAGTAACAAAACCGGAATGACCAAACAGAACAGAATTGAACAACCAAAATGTATTTAACAAACACACCCATAACCACACACCCCTTTTTATGCTATCATTCCTAGACAAGCCCTTTACTCCTGTTTGGCAGCAACAAGTGTGTTTTTGATCTCGGTCTGACACTGTGGTTAAAGGCATCACATACCACAGCTATCAAGTTTTTATGAATCTATGCTACATACTGCACCTTGAAATATTTGTCCACAAATCAACCAACCCTAATTTTGGCCATTGGAAGCCTAATTATGTGTTTGTTTGTTTTTTTTTTTACATTTTTTTATGGGACATCTTCAGAGAGAAGCGTGTGGCCATTGATCTAGTGCATGATGAGGTGGAAGAGGAGCTGCTGAAGGAGAAGGAGGTGGTTGAAGGAGTGATGGTCCTGCTTCAGCGAACACTCGAGCAGATCAATGAGCAAATCAGGTTGGTACCAAGCAAAGACACCAAACATTAAGAAACTGCAGCCAGGAAAACATTATAATTGTGCACATGTCGTGTACAAGAGATTGCATGTGATTCAGTGCCCCGATATAGAGAGTTTGCACTTAGGTCAAGATTTGGTCAGTTATGCAATACTTGGATGTAAACAACAGCATGGATTGCATGTTTTATGTGCTACTAAATACATAGTTCTGTATTTTTGTGCTGTTTTACCCCCCCAAAAAAGTGTGGTGAAAGCGACATTTAAACTGTTTTGATATTTTGATTGTCAATTATATTTGATAATAATGACTACATATATCTGGTTATTTGAGACTATATAATGAATAAATCCCCTAGGTTTGCGTAATGCATTGACTTAACTGTAGATTACTGAATTATCTTGTACATTATAAGCAAAAGTTTCCCATCGATAGAAAGAGAAGCTGTCAGGAGTATATGAATTCTGTATACAGTTGAAGTCAGAATTTTTAGCCCCCCCCCAAAAAATTTGTTTTTTTCTTTTTTAAATATTTCCCAACTGATGTTTAACAGAGCAAGGAAATTTTCACAGTATGTCTGATAATCTACAAAATAAACCACCGTTATACGCTTAATTACCCTGACCTTAATTGCTTGTCTAATTACCCTAACCTGCCTAGTTAACCTAAATAAACCTAGTTAAGCCTTTAAAAGTCACTGTAAGCTGTATAGAAGTGTCTTGAAAAATATCTAGTAAAATATTATTTACTGTCATCATGGCAAAGATAAAATAAATCAGTTATTAGAAATGAGTCATTAAAACTATTATGTTTAGAAATGTTTTGAAAAAATCTTTTCTCCATTAAACAGAAATTCTGGAAAAAAATAAACTGGGGGGCTAATAATTCAGGGGGGCTAATAATTTTGACTTCAACTGTATGTCACATACTTTTGATTTTTCTGACAATAAATGTTTAGAATCCTTTACATAAACTGTAAATAATGTACTAAATTATCGATTTTTATTATATTTTCAATCAATTTACAATCAGTTATCAAAATGATAGACAAATAATTATAATGAATAATAAATGAATCAAATAACAATCAGTAATCAACATTTTATAAAATGTTATAAAATAACAACAATGAATACAAATTGTACATTTTAATGCGTATTAATTTGTAAGTAATCAATTACATTATTCCTTTTTGAAAATAGCATTTCATGGATATTTGTAATGTGTTTAAAATGGTGCATAATACTGCATTATTGTGTTATAATGTTGCTCAATAGTTATATAAAAATCAATTTGCTCAAACTTAAAAGAAATATATTACATTTTTTCTGTGTTTTTTAGACTCATTCGTTCAGTGAAATACTATCTGGAAAAAGACCTGCAGGACAAATTTCAGGCTGAGCATATTGATGATTTCTGCTCTCTTCTCACCAACACATCACCTGATTTAAATGGAGGAAATTCAAGCTTTAAATATTCTGGGTAAGATAAGAAAACATGTTTCTGTGAAAATGCATTTCGAATCTAATTTTACTTTAGGAATGCATTTGAATATCAAATCGCCTATTTGATATTCATTTCACAAACCTATTTCGTTTCACTATTTCCAGAGCTGCAGTGACTCCTGAGGAGTGGGAGAGCCTTTGCAATTTAAACATTATTAAAGCTGAGAAGGAGAAGAACAACTCTCTTTCTTTGAGAGCTCTGGTGGACAGCCTGCTGGAGCAGACGGCCAGAGACATGCGCAGACAGTACGAGACCACTGGAAGAGCATTTGATCTGCGTATAGAGGAGACCAAATCTGCCAAAGAACAGCTTGAGAACCAGCTCAGTGAGGTGAATTACATCATTATGTACAACATTATGTATAGTATGTAAAACAGGTTTTTATGTTGAGATTGGTTAAAGATTATATTTAAGTCAATGTGAACTGGAAGCACTTTTATTTCAGTATGTTGATGTCCTTCCAAATGAAATTGACTATTGAACGGGGACGAGGCTTTCTTTTTGCACATCAAACTAATGATGAGAGGAGTGTGGTTAAGAATATTGTGCCTGAACTCTAAATGAGACGTCAACTCCAAATGCGGAAGCAAATGGTCAGATTTTGATTGAAGATTACCAAAACAAACATTATATTTGAGTGAATTAACTTGCAACTATTAATTGTTCACCTAAAGAATAACTATGTGCGCTAGCAAAATAAACATTGTAAATTTTGATTTAACACTGACTTAAAAAATATTAACTTTAGGTGACTGTTAGGTGATGATATAACAAATCACAAACAAATGTTATAACAACACTTTGCAATGGTTAATTTTCTGAACAGTTAAAGGTCCTGTGAAGTGCTTTGAAAAGTGCATTTTTATTCGATGTTGATGTAATCTCAACCGAAAGATGAGATTAAAAAAAAAGGCAATAGCATTTTGTTATTATTACTACTGATCGGTCACGATTTGATGAGAAACTGAAGTATTTGGTGATGTGAATAAAACCGTAGATCCATTCAGGCAAAAGTGACAAGCTACAAGCTTTACATGTTTATATTGTCTCTCCTAAAAGCACTTTTGTCACTGTTTTGATGTGCACTAGCTTATAAATATCCTGAAAAAAAACACATACTGATACTAACATCTAAAAAAACTTATTTCACTGGACCCTTAAGATAAACAAAGATAAACTTTTAGTTAATCTTAGTTCAGTTTGCTATCAGCACATTAATTTATTAAATGGAAAGTTAACCACCAATAACTAATGTTAGTTTTTACTAATTTTAATAACTAATGTTAATAAAGTAATAAATAACAATGTAACGTAATAAAATGTAACATATTGCACACTGTCATTTTAGAAAATGGTTCTCAACCAAACTTCAAATTGGGGCTTAAGACAACTAAAATTGCCAAAACAACTTGATATTTACCATTCCAGACCTGGAAAATTCCCATCGCATCACAATTGTAAAACTTTACAGGCAGGTTTTACAAAATATAATTTAGTGAAGATCTAATAGAAACTGTAAGTATAGGCAGGCAGACAGACATGTTTTAATCTAATCTTGACTAAATCATTCCTGATCTTTTTTTTTTTCTATCTTGTTTCATTCTCATTCAAAGCTGCTGGCAGAGATCGCAAATCAAGAGAAGAATCATGAGGCTTTACGATTAGCGGTCGCAGAAAAAGAAGCTCCACTGAACGTTGCTGAGACTCGACTGTCCACACGCAGCCAAAGGCCCAACGTTGAGCTCTGCCATGACCCGCCTCAAATCCAACTGCTGGCACAGGTCAAAGAGCTCACTAACCATGTTCAGAGGTAAAGATTTACATCATGTTACAAACAAATGTCCCTTAGGATAGAATTATTGCAGACAGTTGTCAATAGCATTGGTCACTCACTAGTGTGCCTGTTGATACCAGGGGAGTGATTACTTATTACTTTATAATTAATAGTAACAACTTCTCCGTTGTTACTTATAATATATAAAATGTTTCCCCTTTGACTTTGATGAGGATCCAACTTTAAGACATCAACTATGACTAATATGCAGAGGTTTAAGTAAGTTATAAAGATTCTAAATGCTTACAAACTTTGGGGGCCTCAAGTGATCTGCTTTATTAGTTTTAACAGAACTAACAGGGGGCCTAAGCTCAAATATTTTTCATATGGCACAAAATATGGCCCCTTCTAGTATGTATTACTATAGTTCTGACTAGGACATATTTAATGTACTATACTGTTACTCAATCATTAGATAGTAGTACTTATTAGATACTCTATATAAAACAGATACACATTTTTACTTTTACATACTAGTATTTATTCATTAGACACTAGTTTCTATTGTATGCTACTAATACTTATTAATTTGAAACCATATCTAGAAACAAGCGTACCTAATTGATTGACAGTTGTTGTGTATTAGCTACTAGTACTCATTTTTATTATCTTACTAGTCAGAACTGCTTTTGTTAATCTTCTAATGCTATGACTAGTCTAAAAGATCAGAGTAAAGTTCAATTACAAAGAAACTACTAGTGAAATAAAACATTCTTACCTGTAAACTAATATATGCTTATTAGTATTTATTGAGTAGGTAGCAGTAGCCAATCAATATGTAACAAAATCTAGTATCTATTTCATGTGTATATTTATTTAATAAATGAGTACTAGTAGTGATTATTAATATCATCTAACAATATTTACTGGTACCAAATGAATAAATAATGTATAATAATATGCACTAGTGTCATATTAGGAATGCATACTAGTCAAACACAGGCTCATTGTGAAAAACGTAGCCCTAGACACTGTATGTTTCTGGAGATCGCGAGATATATCGCCAGAGCTACGTATGGCTGCATTTCATCTTTAAAATGAACGCTAGGGGGCGGTATGACGCTGTCACTTTTCATGCTTACCAGCTGACCGCTTACCTACGTGTGGACGGCTTTCCCGCTGTTACCAGTTTGTCCAGTAGCTCGACATGCAGAGCGAAGTTGACCGTGACAACAGGGTTTGAGTCTAGCGAAGAACAGTTCCAGAAAGCAGTTAAGACAGAAACAAAAGCTAATAAAATAAAATAAACACGTAAATAACAGGGTGAAAACATGGTAATATCTGAAAACGTAAAACGTGGTTGGGTTTAGGGAAGTGGGTGGCCAGGTGAATTGTTTTTTTTTTTCTCAAAACGCTATTGGTTTGGTATAGGGAAGGGGGAGGGTGGGGGGAATCGGTCGGATGGTAAGCCAGTCGGTTGACATTGGCCTCTGGTGGGTTTACTTGAGAACAGCGGGTGTGAATGGCACTCGTGTGAAAAATTGAAGATCTCATAAAGTGTACACAGCGGGCTCAGGTGGATTGGCAAAAACAAAACATGTAGCTCCTGGGACGTATTTTGCTCTCTCCAGAAATGTATATAGGGGTACGTAATCGGAATGAGTCTGGGTTGGAATAGTGATATCTAAATAACAGATCTAATTGGAAGTAAATAGGAAATAATAAAAACATTGTGAGTAACAGAATAGTTAATCACTAATACAATAAGTGACAATGTCTATGAATAAATACTAGTATCTACTTAATATTTAAAGCATTCCCCTGTATGTTTCCCCCCTCAGACTGAGTGAGGCTCTTGAACTCTCAGAGACTGAACTGAAAGCTCTAGCATACAACCAGCTGAGACTGGAAGAGGAGATCCAGGTGAAGACAAACTCCCTGTACATAGATGAGGTGATCTGCCATCAGCTGCGTCAGCATATTACTATACAAAGCTTCTGAACAAGGCTCATGTACGACAGATGTGATGTTATCAGAGTTTGGAAGAGCAGTTTAGTCATTTTGATGGTTTTAATACATTTAATGTGTTTAAAAAAATCTCTAATGGAATGTTTCCTCTTGCAGTGTTTCTTTGTTGAGCACAGACATAAAATGCCTGCAAAAATAAAGTAAAATAAAATGGTCCTTGGTTTTATTATTAAAACATAGATTATAATAAAAAAAATTAAATGTAATAATTACATTATAATACATTATACAGAAATATTACATTATACAGAAACAATTTTAATTGATGTGAAATAATGTCATTGCTGGCTTTATCACGAGGGCGTATCAAGTGCACACATCACTATAACGACGTCCTTTCTTAAATCTGATCAAATAAAAGCACCAAATGGATCAAGAGAAAAAGATCCCTGTGCTGTCACATCAAGTCTTTTGAGCTCTTCAAATATAAGGTAAGCAATCCTTCAGAAATAAATGTGTAGTTGCATTAGTTCTTAACTGATGAAAACACATATTATTTTTGTTTTTATCTCTCATTACATTAGTCTACGATGCTGAAAACATTGCTGTTCGTCTTAACTGTCATTCAAATGACAGACTGCTATCTGTTCCGTAAGTGTTAACTTCTTGTATTGTAATTTCTGATGGGTTCCCATGCTTCTTGAAAAGTACTTGAATTTAATTCAGACATATGAATTCAAGGCCTGGAAAGTACTTATAAACAAACATATGTCCTTAATAGTGCTTGAATTTAAAGTTTATGGTGGTATTTCAACAATTGTACTGTGCTGCTTTCAAGACCTGAACGAAGAAATTCTTAATTTAAAAATCTTAAATTTAACTCTTATACATGAATTACGACAAATAATGCATTTTATCAATACTTCAGAAACCGCATTTCAATATTACTAGTATTGAATTCAGCTAATTGTATTAAAGTTCTTTGAACATTCTACTTTTTTGAAACTGACACATCATTATGACCTTTTTATGTAAATAAGTAAAAAAGTGTAGGTGTGTAAATGTTAAGTACATAAAGGACTTTCATGGCGCTATATGAATTACAATTGTGCTCGAATTAAAATTATTTGTGATTTAAGTCCTTGAAAGTCCTTGAATTTAGTATCAGTGAAACAGTAAAAACCCTATTTATAGAAAACAAGTATATTTTGTATTTTTTTAAAGTTTTTGGGTCGTTCATAGGCATGGGATGGTAACCGTTTTCAAGGTATACGAAAAATTTTGTTAAACTGTTCCTACGGTATATGTATTTTTTTTTTTTACTTTTTAGGACAACAGCATCTCCAGCAGAAAAGATATTCAAAGCTGCCACTTTAAATTGTAAAGAAATCTGTGTTTTTGAAACTAATGAAGACAGCAGAGGTCAATGATTCATTTGAATGATTCAGCCTGACATGTTTACTGCTCCAAAATATTTTAAATGTTTCTCAAAATAAAATATATTGGCTGCGTCCGAAATCGTCTACTACTCAGAGACACAGCATTTAAATTTGAATTTACTACTCGACTGATAGAAAAGTACGTTCTGTCATCTTCATGTGACATACCCGCTTCACTCCCATTCATGAATTCTCTCGCGGTGCATCATGGGATAGCTTAGCAATTATCGGATATGCACTTCAGAATCTCGCCTGCAGTAGTACATCATCTGGGTACTTCTTCGAATGAATTTGGACATACTACTCTGCTCGCATACTGTTTTTAGCATACTATATATTATGGAAGTATGTCATTTGGGATGCAGCCATTGTGTTCAAAGCGGAAAAAAAGTTGTTGTTTTTTACCCAGACATTTTAAAAGAATATATTTTAGAGCAGTAATCACAATACTGTGAAACAGTGATATTTTATACAAGGTTATCATGCCGTTAGAATCTTATTCTTATCTTCGAATCTTATTATCTTAAGCATCTTTGGTGACAAACTTGACCATTTAGCCATAAAACAATTATTCAAAAAATTGTCCCTTTGATTTGAGTTATTGGAGAGTCATCATCACCTTTCTGTACAGTATGATGTGAAACAGTTGTCTACAATACTATCCATATCAACATTCAAGAAGAGTGAGTAAAATGTAATAAAACTACAGTATTGCATGCTAATTTGTGATTTTGATTTTCACCTCAGGCCCTGATGAACCAGTTGACTTCTCCATCTCAGTAGATGATAACTACACTGGAGAGGCCAGTTTGTGCATCAGAGTATTTTGTTTATTCACTGTACCACAAAGTGTGTTAGACTTAAAACCCATTAGGAGAACCTGGCTCAAAGGAGATCCTCAAAACCCAACTGTCGAAGTACCTTTTGTTGATTTTAGAATTTCCAACAGTGGCGAGGAAGAGTGTAGCTTTCAGCTGAATAACTTAGTTCAAGGAGAAAATGATGGAGACTACAGACTGAAAGTGGAATGGGGACATGGAAACGTGTACATCTTTAATAAGACAGTAAGAATTATCGTCAAAGGTTGGTTGTATGTTTGTTGTACATATTCTTTTTGTTGTCTGAAAAACATTCATATTTATATTGTGAATATTGGATTCTGATTGGCTGGAATCCATGGATATAAATTCCACTCCACTTCATTGAATCTATGTTTTTTACCGCTCTACTAAATTTTAGATCTAAATATCCTTAAATAACTAATGAAAATGAATGATTATTATTGTTTTATCAGTCGACCAAAATTTTGTGCTGCAAAATTTTTTATATAATTTGTTAAACTTATACAGGTAAAACTGTCAATGCAATCACAAGTGGACAACACGAAATACAGTAGACGCAACCTGAAACATTTAAGATTGTCCATTTTTAAACTTCCCCAGAGAAAGTCAGTTGAACCGGATCAGATTACTTGTGAAGTGTAGATACTCATGGTAAAAAACAACCAACAACTCATCAAAAATGGCCATCAAAAATGGTCCAATAGGTGCGTTGACCAAAAACATTTCAAAAGAATGAAATGACTGACGAAAAGTCCGTACACTCTCAAACAACAAAAACCAAAAGGACATCTGCGAGATTAAGTGACAAGCAGTTGGTCAAGTGTTGACTATTGTCAATGCTAAACAAACAATGTCTTGTGGTCAAATGGATTCCCTTCAAGCCACAACTCATTACTGGGAAACATCAATGCACACACACATACATTCATTCATTCATTTTCTTTTCGGCTCAGTCCCTTTACCAATACGGGGTCGCCACAGCGGAATGAACCGCCAACTTATCCAGCACTTGTTTTACACAGCGGATGCCCTTCCAGCCACAACCCATCTCTGGGAAACCACACACATACACTACAGACAATTTAGTTTACCCTATTCACCTATAGCGCATGTCTTTGGACTTGTGGGGGAAACCATAGCACCCGGAGGAAACCCACTTAAACACTGGGAAAACATGCAAACTCCACACAAAAATGCCAACTGACTCAGCCAAGGCTTGAACCAGCGACTTTCTTGCTGCGAGGCGATCGTGCTACCCACACACTGTGACGCCTGAAGTGAAACTTGTATAAGGTATACATTCATTCCACACAGACTGATATATTTCGAGTGTTTACTTCTTTTCATTTTGATGACAGCTAATAAAAACCCTAAATTCAGTATTTCAGAAAATTTGAATATTGCGAAAAGGTTCGGTATTGAAAACACCTGGTGCCATGATATAATTAGCTAATTAACTGAAAATACCTGCAAAGGCCTTTAATTAGTCTCTCAGTCTCGTTCTGTAAGCTACACAATCATGGGGAAGATGGCTGATTTGACAGTTGTCAAAAAGACCACTATTTACACCTTGCACAAAAAGGGCAAGATGCAAAGTAATTGCAAAAGAGGCTGGCTGTTCACAGACCTCTGTGTCCAAGCACATTAATAGAGAGGTGAAGGGAAGGAAAAGATGTGGTAGAAAAAAAGTGTACAAGCAAAGAGAATTGTGATACAAAACCTATTCTATGCTGGGGAACTACACAAAGAGTGGACTGCAGCTGTGGTCAGTGCTTCAAGAATCACTAGTGTTCCTTTAAAAAGTAATTAGTTATAGATACTAGTTACTTCTCACAAATAGTAGCTGAGTTAGTTACACAATTATAAAAGTAGCTAATTACCAGGGAAATTAACTTTAATTACTTTAAAAAAATCTAATTTGTCAAATGACTATGAAATAAATATAAAACATTGTACACTAATCTACACTATTTAATGTTGTTGTGGGACAATGTAAGAGACAACAGCAGCATGTCCTCAATATATCATAATATGATTTTGTTTAATTCTGTCTGAGTAGTAAGTGTTTTATTTGCTTTAAGTTTTATTTGCTTTGACGTCATGGCTTCGTCTCTTTTGGTAGCAGAGCTCATGATATCACCTACGTAGCCACTAAAGCCCCGTTTACACTAGTGCGTTTTAGTTTTAAAACGGCGTTTTAGCATGAAAACGATCCACGTCCACACTAGCGTTTCACCCAGCGTTTCTGAAAATATCTCCCTCCACACTACTCCAGCGAAAACGAATATCACGTGACCATTCGCAGACTCTGGGCATGCGCATTAAAGTATAATCAGGAAGCACGTGTCTCGCTCGGCATTCTAAATAGGGCTTCCGTCGCTTGAAACGCGCGCGATTAGCGAGTGCTCGAACAATAGCTTGCCTCTTGCGAATATATGCAGCTGTTGTAGTAAAAAGGCAGAGTTTAACTGCACAATGGCGTCTACAACGCTCCCATTTCTGTGTCCATGTTGATGTTTACAGTGAAGGCTGGTGGCGTTATAGTCATGTGATAGAGGCTTGACGAATAAGGGAAGGTTACACAATCACCCAAAAGGCCCAATCTAGTAGAGAATCTCTGCAGCCACGCCTCCGTTTTCAGATATGTCCATTTTACCCCATCCACACTGAGACGGAGCAGCAGCGTTTTAGAATGAAATCGGCCTCTCCAGCGTTTCCAAAACGCTCCGTTTTCGGGGCTCGAAAACTCCGGCGTAGTGTGGACGGATGGCGTAACCGTAGCAAAACTTATGCATTTTAAAACGAAAACGCATTAGTGTAAACGGGGTCTAATTTTCTGAAGGCATGTGACGACGTGAGGTGCTTCATTAGATTAGAATTACTTGTCACCGTATAAAGACTCTTTTTTTTCCTGGGGATAAGTTGCACGACACATAAACAGTCTTGCCTTTCATCTCAACGAGGGAAAAGTAGTGCTGGTATTTACAGTTTGCCAAAGCTACCTTTAAACTTGTTGGATTAGCCATCGTTTTGACTCCTGGTCGTTGGTGTGTGCGCGACTGTGCGTGTGCTTGAGTAAACACAAAGCCCTATTCTGCCTCTGATTGGCAAGCGATGAAAATGTACTCTATCTAAGCCAATCAGCACATTCTCGGTTACACTACATTTGGGGTTTTCATTAGTTGTCATCAAAATAAAAATAAAAAAAACTCTTGAAATATATCAGTCTGTGTTGAATTAATATATATTATACAAGTTTCACTTCCTGAATAATGTTAGCAAAATAAACTTTTTGAAGATTTTTTAAATTATATGACTAACAACTGTATATGACCAACACCTGTATATCAATTTGGTTGATGATGGCAGTATTACATTTTAGAGAGAACTAACCCTTTAACTTGACCATAAGTGGGTTGATTTAGTTCCAGTGTACATCAAACTATTATTAGAATATTACTATTAGTTACTAGTATTAATTACTACTATTAATTACCAGTTTTAGAATGAATAATTCTGTACATTTCTTATTCCAATCAATCTTTATGTTTTAAGAACTCACCCAAAAGCCAACAATTGAAGTCCCACTGCTCACAGCTGGAGAGGAAGCAGAGATATCTTGCACAGCTCCAGGGAACTGCCGTATCCTCGAAATGGCTATGTTCTGGGAGGGGATTGAGCCTGAGAGAATTGAAAGAAGAGGTGTTAGTGTGATTGGTAGTGATAAACAGTTTTCACTATTGATATTCCATCCTAAACCCGAACATCACAATATTAACCTCACCTGCAGAGTTATTTTTCAAGAAAACATTCAGACTGAAGCTACTGTGACTCTTGAAGTAAGACGTATGTATCATTTCCTTTACAATTCACTATGAGAGAAACAAAATGGCTTTAATAGCAGTGCTATTAAACGATAATTCATTATTTCAGATGATCCTATAATCTTGAATAGTTCCCGCTGTGTGGTGTGGGGAGATGAGTTGATCTGCGTGTGTGTCAGTGGTGGTTTTCCATTACCTGACATATACTGGTCATCTCTGGATGATGCTACTGAATATTACACTGCTTTTTCAAATGAAAACACCATCAGCATCATCAGCATCTCCACTGCTAGTTTCAGAAACCTCAACGCGACCATTGTTTGCATCAGTGTGAATCCTATTGGTTTGGCAGTGATGGAAATCCAAGTCGACGAAAAGTTGAAAGGTAAGCAGTACACATAATCATGAGTTTTACAAGTATTTTACTGTTTTAGCAATATTTAACTCACTGTCATTCCAAAGAAATTGTTTTATTTAACAAAATATCAATTTTTTTTCAGCTAGTTGGAATTTGCCCACCAGTTGGATTTTCTTTAGCATTTCACTTGTTTTAAATATCAGCTTCGCTTCTTGCTTGATTGTCATCCTGAGGTAAGATGTTCATAAACCCAATTGACAGTCTTTGACTACCATGTTTTCATCAGTAATTAACACATTTTACCATTAATGTTATTTTAACAGGAGAAGAGAAAAACACAAACCACCAGATGACAACCGTGTTTACATGTCGTCAATGACGAGAGATGAATCAGTGTACGAGACGATTAAAATGTCTTCCGAGAGCTCTTAGTGATCTAGTAAAACATATTACATTTTACTGAATTGAGCTTTTTCTTATGCTAATGTCTTAAAACTCCAAACTGAATAATTTCGTGCCATCCAAAATGTAAGTTTCTCAGTTCAATATATATATGTACTCGGAGCTCCTGTAAACCACAAAAAAATCCTTGCGAATAAAGCTGATTCTGATCTTTAAATTAGGATTAAAATCTGAATAAAGTTGTAATTTCAAGGTCTTACGCTTTCAATAGATTTTTTTAAAATACGTCAAATCCTTTTATTGCATAAAAATGACGTATGCTCTATTAAGAGATTAATTTTTATGTGATTCTCTCATTTCCCTCTGGAAATTTCCCTCTAAATATCTGACTTTCTGACTGCTTTTATGTGTGTTTGGGGCAGGAGTATCCATTTTCAAGGCCAATTATGGACGAGGTGAGTGTGTGGGGCTTAGAAATTTTGTATAAAAAATATACATATTAATGCTAAATCAGTGAAAATTATAAATCCATTCATTTTCCTTCGGCTTTGTCTCTGATTTATCAGAGATCACCACAGCGGAATGAACCACCCAATGAAAATTAGTTAATATTATTATATTATATTAAATGTTCCTTTGGGGGTTTTTTTACTGTGGTTTGCTGATTCGGTGTGGTATTGAGCAACATCCCACTACTTCTGATAATGATGAGCTGCAGAAATTAAGCACAATCTGTTAGATCAAGAAACATCACTAATCTTATCCAAAGAAAAACTGCTGTCACATCAGCTTTTTTTTCCTTTGATGTACAATTTCTTTTAAAGTTAGGAGATAATGATATGTAAATGTTCATTTCCATCGTTTGAATCTACATAACAGTTTGGTTTCCAGTGAGTGACCTTGTTTCATCACGTTAGAGATGCTGCAAATGCTGCTGTTCATCTTGGCTGTCAATACAATGACAAACTGTGAGGATTTACGTGAGTGATCCCTGTTTTATTATTTCACGCAAAAAAAAGTATTCAAATTTTGTTGTGATTTTTCAAACTTTTTTGTTAGATTTTGCACTAGTGGCTGTGATAAAATGTATATAAATAGTTTTAAAAACAACACTGGACAGTAGACTTGTCAACTTTGTACACTTGTTGGCCATTAAATGTACACATGTGCTCGTTAACACAAATATCTACACTCTTAAAACAAACGGATCTATATAGAACCAAAAATGGTTCTATCAAGCGCTTCACATATGGAACCCCAAAAAGGTTCTATATAGAACCATTTTAAGGGTTCATTAAATAGAACCCCAAATGGTTCTTTGAATTCAAGTTAGATGATTCTATTTAGAACCATTTAAGGGTTCTTTTTATTTATTATTGAATTATTGTTACTTATTAATGAATAAAAAATAAAACCAATCCAGACAATTCAAATTGTTTAAATTTATTCAATTCATTATACAAAATATTTTTTTAAATAATATTTAAAATTGCATCTCTGCATACTTTGCATTGGACAGCAGATCTACCTTAACAGTTTAATGGCATTCAACACTGTAATTGTAATGATTTCACTTTTATAAGCTTTTTTACTGTTTGAACAAATACAGAGCTTAACTTTCACACATCTCTAAAATGAAGAAAAATATATCACAATGCAGATAGAAACAATACACAATCAAAACATCTATTAAATAACACTACAATTTCAAAAAGTGGATGGTACCTGCATGTATTGGTCATCACAACATCCATTTTATACATAATTTAATGAAAAACATTACAAAACATTGCAAAATTATTAGACAAAACACTGCGAACAGCCATTTCACAACCTGTAACATGTCCATGTCAGTCAGCCTCTCTTATAAGGTAAATAGTTTTGTCCATGGGTGGCACAGTGGCTCACTGGTTAGAACTGTCAACTCACATCAAGCAGGTCACTGGTTCGAGTCCCGACTGGGCCAGTTGTCATTTCTGTGTGGAGTTTGCAAATTCTCCCAATGTTCATGTGGGTTTCCTCTGGGTGCTCCGGTTGCCCCCACAGTCCAAAAGCATGTGTGGGTGTTTCCAAGTGCTGGGTTGTGGCTGGAAAGGGCAGATTAGTTGGTGATTCATTCCACTGTGGTGCCTCTGATAAATGAGGAAGTTGAAGGATAGTGAGTGAGTGTTGTCCATTGTAATGCTGAAACTTCAAGCCTTGGTGGAATCAGGAGAGCTGTTGAATCCTGGATGGTGTAGGACCTTTGGATTTCTGTAAAACAATATTTTAATGTTGAGTATTTTTAACCAATTGACATAAGTCATCAAATAGAATTACAGTAATAATTAATACAATTAAAGTGTGTGTGTGTGTGTGTGTGTGTGTGTGTGTGTTTGGGGCAAATAGTATGTAGTATAGGGTGTAGTTACCTTTTGCGGTTTCCTCTGCTGCTCCAATGAGACTGTCATGGAGCACTTCCTTCTTTCCTTTCCTTTTTGGCCCATTTTTTTTAAAGATGTTTCTGTGTTCTTCACCAAGTTCTCTATGCAGCATCCTAAATGCAAAAAAAAATAAAAAATTAGTTTACTTCATGTGTAAGTTTCCAAATGACACATTTTCAGCAATACAAGTTCCTTAAAGTCATCATGGACGCAAAACTATTTGGCACACAATGTAACAGTTTTTACTCACAAGCTGTGGCACTCCAAGAAGAAGAAACTGCTCCATTAGTTCTGCAAACCCCTCCATAATCTGTACTCTAGAAAAGGGTGTTTCATTCGGTTCTTGACTTATGAGTATCTGGTGTCGCATTCCAGGTCCATCACAATCTGAGGTAGGAAGACAGCATTTTAGAGTGTGTAAATATGAATTTAAACCACAGAATTAATCTACCTTTGACAAAATGTATTGAACTGAACTTGCCTTGTGTTAAGTTCCTCAGAGTACAGTTCACTTCCTTTTCATCCCATTAATTTGTTTCATTTTGCAAGATGATAGATGAGCTCACCACTGAAATCCTTTCATTTTTAAATTTGTTTTGCAGACATTCCAACAAGGTATCCTGTAGGCAAATTTACACTTTCTTTTAAAACATATTTTTTCTTTGCAGGACTTTTTAATAAGCAATGACCTTAATATTCTCACTGTACAAACAGCAGCAATAAGTAATACAACATTTATGTGATAAATATATTATTTCAGTACACACAGTTATAATATTCATTTCATTATACTTAATACAGTTTGTTTAGAATTAAAAGCAATAATACATACCGAGCACAAGATTTATGATGCAGTTCAGTTTCCAGGCTGTTTGAAGAAAAGAAAGATATACATTAAAATATTAATTTTAAACTTATTTAGCTTAATATATACATGTATGTAGCCAATATTTAACAAGGTTCAACATTTCACAATACATTTAGCCTGCATGTTTGTTTGTCCTTCATAAATAACACTTGATCTTTCATCTATGGATTATTAAAATATGTTTTGGATTTAAAGGATTTCAATAATACACTTAGCAATCATCACTATAGCGCGTGCATAGACTTGGGCGGGCGCGCATAGACTCGGGCGGGCACGAGCGCTGCACTACCTTGCCGTTTTAATGCAGACTAGTACACAACTTTACAGAGTTTAGCCCGAGTTAAACTCGGCTAAACTCACACACGAACAAGCTGGAAGTACTCGTTTGTTCAAGGTTGAAGATAAAAACCGCACGAAAGCGGAAATCGGCTCATATCAAGTTAAAAGAGCGTGCACGCGCTTCACGCTCCCTCTCGGAGCTCGCCTTTAGATAACGCACCTGTTTTATTGTTATTGATGTTTTAATTAATACTGACAAACAAATAAAGCTAAATTGTAACTTATTTCGAACAAAAAGCAGAGCAAAGTCAGCTTAACACAGATTCCTGAACCGAAGGCTGTCGACAGAGGCCATCAGAAACTTACAGTACAAGAACATTTATCCATATTAAAGTACCCCCATAATCAGTCTGTGTCACCATATAACACAAGGGAAGAGAAACATTACCTCGTAATACAAAATATTTAATTATTATAATTTTAAAAGAGTAATAACGTACCTGAATGACGGAGCTGCAATAGCGGAGGTCTCCTTTTCAAAAATTAACTGTCACTCTCCAGGCTCGTCACCACCAGTCCACCAATGAATGACGTCACCAGAGGGATTTTTCATGATTATTAGTTTAAAACAATTTATTAAACCATAACAACACACTGTACAGTCTGAATAAACTGGCTATTTTATTTATTTCACAAAATAATTCGTCAAAATGTTAAATATTAAGCATTTATAAAATATTAGTTATATGGTAATGTACAAACCTGCATGAAACAAAAATCCCATCATACATTGATTAGGTTTTTGACCATAGCAGTCATTTTACTAAGTTTTGACTCAAAAAGCTTTGTCTCTCTGTGTTATAGCTTATTATTATTTATAATCTTTACTATATAATTATGTTATAAATCCCACATTATAGAACCATTTTAATCAAAAAGGTTCTTTGCACTCAAAGGGTTCTAAATAGAACCATTTTTTGGGTAAAAGGTTCTACTGGCCAAGTATAGAACCCTAAGGTTCTATATAGAACCTCAAGGAACCTTTTTTTTTTGAGTGTAGGCAGCCAATCACATGCCAACAACTCAATGCAATTACGTAATCATGTAGACGAGGTCAAGAAAATCTGCTTAAGTTCAAAACGAGTGTCGGAATAAGGAAGAAAGGGGATTTAAGAGACTTAAAGTCAGAGTGAACCGTAATTTTATTTCAGTATAATGACTTATGGGCAGTGCAGTGGTGCAGTATAGCGCTGTCACCTCACAGCAAGAAGGTTGCTGGTTTGAGCCTTTGCTGGGTCAGTTGGTATTTCTGTGTGGAGTCTGCATGTTCTCCCAGTGTTCGTGTGAATTTCCTTCTGGTGCTCCTGTTTCCCTTACAAGTCCAAAGACATGCGCTATAGGTGAATTAAAATGGGTTAAATAATGGGTTGCAGCTGGAAAGGCATTTGCTGCATAAAACATATGCTGGATAAGTTGGCGGTCCATTCCACTGTGGCGAACCCTAATTAAGGTTCTAAGCCGAAAAGAAAATGAATGAATGAATAATGACGTATTTCGAACTGAAACTGAATATTAAGTAAGAGCGGGGTTTTAATTTGGCGATCTTCCTCTTGTCTTTCACCTGCAGCAAACTTATTAGTAAATAAACTATTTTCTTGGGTCACTTTGACAATGTTCATCTCTTTATGACCACAGTGTACCAGTCTATTGATGATTACATCCAGCAACAAAATGCACCATACCGTAAAGCTCAAAATCATATCAAAGTGGTTTCTTGAACATGGCAAGCTCACAGTCATCAGATCTAAATCCAGTACTGCATCTTTAAGAATGTGGTCTAATGGGAGATTTTCATCATCGACGTCTCGTGCAGCCAACAAATATGCATCAACTCTGTCATGCTATCAAGTCAATACAGACCAAAATCCAAAAATCAGTTAAAATATGGTCCAACCCAGTTCATGCAAGGTGTGCCTAATAAAGTGGCCGGTGATTGTATAGATAATCTCATAAGCAGCCAAAATCAAGAAAGTCAACAGAACCTGCCCATTTTTGTGTACTGTGACATGATTAATGTCTGATTAATGTCAAATCTTTTTAAATTATTTTTATAAGACATTTCTCATATTGATCTGCTTTGTGTTTGGTTTCTAGAGCCAGGAGGACCAAATGGTTTCTTCATTTCCGTAAGAGAAAATGTCACTGGAGAGGACGGTTTGTGCATTAGAGAACAATGTTTTTTCATGGTCCCTCAAAGTCTCTCTGAACCCATAAAGAAATCCTGGTTCAAAGAAGATTCAGAAAACGCAACTGCTAAGGTTCCGGCTTTTTATAATAAAATCAGTATTAATCCTTTTTTTTTTAAACAATTTAAAAAGTACTGTCTACTTATATTTTAATACATTTTAATTTTATTCCAAGGTAAATTTTTATGAAAGTAATAATGGACCTTCCATTTGGAAGGAGTGCAACTATATGCTAAATCCTTTGGTTCTGGGTGAATCTGATGGTGCATATAAACTGAAACTGGAATGGGGACAAGGGAATGTGCACATATTTCCTCAGACAGTGAAAATTACAGTGAAAGGTGAGTGTTTGTTTGTAAATTTTTATAGGTTTAGTTCACCCAAAATTTAATTTATGTTATCAATTACTTAGCTCATATCATTTCAAACCCCTGTGACAAGTTAAGAAATGTCAAATGAAATCTGAGAGCTACCACATCCTTCATTCACATCAAATGTTTGACACCAAAAAAATCCTCAAAATAGACCATATTCCTGGAATTTCTGGATTTTGAAAAAAACAGTACATTTGCTTTATATGGAAATATGTTCAAGGGATTTGGAATGACATGAGGTTAATTATTGACAGAATTTTATCAGAGAAACAGTAAAAATCCTTAGAAATGTATATGATTTTTGGTTCTAATAAAATAATTGTGTGTTTAGAGCTCACTCAGAAACCAACAATAAACGTCCCACTGCTCCAAGTGGGACAGAAGGCTGAGATATCTTGCAAATTTACAATTAAGTGCATTGTTCCAAGTCTAGAGTTTGTGTGGACAGGAATTAAGGCAAAAAAAATTAGACCTGGACTTCAGGGAGTGCCTGGCAGGAACGAGTTCACTTCAATATTACGCTTTCACCCTAAACCTAAAGATCATAATGCTAAGCTCACTTGCAAAATAATTCTTCAAGAAAGCGTCCACACTGAAGCTACTGTGACCCTCGAAGTAAGATGTATGTTTCACTTTCCTTCAGAAAGGCCCAGATATACTTTCAGCAGCAGGTATAACATTAATTCAATTCTTAATTCTTTTGTGGAAGCTGGTTTAAATTGGTTGAGATTAAAGATTTCAAAAGTTTATTTGGATATCTTTATATGATTATTGGTCTATGGTGATGATGTAATAAGTAGGTGTGGCTCTAAAGCCAATTAAGTATTTATTTCCACTCTTTAGGCTGTCAAGGTCAGACATCTGAGAGTAAAACCAAACACTCAACACTGAATTTATAGCAGCAATTGGACTGTTTTGAAATATAATGCCACTCTCTGCATTGTGAACATTTTTTTCCATCTAAATGTAGAGAAAAATAAACCCTGCTTTGAGTATATATGGGCCTTAAAATGTCATAACACCAAACTTTAAATAGGATAAAGATTATGTAACAAACTTGTTGTGTTGTTATCAGACGCTCCTAAAATCCTGAATAGCTCCCGCTGTGTCGTGTGGGGTGATGAATTGTCCTGCATGTGCATCAGCAGTGGTGTGCCGTTACCCCTCATACACTGGCCAACACTGGACGGTCCCACTAACTATTGCAGTACCTGCAGAGAGAACACCGTCATCATTAGCAACATCTCCATTTCCGGTATCAGGAACATCAACGCTACCATTGAATGTACTGCTGAGAATCTCATTGGTACAACAAGAATGCAAATCCAAGTGCACCATCAGACTGAAACACCCAAAGGTACCATGTGTATAAAACAAATAATCTGAAACATTACTGTTCTTTAAAATCTCACCGTTCTCTCAATCTCTCTGTCATCTAGCAGTAAATTTGGGTCTGTCCACGCCCTGGATGTTCTGTACGCTTTCTGTTGCTCTAAACATCATCTTTGGCTCTTGCTGTACTGTCGTCTTATGGTATGAACTTCATACGTTTGAGAGAGGATGGCTTACTTATGAAAATTAATCATTGTTTTATTGCAGTATGTTTGTATGCATTGTTTTATTTTGTAGTTTTATTGTATCGACACACCACTGATTTGGTGAACATTCCCCTAATAGTAGCCTATACACAATTATTTTAGGCAAAAATAAATAAAATTGTTTGTGCTTTTAAATTTATGCCTGCACAAGCTCTCCAAATATATTATCTGTGATATATTCACTACAGTTTGTACACATTTGCTACAAACAGCATGATTAAATATTGTTAGAGTAGCAAAAACCATGGTAATTTTATGTTTACCATCGTTTACTTGTTTGTAGTAAAACTATGATTAATTTTCGAGAGGGCAGGTCAATTTTATTGAGAAAAATGTTTGTATTAGGCTGATTAATAACTCGTTGTACCCTTGCAGTTTTAACAGGAAAAGAAAAATTCGTGAGAAACCAAAAGATGAAGACCATCTACATGACATCACTGAAGAGAGAAGAATCGGTATACGAGACGATTAAAGTGTGAAAGCTCGTTGTTGGATTACACATACGGTTGAACTGCTGCTGCTCCATCCCTCTGGTTCTATTTTTTAGTTTCTGTTATGTAAAAAATCGTAATTTCTCGTCAATTACTCACCCTCTTGCCTTCTCTTTACGCGACATTCTTCTGACGAACACGTCTGATTTTGTACGTAAACGTCATCACGTGAAGCGTGTTGTAAAACTCACAGATTATGAACAGATGCCGCCGCCATATTAAAACAATCAAATTGAACAGGACTTCGTGTTGACTAATATCCTATCCTATTCTCTCAAGAATTTAATCTCTGATATTTTATCAAGCACTATATTTTTACAAGCTTTGTAGTTGCCTATTTTGAAACTGATTTTAACTGTAAGTAAAGTTGGTCATCAAGTGTGTAGGATAATGGGTTTTCATAGGCCAACAAAATATGTAGGCTGTAAGTAGCCCAAATAAACCAGACATACTGAACAAACATCTTCCTATTCAGAAAAAATAGAGAACACTTATTGTGCGAGA
>CAIGQQ010004837.1:12222551-12235232 GCA_903798035.1 Danio albolineatus | reverse complement strand
TTTTCTGTTCTGCATTATTATGTATGTCAATGAGGAAACAACATTACTTTGTTCATTATTATTGCCATCACACAGTCAGATACATACAAATATTCTTTACAACACTCAAAGTGGAAAATTAGGCTTGACCTTACAAATGCGCCCCCCCAAATCTGTTTGCTAACAAATAAATATCTGTGTATATATCTTCAAACATGGACTGTCTGTGTTACTAATTGTATATGCACATATAATGTCATTTTGTGTGTGATTTCTGCAAAATATACACCATTGTCGCACAATGTAAGTTCTCGTCGTGTGGTCAGATGTTCACAACGCAGAACCATATATCATGCAGAGTATTTACATACGTTGGTATCCAACCAAGGTGCCTTCAATGCTTCATAAATGTAAGATGCCATTAATTTAATATAATAATGACTCATTAATCTGTTAGTCAAATTGCATTTCAAGGGCTAATCGCATATACGGACCATTTAACAAACATCTATTGGACACAACCTTACCAGAGTATTACATGATGATTACATAAAACATTACATTTATTTCAAGCACCTTGGGAAAAGTGATACCTTTCTATATGTTCCAAACGGCGGTTATTTGTTATTCACTTACAGAGGATGAGCTACAATCATCCATTATTCAGTATCGTATCAAATGTCAGCTTAGCCATATTGGATTGCAGGGGCATATTATAAAGAGGGTGATTTTGCTTCTCAATGTATTTGGAACATATCTGAGAATTCGTTTGAGATAAATACGTGTCTGAAGAAAAGGGCACAAAGGAGTTGGGGCAAACAAAATCCAGCAACCGTTCAATAAACCAGTTTTGAAATTAGTCAATGGCCTGTTTTCATTTGCAAATACAAATAAATGAAGATGCAGAATAAACCGAAAAGAAAAACAGTTTTAATTTAAGGATTTCTAGAACTTTTCACCCAAAAACCACTGAAAACTGTGTTATTTACTCACCAACATTTTGTTCCAGATCCATATGTATGACTTTTTCTACATCCGGCTATTTCATACAGCAAATTTTGGTGATCATGATCAACTCTGAGTCCTGAATTTTAAGCCTAGAATTCAACAATGTCAACAATGGTTTGCGAACGCTTGTAATATATAGTGAAGAATTTGTTTCAAGCTAAATTGTTTTGCCTTTTAAATGCTTGTTCAACATCTACACTGGCTGTATGGTGAGAATTCAATTCTTCCAAAACGCACTTGGAACAAACTGAGCGAATAATCACAGAATTTTCATTTTTATGGGCAAACTAACCCTTTAACAATCACTTCTGGGTGTGTGATAACGTAACGGCGTACATGTAGACTCAGAAAAGACCTGTATTTGAGAGTGTTAATCCTCCCGGACAAACCCAGAGTTGGGGATAGTGCTTATACTGTATGTCGAGGCGCCCATAGCACCTCGTTCCCTGATGCTTCGACTTACAGCGGACACAGTGAAAAGGACCACTAGTGACTGAGACTCAAACCATACCAATGGGGTTTATGCACAGCTAGTGTTTTTTTTAGCCAATGATAAACTTCTGGTGAAAGGTAAATATGATCGATGTTGTAATGCAATTAAAATACAATCAGTTGAATAGACTTCAGCATTCGTTTAGTTGTTCAAGCGTAAAACGAGATGAAAGATTGTGTAAATGCTAGTGCTGTCAGAAGCAGCAGGCTAGCACAGAAACTCCATTGAAAATACTGGGGTAAAATAAATTTCCATATTTGTAAGACACGGTGCAAAAAAATTCAATTTAATGAATTTAATTCAGTGTTTTTGTCCGGTCTGATACCCACTTTATACTGTATATCAATCAGGCAGTGAAGATCGTTAATTTTTAAAGAAATCAGATCTTGAATGCTGTGATTTTGTATTGGATGACAGTTCACTGAAAGCGCTTGAGCTGGCTGACTGAAAATTAAAAGTCTGTGTGCATATACCCCATTCCTTGCTTCAAACTTTAAGCTTTTGTCATTTAAACCAAGACAATCACTCATTTCTGATTAGGAGAAATATCTGGTATGGTTTAAATGGGGACAAGCAATCAAAAACACGAATATATATCTGAAAAATATATATTTTAGGCAAATATATCATTCCTGGAACCTTGAAGATGCAGGAGAGCGCACTTTAAAACAACCTCAAACTCTAAAATCATCCTCTAGCTGTTTCAGGACAGTTCTCCGCAAAAAAAAGGCCACATTTCATCATTTTTAACAGGAAATTGTGGGGCAGAGGGAATGACTGGACATTAGTGGCCACTGTGTCCCGTTTGGCCGAGGCATTAGGGAAGAATCGCGGTTCATTTAGCTTTAATTTCAGTGTAGTCACTGCCGTCACCATCAGCCCTCCTGAAGACTCCCTCTCGGTGTCGTCCGTGGAGAAACTCTAAGGCGGCGTAATTCAGCTCTTGCCTCTCCATGCCTGCCATTGGGCCCACAGATTGGTAATCGCCGTCGTCTCCCTGTGAAAATGACATGAAAGATATTTATGCATAGTATTGGGAAGCAGAGAATTTCAAGATGTCCTCGCTGCAGTCTGTAACCACGATGACGTACTGGAGTAGGTGCACAACTAGTAGACCATGTACCGCCCACTAAGGTAACGCCCATGCTACTGTGATGGTTGGGTTTGGGGGAGGTGTAGGTGATCGTCCATTACGTAGCTGACCTGGTCCAGTACGTCATCAAGCTGTGGGCTGCAGCGAGGACTCGAGAATTTGGAAAAAAATGGGTAATTTCAAAATAAAAGTCTTCAAAAGCACTGTTATTAGCAATTAGCTGCTAAAAATAATGACGTAGCCAGCGTATGGACTATTAGCTTCAAGGCAGCAGGTGTTAAAACAGAAATGAATCTAAAGTAGGAACTGGATTTTTTATTTCTCATCATTTTTTATGTTCATTTCACCTCCACCCATTTGTTTGCATGCTCATCTGAAATGTCAGCCTTACCGTGCCTTCCTCTAGGATGGAGTTAAACTTTGAGCCCAGGAGCTCAGTCTTAAGCTACGTTAGGGGAAGAAAAAGAGACAGAGAATGCAGAGAAGCAATGAAAGAGGAGAGAAAAGATGTCAGGAAATGCTATAAGCATAGGCCACACTGGGACTCTGTTGTCATTCGCCGTCCACATTTGGATTCTAACACTGCCTATGTATGGCATAGCATACCAGCATAATTATACAGTCATGTGTTTGCAATATGCACATTTTCTGTATGCACAAACTACACAGCTGATTACGTTTGACACAAATTTAGTCAATACAGTGCGTTTGACAATACAATGTTTGATTTAATGATGCTACCATGCCAAAATGTAATAATAATGGAATAATTTATGGACTTTATTGAATCTACTGTATGCCAAAAATAATTAAGGAAGGTAGAATACAATAGTACAAGCAAGGTATACCTAATAAAATGGCCAGTGAGTGTATACTGTGCAGCATTCAGTAAGTTAACATGCTGTTTTAACAAAAAGTCTCTATTTTTTGTACATTTTCTTTGTAAAAAGTTCTTTAAACTGCTTTTTTTTATAGTGTGATCAACATTTTAAATCTAAAGGAACTTTTGTGAATTGAAAAGGTTTAATAAATCTTAACGATTCTTCATGTAACCACTGATGCCATTAAATAACCTTTATGTATAGGAATAACTGATTTGTTCTAAATGTGGAAAGCTAATAACAACAAGAGCCAGTATGTAATATCATTTGCCACATGTATGCTTGGACCACTTGACTGTACGTGTGGACGCTTTTATTTTGTATTATCACAGTGTGTGCAAGTACATATTGTGTGGGTGATATTTTTCATCACTGTAATATCTCACCACTTTTTTCCTGAGACTCTGTTTGTCCTTCTTGACTGCGCTGTAGAACATTGAGGGATTCTCCACTTTAGATCCCACGTCCTGCCCAGGGTTACCATTCTCTCTGAGGGGTGGAGTCAGAGAATCAGACTCTGTCTCACACTCATCCATACTGTGTAGACTAACTGGCTTGTGGCAACACTTTAAAGGGATAGTTGACCCAAAAATCAAACTTTTATCACTGTGTACTCACCCTCGTGACATTGCAAACTGGAATGACTTTATTTCTTCAGTGGAACATAAACCAATGCTGCATCCTAATTCACCTAATTATACTACCTCCAAAAACGATGTATTTTTTTGTGAATAAAATGTGCATACTTTTAATGTATAGCAGTAGGCCTGCTTTGGGACATACTATTTTGTCATTAATAGACCATTCTGGTCCTTTGTTGTGTGCCCTTTTACATTCTTTCCATTTTTTTAAATAATTAATTTCCTAGCATACTGGTTGATGAAATAGCACATTAATCTACATTTGCGGTTTGATCATCCAGAGAAATCTCTTCTTGTATTTGGATAATTCAAAAGTTAATGACCAAACATTTCGATCATTTCAATGCCTTTACTTAGAACTCTCCAATTCTTAGTCTTGCACATCCGCCATGTTTGTAGTTTTTTACCCGTGCTTGTAGTTCTAATGAATTATATACACAGCTAGTGTTTTTCAGCCAATGATGAACTTACGATGAAAGCTTTATGCGACTATTTTTTATTTAATAAGGTTCTTTTTACAGCATCGATGTTGTAATGTAATTCAAATATAAACAGTTAAATAGACTTAAGCATTAATTTGGCAGTTAAAATGTAAAAAAAAATATGAAAGACCGTTTAAACGCAGGCGCTCGTCATTACAACATACTAGCCCAGAAATTCCATTGAAAATTATTTTTAAGAATTAATTTATTAATTAATAAAATTAATTTTCATATTTCAAAAACATGGCGCAGAAAAATATAGTTTAATCTTTATATCATATCTCAGGCAGGCAGAGAAGATCACGAGAAGTTTTTTAAAGAAATCAGATCTTAAATGCGGCGATTTGGCATGGGATGGCAACAAACCAGAAGACCTGGGGCTAGCTGACTAAAATTAAAAGTCTGTGTGCATTTACCTCATTGAATACAATGCGCAAGGTGTTGTGACCAATATTTGCCATTAGAGTGTGCGCAAAATGACAATAAAAGTAGACCATCTGGGTAACTTTGAAATACTAATTTAAACGTATTATGATTAGGGACATAGAAAGTCTATTTTCGAAACTTATTTAGAACGGGCAAGTATGTGAATTGGGATGCAGCACACAAGATATTTTGCAGAATGTTGATTGAAGCTGCTCTTTTCCGTACAGTTAAAATTAATGGAGACTGGGCTTTTAAAATGATATGCAAGAACCAATGAGAAATATTCTTTGTGAATAACTTATGTAATCATATGCCTTGAGAACACTTGAATTGTTATGCACAAAATCATATAGAACATTTCTGTCATTTTCAGAAGGCTCCCATTCTTCTTCATTGTATGGAAAAGAACTGCTTAAGCATTCAACAAAATATGTTTGCAAGTATTCCTCTGAAAAAAGAAAACCATATGATTGGGAAAACACAATTTTTTTTAGGTCAACTATTCCTTTAAGCCTGGGCATCCATTTTAACACAAGGGGATCATTAAAACCCCTAAATAAAAATGGCATTTTGCCACAGTGTCAAGTTTTGGAGTGTTTCGTTTAAATTTCCAATAGGATATTTTATATATTTCTTTTTTTTTGTGCAAAAGAGATAGGAGCAAGGTGTTTGCTGCAGAGCTTAGCGGTTTTGAGGCTGAAAAGCAATGACATGGGGCAATTGAACCTGCAACAGATTTGTTAGTCTGCAGTTTCATGCACATTGTGGCATGTTCACCATCTTACCAAGCAATCAAATTGAATCATCTGTGAGTGGGTTATGGCTTGAAAACCAAATGCCAAAAAAACTCAAACAAAACTGAACATGGATGACTAGGCTTGATACCTACAAACCCCACCAAAATGTTCTCCTCCCAGTCCTTCTTATAAACGATACTCACTTTTTATTATTTTGACCGACGTATCTCACAGCTGCAATGATGAAGGCAATGACCGCAACACCTCCGATAGTCCCCACAATGACGGCCATCATGTACTTCTCTGTAAAAGTGCATGGAGTTTATTAAGCTTACCTCAAAATGACATTAACAGTTGCATATGTGGTTTCACTGAAGGTCTACTTACTCTCCTGCTGCAATTCCAATCGGATGGTTTCTGAGCCGTATATGTTGGTGATACTGCAGTGCACATGGACAGCGGTATCACCATTGTTCCCCCTTTCACCCTTGTCCTGGAGCTTGATGACACCCGTGGACGTGTACCCATCCGAATGCGTGTAGTAGTTGAAACGGTTGTTGGAGTTGTTGATGGTGACGTTGAGGTCAGGAAGATAGAATTCAATCGTGGGTTCTGGGTTTCCAGAGGCAATGCATACACACTGAACACCCTCACGGACTATAGTACACTTGGAGTCATCAAGGAGGACTGGAGCAACTGGCAAAATTGAACAGGAATTATCAAAACCACATCTTTAAGTGTCAGACACCAGACTTTGAATCAAGTATGAGAACAAAACCACACTTTTAGGAGCATTTAAGATCTTGGACTCAAGAAGGACTTAAGTCTCTACAGCACTGCTCTCAATTTACTAATTTTATTTAGTTCATCTATGATCATCATGGCCTCTTAAGTTGAACCAAATCAAAATTGTCCTGAATTATTTGGGTTCAGTATATTAACTCAATTTTTTCCCATTGACTTACATTCTACTGTAATGTTAAGTGAACTGCTGGCCCGTCCATGTTCGTTTTCAGCTAGGCACCGGTAGACTCCATCAGCCTGTGGCATGATTTCATGTAACTCCAGCACAGATCCCTCCTCTGCTGTGATGGTTCCCACCAGCTCCCCATCCTTCAGCCAAGTCAATGTGGGCATTGGGTTACCCTTGCTGGTGCACTGTAGGGAAATTGAGGATCCCTCCAACACCGTCAGAGACTCATTGATCCATGGCTCCCGAGGAGGATCTTCCAGTTTAAAGGAGAGAACAAAAATAACAAAAACTTATTTCTTGAACACCTCCTAATCCCTTGCAGCAGCTTTATCAGGTTTATATAAGAGTTATCAAAATAACAGACATCGGTACCAATCAGTCCTGAAGTTTTAAAAACATTAATTTCCTGTGAGAATTGGAGTTCTGTTGAACAGGTTCCTAAACAGGGCCGAACAGTGGTTTGAGTCTCGTTTGGCCCAGGTGGAATTTCTGTGTGGATTGTATGTTCTCTTTGTGTTTGTGTGGGTTTCCCCCACTGTCCAAATACATGCAGTCTAGGTGATCTGGATAAACTAAAACTGGCTGTAGTGCATGAATGTGTGTGAATGAGTTCACGAGTTAGTGTACTCTCAATGCTAGGTTGCTTCTGGTGCATAAAAACTATGCCAGAGTAATTGGCTGTAGCAGTAAATCAGGGACTAAGCTGAAGTAAAGTGAGGGAGTGAGGTTCCTAAACACTGCTGATTGGCCATTATGACTGCGATCGGGGTCCAATGATCATTGCTTCACCAAGCGTGAACACACATATAAAGACACTGGAGTGTGTTTGAAAACCCTGTCTATCCAAAGATAGGTCTATGTCCAGATATATATAAGTGATCTGCGTATGGATCAGCTGATCAGCAGCTAAACATATTACATGGACGACAATCACTATCGTGCAGTAGTTGTAGTCATTTGCATCGTTTAAATAGATTTTCCCCCATAATTTCTATTTCCTACTCACTTGTAAGCCTCGTAAGACTCGTAAACTCGTAACACAGGTTTGTTCATTCAATACAGCATAGTAAAATAAGGGTGAAGGGTCTCAAAATGAAAATTTAACACACATAGTCTCAAGAGGTGCATTTGAACACATAATACTAATTGGAAACAGTAAGGCTGACTAATTGTAATCGGATGACTAAAATGAATGTATTTTTTACTGTAATCATTTTCTTAGGGTTTTCACCTTTATTGACATAGGACAGTGGAAATTACAAGCAGGAATATGTGGGGAGTACATAGAGGGGAAGATTGTAGAGCTATGTGTTGATTCTAAAATTTGAATGTCAATTTTTATGGCCTTACTTACAATTTACTGCCAGATACATGGATGTGTTCATGTTGCCATATCCATTGTCACCAACGCAGGTATAGACACCTTCCTCCTCTGGTGTCAGGTTTTCCAGTGACAGTGAAGAATTTGAGGCGGTTTCTGACATCAGCTCTTTGTCTCCAAAATACCATGTTATCATAGGGACAGGATTACTGTCTACATCACAATGCAGGACCAACGAGCTTCCCTCCATCACCTCCTGAGACACGTTCACCCACACAGTTCGAGGGGGGTCTGCAAGTTACAGAATCAGGAGTCAGCTTATATTATCTTAGCTCTCTGAAAATCAGGCATTAGTTTTGATTAAAAGAATGCAGGGGCACTTACATCTGATGTCCAGGGAAATGAGGCGTTCGTAGACATAGGTGGTGTTTGGGAAGTTGACCCGGCAGCCCAGTAATTGGCCATTGTGCATGGGTTTGGGTGTGAAGGTGAGGGTGCTGGACAGTACCGCAGTGTTGCCTTCCTCAACTTGGTCAGGGGTGAAAACTGGGTCGGGCAGGTAATCCGTGTACATCCAGTGGATTTCTGGGCTCATGTCTGGACAATTGTCTGGGACATAACAGGTCAAATCCAGGCTTTGATCACTTACAATCTCTTCGGGAACATCAATGTTGGGCTGATCTAGAGCAGGTAAAGATATTTAAAAGTCAACGTCAAGTTGAAGTACTTTGAATCAATCCACATTCATGCATCCATCCACAATCTATTCTAACTATTTATACATTGTTTTATCAAACTTGCATTCAATTATTGAACACTAGCTTTTCACAATCCAATATCCTGCTCTACAATTTTTACTTCGTAAATATGATGTTTTATCCATTCACAAATCTTATAACCAAAGTAAGGTTAATTTGTGTTTAAAATGTTGACTTCAAATGCTAGACCATCTTTGTTTCAATACCTAAAAAAAATATACATTCTTAACACAAGTCTGTTTTTTCAGGTAAACATCTTAACTTCCTTTCAGTCAATTTACAAATGCAAAAATTGAAAACAGTGGAAATGTGGAAAAAAGTGCAGTAAAACAAAGAATAAATACACTAAACGGCCACTTTATTAGGTACACCTGTCCAACTGCCTGTTAACGCAAATCTCTAATCAGCCAATCACATGACTGCAACTAAATGCATTTAGGCATGTAGACATGGTGGTCAAGGCGATCTACTGCAGTTCAAACAGAGCATCAGAATAGGGAAGAAAGGTGATTTAAGTGACTTTGAATGTGGCATGGTTGTTAGTGCCAGACAGGCTGGTCTGAGTATTTCAGAAACTGCTCATATACTGGGATTTTCACGCACAACCATCTCTAGGGTTAACAGAGAATGGGCCGATAAAGAGAAAATATCCAGTCAGCGGCAGTTCTGTGAGTGCAAATGTCTTATTGATGGCAGATGTCATCTCTGAGGAACATTTCCAGTACCTTGTTGAATCTATGCCATGAAGGATTAAGGCAGTTCTGAAGGCAAAAGGGGGTCCAAGCCGGTACTAGTAAGGTGTACCTAATAAAGTGGCTGGTGAGTGTATATGTAATATATATGTATAAAATAACATTTTTATATAGTCATAATTATAAAGATAATATTTTCTGTATTATATTAATGAGAATTATCTTACAGAAAAAGGTAAAACATGCTGACATAATTATGCATCATTACAATAATGGGAATTAGAGGTAAAATATGCATGAAAAAGTGCAACAGCAAACAAACAAATACACTCTTTCTTCTGTGGAAGAATGTTTGCTGTCCATACATTTACATTAATTTTAGATTCATCCCAAAACAACATTTGACCCCACTGACTTCTATTACATGGACAATAACACTTTTCATTTTTGTCTTCTTTTGTTCCACAGAAGAACAGTTTTGCAATGAAATGAGGATGAGTACGACAGAATTTTCATTTTTTGATGATATTTGGAAGTTAATTAAAAATGTTTAGATTTGATTGCTGAAAAACACATTAAAAAATATAAATATAATAACGAAATATCCTGCATTCTTACCCAACACCTGTAGTTTTGTGAAGTCAGGAAAAGTGTAGATATTCGCTCCGCCAAGATCTGCCCTGAAGTAATACTTTCCAGAATGTTCCATGCCAATGTTACTTATCAGCAGTGTGCAGTTTTTTTGCGTCAGGTCGCCCAGAAGCTTGGTCCGTCCCTTGTAACTTTCGTGAACAATGTCTGTGCGGGACTTGAACACCACTGGAGGGAAAAGCTGAGGGTAGGGGTGGCCGAAATACCAGATCCCATGAACGCCCCTGTAAGGCCTGATGCCGGAAGGGTATGTGAATGAACAGGGTATAACCACACAGGAGTTTGTCATGGCTGAAATGTCTCTGGGCATCCACACATTCCATTGAGCGCTTGCATCTGTTTAGAGATAGAGATAGTGAGGGACGCCACATTAGAAAGTACTTTTGAAGGTCCCATGAAATTAAAAGTTTTTAGATGTTAGTATCAGGAAGTTAGTCTTAAGGATATCTAGTGTGCTACAAAACAGTGACAAAATTCGCATTAGGAAGATATAAACATACAAAGCTTGCAGTTTGTCACACAATTGAGCAATGATTTTTTTTTACGTCACCTCATACTTCACTTTCTCTGACCAATCAAATCCTCACTAGTATCTGACATGCCCCGCCCACTTCAAGATGCTTCTCAGTTGCTTTTCATTTGATGCACTTGAGCTCAACCACACTCACTGGCAGAGCTGTGATAAAAATTAAACGCTATTGGCTGTTTTTTTTTAAATGGGAGTGGCTAGTTAATGTTTCGCCTTGTCTTTTTGTTTCAGTTGAAATTACGTCAAACTTCAAACAAAAAATGCACATTTAAAAGTACTTCACAAGACCTTTAATTTGCAAAATCATGTTTAAAAACTGGATACAGTTGTTATTTTTGTTATTTGTGACTAGATTAAAGAATGATAACCATAAGTAAGGGCGACACGGTGGCGCAGTAGGTAGTGCTGTCGCCTCACAGCAAGAAGGTCGCTGGTTTGAGCCTCGGCTGGGTCAGTTGGCATTTCTGTGTGGAGTTTGCATGTTCTCCTTGTGGTCGCATGGGTTTCCTCCAGGTGCTCGGTTTCCCCCACAAGTCCAAAGACATGCGGTACAGGTGAATTGGGTAAGCTAAATTATCCGTAGTGTATGTGTGTGAATGAGAATGTGTGGATGTTTCCCAGTGATGGGTTGCGGCTGGAAGGGCATCCGCTGCGTAAAACAAATGCTGGATAAATTGGCGGTTCATTCCGCTGTGGCGACCCCAGATTAATAAAGGGACTAAGCCGACAAGAAAATGAATGAATGAATGAACCATAAGTAAGTAAGTAATGTGTATTTATATAGCGCATATATCGTGTATGGCCATACACCCAAAGCACTTCACAATCATGATGGGGGTCTCTCCACACCAACACCAGTGTGCAGCATCCACTTGGATGATACGACGGCAGCCACAGGACAACGACGCCAACGCGCTCACCACAAACCAGCTATAGATGGAGCGGAGAGACAGTGATAGAGCCAATTCAGTGGATAGGGATGATTGGGAGGCCAGGATGGTAAGGGCCGATGGTGGAAATTCTAGCCAGGACACTGAGGTTACACCCCTATTCTTTTACGAGAAGTGTCTCATCCGAAAGACTACACCCACTGACAGTATAGTGTCCCCTTCACTTTACTGGGGCATTAGGAATCAAGCAGATTGCAGGTTGAGCGCCCCCTGCTGGCCTCACTAACACCACTTTCAACAGCAATCTAGTTTTCGCATGTGGTTTCCCATCCAGATACTGACCAGGCTCAGCTCTGCTTAGCTTCATTGAGTAACCAGTCTTGAGCTGCAGGGTGATATGGCTGTGATAAGCCTTTTAGGTTTTTGTTGAATTAAGTGTAGCTATTGATACATATTGGACTTATTTTTTATGCTAATAGAAATATGTGGTGTATTTGTTATATGGAATCATTTCATAATATTTTACATTGTGTTTTATCTACTCACAGTATGCTATCATGTACTACATAGACCACTTACTGTAAATAATGGATGACAAAAATGAGAGAAGAATGGCGTTCTTTGCACTATAGTATCTTAACTTTGATTAAAGGAGCCACAGAGATTGTTCATTTCCGAATAAGTTCTTACCTTTCAGTAAAAGCAGCAGAGGCAACAGCAGCAGCTCCAAGCTCTTCATGGTCTCAGTTTAAATCTGGACCATAGACCTCTGTTCCAAATAAGCAGCACATGCATTAGCAACACAGTAAGACAACACACAGCAGCTTTTATCCTGGTGTGGTGGAGATGAATTTATTACTTTATAACTTAAAATCTATAATATTTGCTCGTTTTATCATTTTAAAGGCGGAACACATGAGGGAAACAGTAATGGGTTTGGAATGTGACATGACTTTTGCATAAATCCCTTGCATGTAGACCCTCTGATTTTATTTTGATTGTAATATGTAATATTTTCTACATAATGGAAATGAAAACTCCCCTTTAGAATGAAAAATAAAGAATATACAGAGACAAATATATATATATATATATATATATATATATATATATATATATATATATAT
>CAIGQQ010004837.1:12186844-12222541 GCA_903798035.1 Danio albolineatus | reverse complement strand
TATATATATATATATATATATATATATATATATATATATATATATATTTTTTTTTTTTTTTTTAACAATTGGAATTACAGAAATGTATATGTTAAAATATTATAAACATCTGTGTGTGCATGTGCATATCTTTATATACTCCCATATGAAGTGTTCAGATGCAAAAACATCTAAGTATATTAGCATTTTTCTCAAGTTCCTATATGTAGGTTCAGTAATTTCACTTTTTATGACATAGAATAGGGTACATTTATTGCCTTCAACATGAAATAACAGAGGGGCGACACGGTGGTGCAGTAGGTAGTGCTGTCACCTCACAGCAAGAAGGTCGTTGGTTCGAGCCTCAGCTGGGTCAGTTGGCATTTCTGTGTGGAGTTTGCATGTTCTCCCTGTGTTGGCGTGGGTTTCCTACGGGTGCTCTGGTTTCCACCACAGTCCAAAGTCCAAAGACATGCGGTACAGGTGAACTGGGTAAGCTAAATTGTCCGTAATGTATGAGTGTGAATGAAAATGTGTGGATGTTTTCCAGAGATGTGTTGTGGCTGGAAGGGCATCCGCTGTGTAAAACAAATGCTGGATAAGTTGGCGGTTCATTCCGCTGTGGCGACCCCGGATTAATAAAGGGACTAAGCCGAAAAGAAAATGAATGAATGAATGAATGAAATAACAGAACATAAACACAGGAGGCTAAGAAAATTTGTCATTTTAGAAGAAAATTGCAGATGGCACTTCTGATGGGACCCTTCATATTTTAACCCACATAAAATTTAACAGAATAAAACATTTAAACATATAAGTACATTTTTGTAATTCCAATTTTTGATTCCAAGTGGTCATTTTTGCAATATTTTGGAATATAAGTTGGATATATGACATTTTATTTTGCCTACATGAAATCCAAATAGGGAGGTACGTTGAATTAGTGGTTAGCACGGTGCGTGTTCTGGCTGGGCTAGTTGGCATTTCAGTGTGAAGTTTGAATGTTCTCACCAGTTTCCTACGGGTGCACCAGTTTCCCCCACAGTTTAAAGACATGTGGTACAGGTGGATTGAATAAACTAAATTGGCCATAGTGTACTGTATGTGTGTGTGTGAAAATGTGAGAGTGTATGGGTGTTTCCCAGCACTGGGTTGTAGCGGGAATGTTATCTGCTGAGTAAAACTAATATATGCTGGAATCATTCCGCTGTGGCAATTCCTGATAAATAAGGCACTAAGCCGAAGGAAATTGAATGAATGAAATATAAAATCCAAAGATGAATTTGTATGTCATAATTACATATTCAATTTCTATAAGGGATAACTTCCTTTAAATTTTCTATAACCTCGTATTATGCTACAGTATATCTCAAATTAGACTCTATACACGTTATGTTATACAGTTTTGTCCACTTTGTCGTCAGGCAGTACCTTGAACTGCTGGCAGAGAGTGCTGAACCGCAAGCAACTTGAATTCAGTAGCCGCTGCTGTTCTTCCCTCACTAACAAGGGGGCGTTCTCTCACAGCACATCAACTCAGCTTCCCTTCTCATTTGTCTTAAAACAACAACAACAAAAAGAAAATGACATCAGCATCAAGAAGAAACATTAGCTCTTAACCCACACAAGCGCGCTCCTGTACACTCGCGCGTACCGGGCCGCAGTGTGTGGGAGAGAGGAGAATTGCTCATTATGAGTGTACGACGTCAACCCTTTGCGTGTTTGGCAGGGCATACAGACAGCACTGTTCAAGATATGACACATCATCCACATCCACGGCACATTTATCCACGCTCACACGCGTCACCAGCTGCCTCTGTTTACTTTATTCACGCGCGTGTCAATGCTGCGCGCGCCCGTCATTACACGTGCGCGCGCCCGCAGCTCCTCCAGAAGATTTGGAGCAGACGGAGAGTGCAGATGGCGGCTGATAGATGGATTGTTTTTGGAATCTTCAAGATTATTATATTAGAAGATTCCCTTGATGGTTCACGAGGTTTGACGCAGTTGTTGAAGGAATAAACTTTAGAGACAGTGCAGCAGGAGTCTTAATTGAACTTTGTATAGGTACACACTCAGGTCGTCCTGATACAAATAACGTCATGAATGTCACCAATTTAGTCTACATTTACAGTATGGTCACTACTTTACAAGTCAAAAATGACTGCGTTGTAAATTGAAGATCTCTATTATTTATAAAATATGAAAACTTCATTTTGCCATGTGCAGTTATAAGCACGATCAGATTCAGAAATATTGCACATTCTAAATAAATATTAGCATTATTTTATCATTATTTTCATTTAAATTCCAACACAGCTTTTAAGTGAAATGGGTTTTTAGGATGGAGGAAATGTCCAAACAGTTCTTTGCATCTCTGTTTTTTTTTCACAGACTAAAGAATATGACATTCTTAAAATATTCTTTTATTTTTTCTCATATTTTTTTCTTATTTACTTTTTTTATTAATGTAGAAGAAAGTGATTCATACCAGTGTGAATGACATGATGGCGATTCCATAAGTAAATAACTGAGATTAACTTATTTAAATGCATTATTATATACAGAATTTCTAGAACAACCACCAAATATATATACTTTTAATTAACTGAATTTAAATTCGGGGCGACATGGTGTTTCAGTGGTAAGCACTGTCGCCTCACAGCAAAAAGGTTGCTGGTTCGAGTCCGGCCATACGGCTGGGCCAGTTGGCATTTCTGTGTGGATTTTGCATGTTCTCCCCATGTTCGCGTGGGTTTCCTCTGGGTGGTTCCCCCACAGTCCAAAGACATGCAGTATTGATGAATTGGATAAACTAAATTGGCTGTAGTGTATGTGTGTGAATGAGTGTGTATGGATGTTTCCCAGTACTGGTTTGCAGCTGAAAGGGCATCAGCTGCGTAAAACATATGCTGGATAAGTTGGCGGTTCATTCCACTGTGGTGATCCCTGATGAATTAAAGGGACTAAACTGAAGTAAAATGAATGAATGAATTGTACGAGCCAAATGAATATGAATAAAATTAGTTTATTCTGTGAAAAATATATTTTGGAATCACTGAACAGCTTAAACATTTTTTAAAATGTCTTCTTTTATTTTCAACGGAAGAAAGTCAGTCAGATGGAAGGACATGACAATGTGTATTCATAACATAACATACTCATAACAGGTCAAGTGCATCATAAATTCAATCATTCATTCATTTTCCTTCGGCTTGGTCTCTATTTCAGGGGTCACCACAGTGGAATGAACTGCCAACTATTCCGGTATATGTTTTACACAGCGGATGCCCTTCCAGCCACAACCCAGTACTTGCAAACACCCATTCACACTCATACACTACGGCCAATTTAGCTTATTCAATTCACCTACCACATGTCTTTGGACTGTGGGTGAAACCGGAGCACCCGGAGGAAACCCACACCAACACGAGGAGAACATGCAAACTCCACACAGAAATACCAACTGGAGCTGCCGGAACTCGAACCAGTGACCTTCTTGCTGTAAGCCAATGTGCCACCTTGGAGCATAAATAGTTACAAAAATAAAATCTACTCAGTATTATCCTGCAATTTAGTACAACATATCTCTTTTTTGTTGTTGTTAAAACACATTGACAATAACACAACTCTAATTTGTCTAAGTAAAACACAACTTTTTCCACATAAAATGTCTACAAAAATACTGTTGAGTCCTGTCAAACCAACATTTCACACAGTAACAACTGAAAGCATACATAAACACCTCATTACCCAAACATCCACTAGCCTCTCTCTTTTTTTTAATTCTTGATAATCATAACCGAATAATTATAATGACACCAGCTGTTCCAGAAAAACACAACTCATTTATATGCCCATCACACGAGATCTAAGAGGCAGCAAACTGCTGTTGCTTGGAGCTGAAACCCCTGGCAGCACGCGTTAGAAAGGATGAAGCAATTCCCAAGCCGAACAAACAAACCCATTCATGCTCCACAAACAAGCCTCGCACCATCCAGGACACTTGCCTCATACCAGATCCACAGTCCAGTCTTGGGTACTCTTCTGATGGGGAACAACTCGTCTCTCGGCTCCTGGTTCTTCAAAGTCCTCCTGCTCTTCAGAGGTGCAAACATAAGGAGAAGAAAAGACAAAAAGGGAGGGTGACGGAGATAGACAGAAAGGGAGAGGAGAAGATAGAGAGTTTTAGCTATAAGCCGGGTAAATGTGTGCCGTGGGCAGCCTTGAATATGCAGACATTTTCCTCCATGCATTCCTCTTCTTTAGCCCACATTGCGCATTCCTCTCCATGACATCCCTCCCTTTCCAGCCTGGCTGTCATTATTGTTGCTTATAGTTTTTGGAAGTATATTTCTGTTATGGGGTCAGATGATGGTACAGTGCATGAGCTGGCACTGGTTTCAGAATATTCATCTTTGATGCATGACTCACTTTATGAGCTAAATCTGTGAATTTTTCCTCCATCGCGGGTTTGTTTTAACTCGACACGACGCGGGAATGTAGCCGGGTTTAATTTGATAATGCACATATCTTGTTTTACTGTGAATGATTTATCGGTGCGTGTTATTCTACATCAGTAAAAAGATGTAAGCGTTTGTAATCTTCATCAAAGGGTAATAGCTTGTTTCTTTTCAATAAGAGTTGCTTACTTTATAGGCCAATAGATATGTTAATGAATAGTCTGGTGTTTAGCAATCTTATTCTCGCATGTATATATTTTAAAGGAAATTTGTAATTTTATGCTTTAAGGGTGATTTAAAGTGATCAAATAGATACAGAAAAGGCATTCTGGATAATCAAACAGTTCTGGGAGAAACAAAGTTTAATGAAAAAATATGAATCAGCACATCTGTGTCAACAGTAATTATAATAAGATTTTAATAAGTATTGTGTAACACTGAAGACTGGAGTAATGATGCTGAATATTCAGCATTGTCATCACAGAAATGAATAATATTTTAAAACATTGATATAGAAAACGTATTTTAACAAAATGTTTTATTTTGAATTTGTTTTTCTGCATAATATTATTATTTTTTATCTTACTCTACTTTAAATCTACTTTGATTGATATACAGTCACTCCACACAATTTAATCTATTTGTCGAACTATTTGTACTGTTTGTCTTTGCACTGACTAATCCGGTGTGAAACCAATAAACAAAGTTTGCTCAAGTTTAGGATCATATAGAAAGCATTTTTAAGTGCGATGGGTGATTTTTCTGAGAAATTTGGACACTTTAATACCGTTAAAGCCAAGATTATTAGCCCTCATTTAAGATTTGTATTTTTTTCCAAATATTTCCTAAGTTGCATTTAATAAAGCAACGACATTTTCACAGTATTTCCTATAATATTTTTTTCTTCTGAAGAAACTTATTTCTTTTAGTTTGGCTGGAATAAAAGCAGGTTAACACGATTAACCATTGGCTACAAATCAAACCACTGTTGTCCAATAACTTGCTTAATTAACTTAATCTGCCTACAGTAGTTAACAAATAGACCTGCCTTTAAACTGCACTTTGAGCTGACTACCAGTATAGTGCAGAATACTGTATAGCTACAATATTATTTAACTACAATATTATGTACTGTCATCATGGCAAAGACAAAAGAAATTAGTTATTAAAACTATTGGTCACACTTTATTTTGATGGTCCGTTTGTTGAATTTAAGTATTATTGCAACTAATTCTCATTAGATTATAAGTAGACTGTTAGGTTGGGGTTAGGGGTAGGGTTAGTGTAAGTTGACATGTACTAGCAAAGTTTTTTATAGTCAGTTAAATGTCTGTTGAATGTCAGTATCATCAGATATTAAGTAGACAGTCTACTAATACTCAAATGGACCATCGAAATAAAGTGTTACCAAACTATTATGTTAAAAAAAAACACACAGCATTTGAGAAATATTTGAGAATTTAAGAAAGAATTAGAATTTAAATAATTTTTAATCATTTTAGCCAAATATTTATCAAATATCTTATACACAAATATCAGGTATAAAACTTATACTTAGGTTTTCGTAGTGGCTTAGAGCATAAATACTTATGTACACTGTAAAAATCCTGGTTGCTTTAATTTTTTAAGCAGAATCAAATGAACGTTTATTATGTTAAACTGACTTAAAACAGCTTGTGTAACTTATAAAATTAAGTTAGAACATGATTAACTTAGCTTAATAAGTTACAATGAACTAAAAACATATGCTGTTACAACTGATCATACAATTTTTACAGTGTACAGGGTCCCATTAGACTTGTTTCCATATAGAATATATGTTGTCACTGGGACTCCCGTAGTTGATTGAGGAGGCTGTAGAACGAATGCACAACAAGGAGCCTGTGTGAAATCAAGATGCAAGACATGCCACAACACCCCACACACACACACATGCTACAGCACACACACATATGAATAGTGTACTTCATGCCAACACACACTCACATTACAATGTGTGTATTACATCAGTAAAGCTGCTAAATGACCTTTCTATGCTTCTGCATCCTTCGCTCAAAGGAAAGTTTGTGTGTGTGAGGGAGTGACAGATCTGTCTGATATTAGAGAGCAGTTTGTTCATCCTAAAACATGTGGCACTGGAACCATGGTGTTCTGTCCCATACTTTCAATGAATTGCTTGAAACATAGTGGGTGTCGGAAACAGCTATCAGACAATGCAGCTCACAAAAAAGAACCAAAGAAAGAAAAGAAACCTTGTATTTTTACTTTTTACAGAAATACCATCTGACCCAGCCGGGACTCGAATCAGTGACCTTCTTGCTGTGAGGCGATTGTGCTACCCACTGTCCCACCATGATGCCCTTTAATTGCTTTTATTAACAAAATATTATTTTCCACAATTTAAATTATTCAATTGTGTTCTGTTCAATTCATCTTTATTTCTATAGCAAAATGTAGATTTTTCAATATCACAATGTTACATTATAATGTAGATTGTGTCAAAGCAGCTTAACATAGACTATTAGACTATTGTTACACTTATAATAGGCTACTACTTCAATATAACTATTAGAATTGAAAAATAAGCAGATCTGGCAGACCTTTCTAAAGTTAAGTATACTATCTTTCCAGGCTAAATGAAAAACCTCTATTTTCTTGTCTTCCGTTTACGTTCCATTCTCTGAGCTTCTTTCTTTAGGGCGCGAGTGTGCTCATTGTGCCATAGCGTCATATTTGTTTCCCTGAATTATACAAAAAAATAAAGAAATAAAATCAATAAAGAAATATATGAATTTTAAAACAACACTAATTAATTAAATGCACTATTATTTAACATATTACTTTCACTTACTTACTTTCCTTTGGCTTATTCCCTGCTTTATCAGGAGTAAGGAACCACAGTGGAATGAACCACCAATTACTCTGGCAATTGTTTCACACAGTAGATACCCTTTTGCAACCCAGCCCTAAGAGTAAGCCCGCAGTGCTGGGAAATAACCACACACACACTCTACACACTGTGGCCAATTTAGTTCATCCAATTAACCTATACCAAATGTCTTTAGAACCCATGTGAACACGGGAAAACATGTAAACTCCACTGGTGATATAAGACGTTAATAAAACCACTGGTGACCCTTCTTAATGTGAGGCGACCATGCTAACCACTTAGCCACTGTGCTGCCCATACATCTTACTTTTTCACAATAAAAAATATGATAATAATATTAAACAAACCATTTAAAATTACAAAAAGCTAAATAAATAAATAAATAAATAAAAATAAAACCAACACCAACACAAGTTCATTGTGGATATGTATCCAGGTCTACAATTCTGGGAAACCACAAATATGTACCTGGGGCTCTGTCTGGCTATAAAACGAGCGATATGGGGCGGCATGATGCAGCCAACAACTTCTGTTCCTTTTTGTGCTACCGCTGACAGATTACTTTTGCAAATACTTTTGATTACGTTTCCGAAGTTACCAGTTTGTCCATTAGCTCACCACGTATGCCAATGGACTTGGGATGCGGAGCAGAGTAGACTCCGATAAAAAATTAAATAATTAACAGCGTGAAAACGTGGTAAACTCTGAAAACAACTGCTTTTATTTTCTGGATTGCTTCTGAAAACACAATCAGTTAGGTTTGGGTTAAGGGTGGGTCGAATAGTCAGTCGACAACAAGCTGGTTGGCTGTAAAGTATATTGCAGCCTCTGATGGATTTATGCAAGATAAGGATGCGGAGGTGGCATGTGCGAAAGAAATTTGAGATCATCAAAAATGTACACCGCGGCCTCTGGTGGATTTGCGAAAACAAAAACTGCAACCAGACATAGCTCTGGGTATGTCTCTCACGGTACCCAGAAATGTAAACCTGCGTACCTATCCACAGTGAGCCTGGGTTGAATAAAAAAAACTACAAAATTAAACCATAATTAATGTCTATATTTAAATGAGGAGGAAATAACCTACTGCACCTTTAAACAGCTCAAGCAAGTCAACACTATGCATTCCCGGATCTGTATACGTACGTGCAGCTTGTGCTATAGATATTGTGGAGAGCAGGTCTGTTCCCAGCAGGCTTTACAGTGAGCCTGTGACGAGGCCTGCGTCCATAAGCCTGGCCACCTCTAAATTTACCAGAGCAGCAGATGGTGGTAAAAGCAGGACTGCTGGCCCTCCCACACGCTTTCCTGTATAAGTGCGTTTATGAATGTACACACTTTACAGGGCATATTCACAGTAGCTCATCATTCAGTGGGAGGGATTACAAACGCCTGTCAGTTAATAAAACACACAGCATACTATGATCACATGACTGCTATCATCACCAGGACATCATTTTGACGTGGAGTAACAACTTTGGTGTAATTAATAAAGCCCAGATCTCAGTACAGAGCTCATGCAGCTTGGAAATTAATAGGTTACATTGGATAAATGTGACTAATGTAAGCAGTAATCCACAAGTTAGATTATAAATATCGATCAGCTTTAAAATGATTTGGACAGGTCGGCCACTTAAAATAATGTCCTTCATTCTTACCAGTACTTTAAAAAGAATTATTAATTAATAACTAAATTACGCAAATATATACACTGTAAACACACTTAGTTTTTTTTTTTTTTTTTTTCAACCTACATCAATCAAACTGACTAAAAATATTACGTTAAACTTAGCATAATGTAAACAATCTAATTGAAACTGTGATTAACTTATTGAAATAAGTTAAAGTAACATAAAAACATTTGTTGTCATGATTTTGGAGTGTCTATTTTGGCTAAGTGCAAATAGTGCACCTCGTTGGAATAAGCTAGTTGAGAGATTCCCGCCCATTACTGTTTGATTGACAGAGACGACATAACTAGAGAGCAGCACTTCTAGTAGATTAAGTGGTATAGCTCATGAAGGGCATGGTAATATGTTTTGACGCAATCGATGATGAACCCGGTTCGAATCTAAGCGTCTGACGAACACGTTCTTTTTCCCCCATTACATATCAGATTTTGCCTATTTTTCATCACGAGGAAGACAAGTAGGAATCATTCATAAGTGTGTGTATTATGGAAGACTCAGATTTGTAGAACTAGATTGGAGAGGTGTTATATTCAAATGATATGCATTATAAGTTTTTAGAAGTTAAACATAAAACACCATTAAATATATATTTTAGTACTGCTTCAGTGAACTTGAACAAGTATATTAAATCGATAAATTTTCACTAGTTTTATCAGTATTTTGTTGTTAAAGTGTGCTTTAAAAAGTTAAATCTTTGTAGACTAGAAATATATGTACTGTATATCATTTAATTTAAAAATGTGGGCAATACATTATAGATTAATTTTTTTTTTTTTTTAAATCATCTTATTTTATTCACCTATAGGGGTGCCCTACAAGACATTGTGCCCAGGGGCCTCTGAGTTCTTAATCCAGGCCTGCTTTTTTATATAATTTTTTAGTGTATGATCACACTACAACAAAGTTTCATTAATTACTGTTAATGTATTGTACAGTACCCCATTCATTAATAGTTCAACATTTACTAATGCATTATAAAATCCAAATTCATTCTTGTTAACAATAGTTAATGCACTGTGAGTAAACATGAAATTTTAACAAATAAGGATTTTAAGTTTAGATTACAATTCATGCTATTAACTACTGGATTATTACCTGCCTATATTATTAAGTTATTAACTGTTCATTAGTAGTTATTATAAAGTATGATTCTGCATCCCTAATCCTACCCAAAACCTAAACCCAACTACTATTAAAGGGCACTTATGATGAAAATCATCTTTTGAAAGCTGTTTAGACATAACTGTGTGTTACTACGGAGAAATGTTAATACGCAGCTGTCAATCAATGCAGGTGGGCGGGGGAAAAGCACACTCCTACTGTACGTCATGTTGCGGGGGGCCTCAAACTGGGATCGATTTGGATACGATTTAAACATTAGTCTTTTTATAGTATAGTGTGTATAGTATAGTATAGTGTGTCCACTGTCATGTTGCGGTGATAAAAAGACTAATGTTTAAATCGTATCCAAATCGCTCCCAGTTTGAGGCCCCCCGCAATATGACGTACAGTAGGAGTGTGCTTTTCCCCCACCCACCTGCATTGATTGACAGCTGCATATTAACATTTCTCCGTAGTAACGCGTATAATCATATCAACAAGACAGGACATGTGCAAAGCAACTGGGATTAAAAGATCTGTTCAGCTCACTGTGATCATCAATCATCATCAAATGTGATCAAGGGTGAGTTTTACAAGTTTGAATTGTTTTTAAAACACTGCATGTTTGTAATGAATTACAGCGATTTTGCTGTCTTTATCACCACAGCCGTGTGTCAGGACAATTATAAAAGAAGATGCTTTCATCCCGGTTTGTTGACGTTAAATCAGGTTTATTTTGTACATTAACATAATGGATATCGATACAGTAGTGGATATTAACGTGTATCCTGTCACAATTAGCCTGCAAAGTTGAACACATGTGATGCCTACATGCGCGTGTGTGTGTGTGTGTGTGTGTGTGTGTGTGTGTGTGTGTGCGTGCACGTGTGTGAACTTTGTAACTACATTGTGTGTAACTCCTTGCAGAAATTGAATTAACTCCACAACAAATACATCAAATAATCATTGGGAGAGTTCTTACTGTACTATTTCCCCACAAACATCATGCGAGATCTGCTTCCTTCATGTCTGTCACTGTGCTGTTTATCTGACGCAGCCTGAGACATACTCTGGCAGGCATGTGGGAACGGTGGGCGGGGAGAACCAGCATTAATGGCACAGACCACAAAAACAGCTACATTGTGTTCAAAGCAGAAGATTTGAATATTCTGAAAGGTATAATAAATAATCTGATGGGTGTTTTGAGCTGAAACTTTACAGACACATATTGGAGACACAAAAGATTTATTTTAAATATTGAAAAATGGGTAAAATAGGTGCCCTTTAATAAACAGCTAATTAGTAGTTTATTAAGCTAGTAGTGTAGTTAATGATTTATTAATACCGTGAATTATGACCTAAACTAAAGTGTTACCAGTCTTTTTGTTTGTTTACATAATCCTAATAACATAGAAAATATACTCTTGAATATATTCAACAAAACAATTGAGCGAAATTTCCAGGCTGAGATATTCCTCAGCTTGCTATACAGTCCACAGGGGCAGATGGCAGTCTCAGTAGTCTACCTTGACTACATAGCAGCTTCCTGTCCACGTTTCAGACTGTGAAAACAGAGGCCCGGGTCCAATTTACAAAGGCCCGTCCCACACTCCAAGAGGAGAATCCATGCTAATCCGCTGCTCATTTTTGTGAATCTCAGTGCCAAATTTCCAATGCATTTCACTCTGTATTGTAACACTTTAGTCCCAAAGAAATCCGCTACTCAGAAATCTGTTCAGGACAGAATTTAAGACTGAAGTAGATTACTACACTCAACAAATGAAGTTTGCTGTTTGTTCAAACTACCTATTTAAGAGGAGCTGAAACAAAACAATTCCAATTTTTATTTTTATTATTATTATTATTTGGGGTTGGGGGGGTTGTTGGGCAACTTAATTGTTTTTTGTTCAATCCACTAAAATTTGTAAAAATTATTAAGTTAATTTAACTCCTTAATGTTGTCACAACACAAATCGATTGTGTGGAACTCAAATTTTTTACAGTGTACAGTCTTCCTTGGTTATGAGTAGTGTTGGGCAATAACACGCTACTAGTACTGCGTTACTGAAACGCCATTACTTTTGACACTAACTAATACTGTAATGCATTACTTTTTAAATATATTAACACTGTTATTGTTACAATGAGGTGCGTTTGTCTGTTGCTTGGTAAATTAACTATTTTTGGCTGCAATCTATATCTATATCTTCTATCTTGTTTACAGCATTTACAAGGGATTGAAAGATGCCAACCAACCACTGTAAAAAAGACAATGTGTCGTGGGTGTGTTTCCTTTTAATCAAGTATGTGCAGCGGTCAAAAGCAAGCAACACAATCCAGGATAGTTTCGTTCTTCATAACTCATAGCAACAGGTCTGATAGCTCAAACCTGCTCTGGAGCAGCTTATTTCATATAAACAGGATTAGATCGGTTCTTTAAGCAAAGGAGAGCTCACACTTTATTTTGATGGTCTGTTTGTTTAATTAAGTTACATTGCAACTAATTCTCATTAGATTATAAGTAGACTGTTAGGTTGGAGTTAGTGTAAGTTGACATGTACTTGCAAAGTTTCTTATAGTCAGTTAAATGTCTGTTGAATGTCAGAATCAACAGATATTAAGTAGACAGTCTACTAATACTGAAATGGACCATCGAAATAAACTGTAACCAAAGGAGATACTGAATACTGATATTTATCTACAATAGTAACCTATAGATTATATGTATACTGTACACTCCAGAAAATAGTAAAATAGAGCCCAGATCAGCAAAGCCATTGCACGGTATGTTGTTAAAAACATGACCCTGTCTCTACTGTGGAGTCAGACACTTTCATGCAGCTTATTAGCATGACGACATGTCCAGGAAAACGGGAAAAACCTTTTCCCAACTTTTTGGATAAAGAATATTCAAACATGGAAAGTGAGCTAAAGACAACATTAGCGAGCTACACTACATCGCGACCACTGCAGACATTTGTTCTGTCCACAGCAAAAACATTCTTCCTTGTTTTCATTTCTGTACTGCCGGTCTGACCTAAATAAAAAGTAATTTTTAAAGCACTAATTTATTTAAGTCTGTTTTGTGTTTTAGCTGTGAGAACGCAAATTAATTACAACTGTGAAGTTGACCAACAGTGTATTTTCATGCGCATTGAAGTGACGTTATCAAGGCATTAATGGAAGCATTATAAATGTTCTTTGGAAAAGTAAGTCAGAAATTATGTTTAACAGTAATGCATTACTTTTTGGTGTAGGTAATTAACCAAGATATTGAGCTTTTTAGTAACTAGTAACCGTAACTAGTTACAATTTTTCAGTAACTAGCGCAACACTGGATATGATGCATGAAACTACAACGAATTAAAAATTGTGGTCACTGCCATCAAAACACTTTAAAATGTCTGCTTGATAGTTTACTGATTTGGGTTTTCCGGAACAACTTGCAATGGCCGGCAACCTTGGTAACAGATTGCAGGCAACATTCAACTCTGCTAAAATTATCAGCACCAACAAAAGCTGTTGTTCTATAGCATAGAGCATTCATGAGTAATCCGGAACAGATCCAAAGTGGCACCAGGATGCTGCTAACCTAAAGTGGGATGTGATGAAGCCCTACAATGTTGTTCAAGTGAGTGACTGAGGTGTTTGGCAGGAGTGCTCTGGCACTGCGCGACACATAACCATGCATGACTGAACTGCACTTCGCTAATTCTCATTACTTTATCTTATTCTTATATGCAGTGGTGGAAAGAGTACTAAAAAATTAGTCAAGCAAAAGCACCATTACTTGCCAAAAAATAAGTATCTCTTGTAAATACTACTCAAAAAGTGCACTACCCAAGAGTAGTGAGTATAAAGTTGTGAAAAATGGGGCAAAAATCTAGCTGTGACAACATGTTTAGACTTAGGTTTAGAAGCATAACGAGTGCCTAGCATTTGGAGTAACAAACCAAGCTCGTGCAGTTTGTGAATGTGTGTGAAAACAACAATCTGTACTGTTTTTGGCCATTTGGTGACTTCAGTCATCCTTCATCATGCAGTATAAACAGTCTCTGGCTTATTGCATGTAATCCTTTAGCATCTTCTTGGACACTTTTAATGCTTCTGCTCTGGACATGTTTGATGCATTTATACAGTGGCAGTGTCTTGAGGTCTGATGTGATTTTTCCCAGTGCAATTTGACCAAATTACAAATACTCAAATTACTGTATTTGAGTAGTTTACCTCAGAAATTGTAATCTAAGTAATTTAAAAAATATAATTTCACTTGAGTACATTTTTAGTGCTGTTGTATCATAGGGCTGGGTGATTAATCAAAAAGTAATCGAAATCAACATTCAGAACCTATAATTGATCAAATTTTTCCAGGTAATTACTTTCCCTACTTTTCCCTACTTCCCATGTGGGGTCACGTGACCCGGCTCTGTTAAGGCTGATTTATACTTCTGCAGGTATGTTCCAGTGCAGCCTTCGTTAAAATGTAACCACACGTCGGACGTTTGCACTACATTGATGATGATTGGAAGCTGTGCCAGAGATGCCTTGAGACGGCATATTTTCCATTACAATAAAATTATTATTTACATTAAAATGTTGTTTACATAAGATGCAAAAATATGCTGTTTAAAATATTATTTACATGATATGCAAGAGTTGTTTTATTTAGAAGAGATGCTGCTTATTTTCTACTTTTAATATGAAAAATATGGAAAATAATTTATTTTGTTTGCAAAATTGCAAGTTATTTATTTACACTTTTTTATAAGAAAAACTGATCATTGCTTTTAGGTAATGTGTGTTTTATTTTCAGTTGTTCAATGTTGATGTTCAATTAATAATCATAGATACTGTAGATAGTGTTTGTTTCCTTCGTTAAAAAATCCCTCACTTGTAATTTGTGAGCATATTTACTGTTCAAAACTTATGAGTGAACTATGAGGCCAAAAAAATAAAACAAATAAATAAAGTAATCGTTTATTAAACGTAATCGAGTTAAAATGTTCAATTAATCGAGATTTTGATTTTTGGCCAAATCGCCCAGCCCTACTGTACAGTATCACTACTTTTACTCCCCTATTTTGCTTTAACCTGCAGTATCTATTTTATCATTTAATTTTTGTCTAAGGTGATTGTCTAAAGGCCGCTTTATAAATGCAGCAAACCGTTTGGAAGCATTAAAAGCATCCAAGAAGATGTCCAAAATCTTTACATGAGATGACCCAGAGACGGTTTAGACTGCATGAGAAATGCTGAAAATCACTGGACTGAACTAGACTAGACTGAAATCACCAAACGGCCTTAAACAATCACTAAATGCACTAGAGAATGTTAGGTTTTCACACACACACCTGCACAAATTGCATGTAAACGCTTCAACCTTTCACAATGTAAAACTCATGACTCACTTTTACTCTTGAGTACTTTTAAAAGAGCTTTTTACTCATACTTTGAGTAATATTTACAACAGATACTTTTACTCTACTTTCACTACATTTTGGGGCAAGTAATGGTACCTTTACTGATTTTTCTGAACATTTTCCACCACTGTTGATTAATCTACTCATCACCATAGACAAGGAAACAAGCATATAAAGTAGTGACTGCAGGATGAAGAAAAATAGTAGAGTAAAAGTACCAATATACCACTTAAAATGTACTCATTTAAAAGTAAAAGTACACATTTGTTTAAACTACTCAGTAATAATTATTCCAGTATTTGTAATTCATTACTTTGCACCACTGTTCTTAAGGCAATCTTTGAACTAAATGACCAAGTTCAAAACTAAATTTGATGTTGATTTTAAAAACCCTGGCGTGAAGGAGTTTTAGAGGCTTGAAGCAGTTGCAAACAGTCAGTTTAGATAGCTTGCTAGTTGGTATGTGCTTGTTAGGGTGTTCTAGGTGGTTAATGGGATGTCATTATGGTATTGGGGGTGGTTGCTTAGGTACACAAGAGATTGCTACACTCTAAAAAAATTGCTGGGTTATTTCAATTTAAATTAGTGTAAAATAGGGACAAACCCAAATGCTGGGTTAAAGATGGCTTATAAATGTATCTAAAAATGTAACCTAGTGGCTGGGTGTCTTCTAGGTGGTTGCTAGAGTGTTGTTATGCAGGTTTTTTTATGTTTCCCATGATTGCTACAAGGTAGTTCTGGATAGCTGCTAGACTGCTGATAAAGTTGCTAGTATGTGTTTAGATAGGATAGGATGGATGGATGGATGGATGGATGGATGGATGGATGGATGGATGGACAGAGAAATTAAGGTTGTTAGAGATGAATTAGAGATGATTAGAGATGTTGGATGGAGGATGTTAGAGATGAATAGATGGAAGAACAGATAAATTAATGGATTGATAGAAACTGAAAGAGAGAGCTAGATGAAACAGATGGATACAGCTAGTGGACAGATGGATAAACAGAGCTGGATGGATAGATCAATGAACTGATAGATACATATGGATGATAGATAGATAGACAGATAGACAGATAGACAGATAGATAGATAGACAGACAGACAGACAGACAGACAGACAGACAGACAGACAGACAGACAGACAGATAGAAGAAAAAAGAAAAGAAAAAGAAAAGAAAAGAAAAAAAGATAAGAAAAGAAAAGAAAAGAAAAAGAAAAAGAAAAGCAAAGAAAAGAAAAAAGAAAAGAAAAAGAAAAAGAAAAAGAAAAAGAAAAAGAAAAAGAAAAAAACATTAGATAAAGTCTAAGTCTGAGTGAACCAGAAGTTAATTTTCAACTGCATCAGAATATTGAGTAGGGGGCGGGGTTTTATTTTGCACTCCTCCTCTCATCATTCACTCACAGCAAACTAATGGTCGGAGGGGCGTGGCTAAGCATGCTTCACACAAACCGATGTCATCAGAGAACGACTACCATTCTATAGTGAAAGCAAATAGATATATTTGGAGTAAAGATTACCGAAACAAAGCATTTTAGTAGTAAATCAACTAATTCATTGTTCACTTTAAGACTAACAAGGTGCACAATTTAATAAACACAGCAAATTTTGATTTTATGCAAGCTTTAAATGCTTTTATTTGGTTTAATATTAGAAATATTAAACGGATTATAAAAATGGAAGAACATAAGCTTAAATGACTCTAAATTAAATAGTAGTTTAGAAACAGTAAGTAGGATGGAAGCTTAAAAGAGTCTATATGGCCCAGAACTATTAGATTAGAAATACAAGACCATAACTAACCTAAAATGGGATGTGATAAAGTACTATGTAATTCAAATGAGTGACTGAGGTGTTTGGCAGGAGTATGTTGGCACTGCTTGACACATAACCATGCATGACTGAACTAACAGTTCCCCTCTGTTCAGTATCTCTTTACATCAAAATTCTTTATCTTATCCTACCGACAATATATTTGCATTCTTTTTTTATTAATTACACTTCCTGGCCATAACAGGATGATTAAAACAATTACTAACAGCAGCCAACAATCAAGCCTGGATTCATGTGTCAAGTTTCATGCATCTCTGTCAACTTATCAGAGCAGCAAAACAAGTTATATAAAAATAACCCCTTAACATAATGCATAACCATGAATGTGGCATTAAAAATTAAAAAACGCATTAAGACTCACCAGTCAAACGCTTCCAAACGTCCACAGCTCAAATCAAGCATTAATCAGCAGAGGAAAACCATAGCATGACAAACATTCACAATGACACGCACGCATGCTGATGGGATGGAGGCCTCTCTTGCCACCTTCTGTACCAGGCGGGGCGGGCCGGACGGGGGAGAGGAGGAGGAGGAGGAGGAGGAGGAGGAGGTGGGCTCCTTTCAACTCCACCGTTCTATATGAAAATGTCAGAGGCTCAGAGCGGGGAGCATTGTTCCATCCACTCGGCCCATTCATAAACTGACACCCTCTCTGCTCGACCCACAATGCACTGCACTGTTCCTCCTGGCTTATAGCACAGGGATGTGGCAGCGCTCAGAGCCTAGGTCAGTGCAAGAATCAAGAGTCCTCCGCACACTAGTATGCATCATTTACACTGGATGACACAAGAGGAATGCAAGCATTTTCATTAGCAGTGCTGCGGAACAGTACAAAAAAATAAAGATCCCTCAGTGGTTCTTTGGCGCTCATTATGTTAGAGGACTCGATCATTTTTATCAAGAATTTTTCTGCTTTTCCAGCCTGATCTCACGAGGAAACACAACTATCTTATGTCAGAAAAGCGGCTAATTCATACAAATTCAAGCAATTGTTTGCATAAATATGTGCAATTTTAAAAGGGAGGTGTGTCCCTGAACTCCACCCCTACACCTGTACCACTCATTAGGGGGTTAAGCAACGTGAGATCGTACAAATTAATACAAATTAGCCACTAAATCAAATATTTACGAATTGCCATGGGATTGCATTGGCATTTATTGTTTTAGCTACACTACATGGTGCTTTATTGGCAGTGATGGTTCTGTGAGGATTCTTTGACATTCATGGCACCTCACTTCATTTGTGACATTCCACAAATTGTTCATTAGTCAAAAAAGGAGAGAATCTTTAGATTTCTACAATGCCTCCCATACTAATGAAAAAGTTATTTTAACAACTTTTCAATGCAACAATCTTATAGAAACCACTGTTTATTTATTAGTGATGCTGTATATAAGAAACGTTTGGTTCCCCAAAGAACCTTTGAGTGCACATTTCTTAAAATAACTCTTTTTTCTTAATGTGAAGAACATGTTTAACCTCCTAGGGCTTAGTGGCCACATACTTGGACGGCACATTTTAGCTCTTATGTCCACAATTGTATACTTTGAATGTTTTATATCTTGTTAGACATACAGTGCGATCCTGCAACTGTTTTGTAGCATATGAAATGTCCCAAAAAAGTGGGCAATAAAAGTTTTTACTCTCTGATAGTCAAAACGTGAAAAATCCAAAAAGTCAAAAAATATGCGTGTGTGTGTTATTAACCACAAGTCCACATATATGGACATCATTTTTCTCTAAAAGTACACCATATCAAAAGATGATACTTAGGTTTTATTCTAATTAGGTTCCAATAAGCCCAAATAGCAAAGAAAAATAAAAAATGCATGCAAAAAAACAGCTTGGGCCTTAAGGCTAATACCTAGGTTAATGACCTAAATAAAAGTTTACTAAGAGTACTAAGAGTATTTTATATAATAGAAAGGTTCCATGGATATCTAAGGCTCTTCATTGAATCATCAATCCCAAACTAGGATCACTAGGATGAAAAATGGTGAAAATGTTCTTAGGTTTAAATAATAAACCCAATAAGAAAATAAAAAAACACTCTTTAAAAATGGTTCTAAAAGAGTTTTCAGAGTGACACTTGAAATTTTTTTTTTTGGCGTGATGGAGCAGTGGCTAGCGCTGTTGCCTCACAGCAAGAAGATTGCTGGTTTGAACCTCAGCTGGGTTAGTTAGCATTTCTGTGACGAGTTTGCATGTTCTCCCCATGTTCACGTGGGTTTCCTCTGGCTCTTTAGAATATTTAACTTTTTACTCACACTTTATACTCACACATTTCCTTCATGAACAGTTCATTGCAAGGGTCTTTAGGGAACTAAAAATGCTTCTTCTATGCTACCATTATTTTTAAGAACGTATGTATCAATATGCCAAAATAATAACCACTGCATATTAACAAAATATTGAAAATGAGGTCGTGAAGTTATCAACAAACATAGGAGTCACTCAAAAGACAACTGAGGTGACACTTTATAGAACTGCTGGGTTCCACACAATTCCATTATGTTGTCCCATTAAAAATTAATCAAGTTCATTTAATAATTTTTACAAATATAAGTAGACGGAGTATAAATCAATTAATAATAAAAAATAAAAAAAACTTAAGAATTGTGTTGTTTCAATCCATATTAAATAAATTCTTTGAGTGAGACTAACTTGCTCTTGTCCAACTTAAAGTGAAGTAAACATTGTCTTGAAGAAAACACACTGTTCCAGTAATTCCAGTTACAACACTTTACACCAGAGAAATAAGTCAATCAGCATAGACGTAAATGTTCAACAAACACTACACTACACTACACTACACACACACACACTCCTGTCCCTTGTGCTTCTGTACATAGTGGCTATTGTTTTGGCCGTCCCGGGGAGAGAACAGGACGGCCAGGCTGGAGCCTGACACCGCACTACACAGGGAAGTCGATGCGCACAGCTAACTGTCTTAAAAATCACAACAATCACCCATTCACTCTTGCCATTTCACTGCTTTCTCTCATGGATGTTACAGTCATAATTAAGCACTAATGTACGGGAGGCTGTTTTGTACAGTCACAATTACGTACGAATTGTGCAGACAGACGGTTATAATATAACACTTTTTAAATTAAGAAACTAAATATTATTAAATGAAGCAATCGGCGGTTCATTCCACTGCGACCCCTGATAATTAAAGGACTGAGCCAAAGTAAAATGATTGAATGAATAAATGAAGCAAGCGTAATCCTTTATCTAAAACAGAGTTTAATAACACTTTAGAATAACAGTCCATTAGTTAATGTTAGTTAATGTATTTACTAAGGTTAACTAGTTATGATTAATTAAAGTTCAACATTTACTAATGCATTATTAAAATCCAAAGTTGTGCTTGTTCACGTTAGTTAATGCACCGTGAGTTAACATGAGCTAATGCTATTTAACTTAAATAAGGTTAAGAGAGATATAATAAATGTATTACTGATAGTTTGTTCATGTTAATAAATCATTAACTAACATTAATTATTCATTCATTCATTCATTTTCTTTTCGACTTAGTTCCTTTATTAATCAGGGGTCACCAAAGTGGAATGAACCGCCAACTTATCCAGCACATGTTTTACGCAGCAGATGCCCTTCCAGCTGCAACCCGTCACTGAGAAACACCCTTTCACGCTCATTCACTACAGACAATTTAGCTTACCAAATTCACCTTTACTACATGTCTTTGGACCGGGGGTAACTGGAGCATCCGGAACAAACCCACATGAACACGGGGAGAACATGCAAACTCCACACAGAAATGTCAACTGACCAGCTCGAACCAGCGACCTTCTTGTGTGAGCCAATCGTGCTACCCACTGTGCAACCGTTACGCCCTAATATTAATTAACAGAGCATTATTTCTAAATGTTACCCAGAGGTCCACTATTCACAACTAATTTAAATTTAAAAATGTAAATAAAAATGTATAATATTTAATATTTTAATTAAATGAACCAAATAATTTAATCGAATTTTTAAAAATCTGTTCAGTGTTGAATATTTACATTTAAAACAACAGTTTTTATGTCTGTTTATCAACGAATCCAGAAAGTAGACAGTATAGCGGTTTCCATAAAATATGATACATAAATATTGATAAGCACATCAATCATAAAATAACTGAGCACCAATATTAACTGATCACAGGAGAGCAGCAAATCAACAAATTAAAATGACTGCTGAGGGATCAAGTGACATAATGAAGACTGGGGTGATGATGATGAAAATCATCACAAAAGAATGAGTTGCATCACAAGTATAAATGTAGATAAAATCTATAAAAACAAAAAATATACTTGGGGTGGCACGGTGGCTCAGTGGTCAGCACTGCCGCCTCACAGCAAAAATGTTGCTGGTTCGAGTTCCAGATGGGACAGTTGGCATTTCTGTGTGAAGTTTGCATGTTCTCCCTGTGTTTGCGTGGGTTTGTTCCGGATGCTCCGGTTTCCCCCCACAATCCAAAGACATGCCGTACAGGTGAATTGAATAAGCTAAATTGGCCGAAGTGTATGAGTGTGAATGCATGAGGGTATGGGTGTTTCCCAGTGATGGGTTGCAGCTGGAAGGGCGTCCAAAGTGTAAAACAAATGCTGGTTAAGTTGGCGGTTCATTCCGCTGTGACAACCCCTGATGAATAAAGGGACTAAGCCCCAAATTAATAAATGGACGTTTTCAGGATATATACAGGAATCAGAGATTGAAATTCAATACCTGTTAAGACCTTGTTTAAGACTCTTTGCATACATTTTAAGACCTCCTTACCACATCAGGTTTCAACCAGTAACATTGCTGACGTTTTAACTTGCTGTATATTTACTAAATACTGATTGCGAGAAACGAATCCTAAACTACAGCAGGAATAACAGCATTTCCCTGGTTACCACAGTAAACCAAACAGCGTGTGATGTTCAATCTAGCAGGATTTGATTTCGTAAACTACACAGCATCTCAATATTCAAGGATATTCAGGCAAACTTTGGCATACCGGTACCAAATTTAATACCTTGTAAAATGGCATTTAAGACTTTTTAAAACTTTTTAAAGGCCTTAAATTTTAATTGATTATTTTTGAATACTTTTTAGGACCCGGCAGACACCCTGGTTTTATTCTAGTTTGTTAATCTAAAAATCAATGCAAAACAATGATTTAAAATGATTGACCAGTAGTTTATATTTGTGTAAATAAATAAATAAATATCACCAATTTAGCCAACATTTGGAGTGGATCAAAAGAGTTGTCCTAACACAAGAATCATCAGTCTGACATGTTGTGTGTAGATTAGTGGTTTTTCTCTCTCTGAAACAAAACAAAATTGAGCCAGACGACTTTTTCACAAGACAGAACAGATGTCACAAAGCCCAATTTAGGCCTAACTCAAGGCTGACCAAATGTGTAGTTATAAAGCTTTGGCTTTGGGCAGCAGTATATAAATCAAATTTAACATTTTTTATTATTTATGCATTTTAGTAATATTTAATACATTTACATTTATTTATTTAAACATGCCCAATTCATTTAATTAATTGCAATAATAAGCTAAACCTATAAACACAAACATTTATTCATTCATTCATTTCTTTTCAGCTTAGTCCCTTTATTAATAGGGGGTCGCCACAGCGGAATGAACCGGCAACTTATCCAGCACGTTTTACACAGCGGATGCCCTTCCAGCTGCAACCCATCTCTGGGAAACATCCATACACACTCATTCACACTTACGCATTACGGACAATTTAGCCTACCAAATTCACCAGTATCGCATGTCTTTGGACTGTGGGGGAAACATGCAAATGGGAGAACATGCAAACTCCACACAGAAATGCCAACTGACCCTGCCGAGGCTCAAACCAGTGACCTTCTTGCTGTGAGGCGACAGCACTACCTACTGCATCGCCATAAACACAAACAGTATCAATAAAATAGAAATCCCGCACATACACAGCAATATTAGTCAGCCCTAAAATTCAACACTAAATTTAAAACACTTTTAGATCTGGTATGCTGACCAATCCGCATCAAGAAGAATAATTATGCACTTATTTTAATATTTCTAAGTATTCCACCACACAGATTGCACTGACCCTGCCTCTGTTACACCCACATGAGTCAGGCTTTTCCCCATTACTGCTGCATCTATGATCACACTATACCAGCAACACACACTCACACAAACACACTGCTTCAGGCCATGAGGTCAGTGTTGCCGTCCTGTAGATATGGTGTGAGGGCACTCAGCACTGGACCAAAAAAAAGGAACCATTGTCCTCCCATTGTCTTTGCAAAGACAGACAGCATAGACGGTTTGTGGCACAACGCAAAGGTAGAAGTGAATGGGACAGGAGGAGTCATGGAACAGGGTGACTCTGACGCGAAATAATGACTCCTGTCTGAAAGAAAGGCCTAAAACAAGCTACACGGATGGCAGATGACGATGCATACTCTTCGGGATTGAATATATTCACTGAAGTCAACCGAGAAAAAGCACAGAAGGAAATATTGACTGCCAAGTCGTAATCCAACCTTATCCATGCTTGTTTGAGAGACTTTATAAAGATAAACAGAGCACGCTATCCACCAAGGGGTGTAAAATTAACTCAAATAAATGCATTTTATAACATTATTCCATTTCATCTTTCATTATGTGCATTATGGATAAACATATAGGCATATTTGGGCAATGAAAACATGCTAATTCATTTAACTGCTTGAGAAAATCTGCCATTGAAAGAGTCGATTTTAGCCAAAAGGTCCAATTTTAAGTGCAAGTATGACGTTATTTCTGATCTTTATTAACTAAGAAGTGTCACAAAACTTCATTTAAAATAGCAAGGCCTTTAAAATTATCAATTGAAACCCTATCAAACATCTTTTTTTTTTTGTTTTGCTAAATCTTTGTTTAATAAGATAATGTAACATCTCATTGTGGTGTCTGCATCTATTTAAATTTATAAAATCAATTTTATAGAGAAAACAAATTACATCTAAGTGTCTACTTGAATATTTTAAATCACTTTTGTGACAATTAAATGTCAAAACATGGAAGAAATAATGTCTCATGATCATCAAATAGTTATTGGTATGAATATGCCCAATAATTTTTTTTGGTACATAAACTAATGTTACACTGCATGACATTTTAGTTAAACAGTGATATAGTCACATTGATATACTTGAGAAGGAAACAAATGTATTTAAAAATATACGACAATAACATTTGAAGTGGATGATTATGTTGGACAAATATTTTAAGAGCCACAGATTTCTAAATAATAAAGCATGAAATACGCTTTCATAATTTGAACCAAAGTTCACAAACACACACAAAAACTGAAAAGTGCAAGAGGCAGCTGGCACTGAGAATAGGAGGTCAAACAGTTAATATTGTGCACTTGGACAAGTGCAAATGCCAGATGACAGCACATTTGCAAAAACTATTGGACATTCATCCACAGTGGGGTTTGATTCACTGGCACGAAGCCGAGAGAGAAATTGGCCAACATTATGATCCTACTCAAGAGATAAAACCATTTTGACTCGACTTACATGAGCAAAAAACATTAGCTTAGAATGCATTTCAGTAGATATAAGATTAAGAAAGTCATTTCTGCAGTGGTTTAAGAAAATGTCATTTGCTATTTGCACTGTTTGTCCATTTGATGCTCTGATATGCTGTATAGTAAAGCAACAATAACCAACTTGAGCAGCTCTTGTATGAATAAATAACAATTTAACCATAGCAAAATGTAATAAAAATAATACCATAACGAAATAATAAACTACTTCCACAAAGCCCTATATTACAGTATGTAAATACAGTTATTTATACATTGAAAAATAAACAGTAAATACATACCTTTTCACTTAAATTAAATTGTGACGGGCCAAATAATCATTATGACATCTCCTGATCTAAAGTACTGTGTTGGTTGCTTAAAAAAATCAAGTTTGGTTGCTTAAAAAAATATCAGACTTACCTTATCAGGCGGTCTTCACCGTAAACAGGCAGACAGAAGGCTGAACTCAAGAGCGATGCCAGTCTCTTTTCCTATTGCATCTCAATCCCTCCCACCCTGCATCTCCATCTCTCTCTCTCTCTCCCTCTCTCTCTGCCGCCCCTCACTATCTGATGGCGTGTGCCACTGACACATGATTGTTTTTGTGGTTTTACATTAGCACCCTGATTAGTAATGCTTTGCTTCTACAAAAGAGAAAAACATCACTGCTGCAAACTGAATCACCGCAATTGTGATAAAGGCCTGTTCACGCCAAGGATGATAACAATACAGAATTGGTTCTGCAAAAACAAAAACATTTAAAATTCAGAGCAATAGTGGAGAAATAACCACAAATACAATGATAATGGAGAATGATCTGTGCCAAAAGCCCTTTAACGAAAGTTGATTGAGCAAATTTGCACAGTCTGACACGTGAAACTGTTGTATTTGAGACTGTTGTGGATGTCTGAATGTGATGATACACTGGCATATACATTAAATGTCATTGGTATATATACAAACATAAGACATCATGCTTATTCATGACAGGAAGTATAAACCTATGTCTGAAATCAAAGTTTTTGAAAGCAGAATGCGAGTCCAGCTGTGCTCCATATTATTTTCTATTTGTATAACGTACATATTTAACATGTCTGCAATATTGCTGAGCAAATATTCATCTCAAGACTTGGGGTTACTCATGGTGAGATAAAACTTCATTCTAATAAGTTTCCTTTTAATATTTAATGGTTGAAATGTGAGGAGAATAATACGCTGGCTAAAAGAGCTCAAACACGCAGCAAGTTAATGGGTCAGTTCACATCAGAATGAAAATAATGTTATTAATCACTCACCTTCATGTCATTTCAAACCCCAGAGACCTTTGTTCATCTTTGGAATACTAGGAAATTTTAGGTGAAATCTGACATCTCTCTGATCCTCCATGGACAGCAAGCTTCCAGAAAGGTATCAGATCACATCCTCAAAACAGAAAGCAAGACTTCAGTGGTTTAATCTGAATATTATAAAGCTACTACACTACCTGACAAAAGTCTTGTCACATATTTGTTGTTTTAGGAACAACAAATAATGACTTGACTATTAGTTGATCATTTGGTATCTGCAGTGGCTTATTTAAAAGGCAAAGGCCTCTAGATTACGCTCAATCATGCCTTGATTTTTAATTATTTAACTAGGACAGTAAGGTCTGACTTTGCTGAGACAAAAGGCTTGTCACTTTACAGAAATAATGTACAGTATAGAATATAAAGTCATGCTGCAGTGGAAAAATAATCAATATTGTGTATGACTCCCATGAGCTTGGACGACTGCATCCATACATCTCTGCAATGACTCAAACAACTTATTAATAAAGTCATTTGGAATGGCAAAGAAAGTGTTCTTGCAGGACTTACAGAGTTCATCAAGATTATTTGGATTCATCTTCAGTGCCTCCTCCTACATCTTACCCCAGGCATGCTCAATAATGTTCATGTCTGGTGACTGGGCTGGCCGATCCTGGAGCACTTTCACTTTCTTTGCTTTCAGGAACTTTTAAGTGGAGGCTGAAGTATTCGAAAGAGCACTACCCTGCAAAAGAATTTGCCCTCTTTTGTGGTTTGTAAAGTAATGGGCAGCACAAATGTCTTGATACCTCAGGCTGTTGATGTTGCCATCCACTCTGCAGGTCTCTCACACGCTACCATACTAAATGTACCCCAAATTATGATTTTTCCTCCACCAAACTTGACTGATTTCTGTGAGTATCTTTGGTTAATGCGGGTTAAGAAAAAGAATAGGCCTTCTGAATTATTTCTGATGATTGGGATTGAGATGCTCGACAGATGATTTATCAGAAAATCTGCCACTTTTCCAAATGATCAACTAGAAGTCAGGTTATTATTTGTTGCTCTTACAACTGGGATCAACGACAAGACTTTTGTCAGGCAGTGTAGTTTACTTTTGTGTGTACATAAAACAAAAATAAAGACTTTACTTACCAATTTCTTCCCCTCAATGTCAGTAAATTATGCGCATTCATGAGCACTTTGCATTGACACCCCTTGCCTGGCCCATGCAACATCCTTTGTCTGAAAAGAAAAAAAAACAAAAAACACAGGGGCATTCAAAGTAATACGTCAAAGGCATGACCAAGCACGATATGTAAACAAATGCACTATATTGACACTGAGGAGAAGAAACTGTTGAATAAAATAATATTTTTTACTTAATGTGCAAACAAAAGTATTCTTGTAGCTGGAAAATATTCAGATTGAACAACTGAAGACACATGAATCAAGAACCTGGCTTTCTATGGAGGATGAGAGCTCTTAGATCTCACTTAAAATAACCTAATTTGTGTTCCGATGACAATTAAAGGTCTCAGAGGTTTCAAATGACACAATTTAAATTTTCTCACAATACTTTCACAATCTTTTGCTCACTCGTTAAAAAAAAATCCCCAAAAATTGCCAGTTTGATTTCAGCTCAAAGCGAGTGGATGATTTTGGAAGGACGGGTTACACATGCAAATACAAAAACAAAATAAAAACTCACCTCTCAGATGTGCTGTCAAATTGATGAAGATGTTTTCTCAATGTGCAAGTGTTTTTCTATTTGCATTTGCATTTTTTTTTAAACATGCAGAACATTTGAGCTATCTTGGCCACCATAGAATAATGCCATCTCATTGCATACAGTTTTTCACTTCAAAGTTTACTAGAAGTTACTCCCATAACTGGCGCACAGCTTCAGGGCATAGGAAAATGGTAGAATGAACATACTTTTAACTGGTTGTGAAGTAGGTTCAGGTTCAAATGTATAACATACAGTACTTGGTACGCAATTTTGAAAGCACCAGTAAACCTATACATAGATGCCATATTCAACCTGTTGATGCATCCATAGACATCTATTATAATGTCTATGGATGCTCGCCATCTTGGAACAGTAAGTTTCCTTACAATTTTTCAGATCCCATAGCATTTCACATGTGATAATATGTTTGTATATGTGGTAGTTAGCAAAATCATCTGCTAAAGTGCTGAAATTAGCTCTTGATTAAAATGTGCATTTAAAAACACACCTGAAAGTTGTTCCTGTAAATGTAAAGATTTCATCATTCATCAACAGCCTTTGGAAAATAGAAAAGAGCACAGCAGTAGTGTACAATGCAAAACTGTTTGTGTTTCAAATGTTTATCAGTACAGGTTTGTACAGTGTAATATAGGCTTAAATAAAGCTGAAAACACTGACAGCCAATCAGAATCCACCATTATAAACAGCGCGCGAACAGCGGCATACTACAAAGCTGCAGGCCGCGCGTTTAAGCAGATAGCGTGCGCGAGCAGACGCTACCACCATTCTCGTTTTATTAATGAACTTCGATATTTAGCTCCATATATTCACCTTTGAATAGTCTGCTAAGCTAGCTAAACTCAAATATATAATTAACTGCTAGAGATAAGTTTATACTTCTCTTTTTTCATAAAGACAAAATCATATAGGTATGACGATCCAATGTCCGTTTGCTACATCTTCCAGAAATTAACAATTGCAATTATTTTCTGTTAAACATAAAAGAATATATTTTGTTGGAATAATGTTCCTATTAGCCTCTGACTTTCATCACAGGAAGAAAAAAAAAAAAATAGGAGTCAACATTTTCCAGAATTCTACAAAATATATATTGTGTTCAACAGAAGAAACTCAAGTAAGTGTAGTGTAAATAAGTGTAGGGCAAGTAAATGATAGAATTTATGTCAAGATAAGTGATGTATCCCTTTAAGTAGATCTCACCTATCCTCCTGTCTATCTTAAGGAATGGCTGCTTTTACAACAGCAGATGGATGAGTGTGTTGATGGCCACCTTTCTGCTGTGATCTTGGCAGGCCACCAATGGTGGATCCACAAACTACGACTCACTCTGAGACATAGGCAGTTGTTGGTCCTTCATCTCCATCTGGGTTAGAAAAGATCCTTTTTTCTGTGAAGCCCACAAGATAAGAGCCTAGATGTACTAACGCCTACAAGTGAGCACTCTTATATACAGGTTTGATTTATAGTCGTGTACAGTATCTACATTTAAAAAACTGGATCTTCAGCTCCACCAAACAATTTAGAACTGTAAATAGGTATTGTTTTAGTAGACATGCAAATAACATACCTTGGTTCAATGCTAACATAATAACAATAATATACATCAATATCAAATGCATAAGAACTCAGCACATTTCCCTGCTATTAAATGTGTACATACATGGATAGTGAACTGCCATCTAGTGGTCATAGTTAGGAAACATCAATAAAAAAGGCTGTGCAAATGTCACACATCTGATCCCTAGCAAACCACCACATCTAAACACATTAGAAAATGCTTTATTGAGAATGTAATTACATGACTGTACAAACAACAAACAAACCAGCAACTGTGACCAAATTTAAGACTGATATTAAACGTATGCAATATGTAAAAAAGCAAACAAGTATAAAAGCACACTTTTTTTGTTACAAAAAGTTTTGCGTTTGAAAATACTTATAATAAAAGTAAAATTGATTTATATAAATCACTCACTTGTGAAAGCTGTATGACATCTCAAGACTACAATTTTAAGCATTCAGTCCATACCATCGTTTCTTTATATTACATTATTTTAAATCAACACCTGGTAACCAGTATTGTTCATCATTTTCTCAGTGACACAAATGATCATCAATTAAAAGTTATATTATTATTTAGAACTAGAGAGTAAAGTGTACAGCTGATGCTGTGTCAGAAGTCATACTCACAGCTAAAAATGTTCCAACATATGGTAAAAAAGTACATCAGTTGTTTCATTTCTACTATTTCAAGTTCATAAATGAGCCTGCACATCAGTGAGATAATCAAAAATATCTGTAGCTATAAAACTACCATTAAAAATGTCGTAAAAACATTACAAATTCACGTTTCAATATACACAAAAACGTCTCTCTGCATTTAACTTGAAAACACAAACGCCACATATCAGTGAGGTGAAAGTGCAGAGGAAACACACACATATCTTTTCCAGCAGAGGTTTTACTGCTGCGTCACACCACCAGACTCTCTCTGCTCACAGCTCCGTTCTGGACAAAGAAAACAGAAAATAACTTGTTACTACTGTACAAAAACTATTGCAGTACTGAATATTAAAGCAGCATTCAATTAAATATTTAAATTATATGCACCAATCCTTTTTAGCTAATGACACTAATAAATCCAGTTAGTACATAACAATAGCTGAGATTTCATCCCAACGTGAAGCAAATCTTTTTGTTTACCAGTTTGAAAAAAGCAAAAACAAACTCAAATTACATTTCCAAAGTAAAATTAGCCTTTTCAAAACGCTCCATTTTCAAGGGTTGAGTATGCAAGAGTAGTATGGATGCCAGGGGTAACATTAAATTTTAAAATGAAAACAACACCTCAGACTAACTTTACTCATGGAAAAGAGCCCACCCAATACACACCCAAATCAATTAATTCAAGACAATCTAAGGCAAAGTGTTAAAAATTCAGTGTAGTAGTAGTCGTCGATGTTGTTGTAGTAGTATCCGTAGTAGTAGACATTGTAGTAGTAGCAGCATTAGTAGTTGCTGTAGTAGTAGCATTAGTAATTTCTGTAGTAGTAGATGAAGTACTTATTGTAATTATTGTTGTTGTTTTATATTATTATTATTACTACTACTATCATTACATTAGTAACACCGTTGTCACTCCTTAGCACTGATTGGTTTCTTTCTATCTGTTTTATTTATATCAATGTTATTTGCTTCATTTATTGATATTTGCGACCTAAATAATTTATACTGTTATGCATGTTGTGTGTGTGTGTATATATATATATATATAAATATATATGTACCTGAATGTGGTGTTGTCATTTATCTATTCTTTGTTGTTTTGTTTCTTTGTATGTGATCCCAATTTGTGAACCTCTTGCATTATATATATAAAAAAAAATTTAATGCCTACTAGCACAACCAATTACAAAAATGAAAATGACAACAAGCTCCTTACTTGAAACAGCTAACATCATCACTTTTAACAACTTTGTAATAACTATTATACCAACAACACGCTAAAATTCCTTATGTTGCAGTAACTTAGTTTACGGGGTCCCAAAATGGAAGATTAATCTGTAAAAGCCGTATTGTACAAGTTACATTCACACTTAATCTAACACTCTTGATTCTGGCTCACCTTCTTTAAGTTGCTCTTTTTGGATGATGGCAAACTGTCAGTGTCCTCTGTGTACGGTGGGGGAGGAGGTGGGAAGTTGCTATGGTTTCCACGGCGATCAGGGTTTCCGGAGGCCGGTACGAGTGGTAAAGGTGGTGGTCCACTGTGATGCCCTCTGTAGCGGTCAGAGCGGTCGCTCTCACTGTCGAGGCGTTCACGGCTGCGGCCTCTTTGCTGCTCGCCCAGCTTCTTCTTTTCCATGGCTTCCCTCAGGAAGCTGTCGTCATATGCATCCCTGCCTCCACGGCCAGGATCACGCACCAGATCCATCAGGTCATCACGGCTGCGGGTGCGGCGGCCCTGGAAACCAGCTCCACGGAAGGAGTCTCCACGCCGAGGACGATTGTCAGGGGAATAATCACGGCGCCGGCGGTCATCGACTGGGTCATATCCTCGTCCGCTGCTGCTCCACTCATCGTCCGAACTGGAGAAGGAAAAGTCATGATATAAAATGCTTTAATAACCCAAAGGTTGCAGGTTTGATTCCCAGCAGAAATAAAAAGAGGAGGTAGTGAATGAACAGTGCTCTATCACATCTTCAATACCCAACCGAGGAGCCTTTGAGTGAAGCACCAAACATCTTACAGCTCTCCAAGTGCTGGATGCAATTGGCTGCCCGATGCTCTGGGTGTGTGCTCATTGGAGTGCGATTATGTGCTCTCACTTAAAATATGTGTGTTCACTTGAATGGGTGAGGACCAATTTCAAATGTGTAACCATATTTGGCAGTACTCACTTCACAAGTAGAACACTTGAAACAAACCTGAAATGTATGGGTTTGCTACATTTTCAAGATGGAAAAAAGTGACTTTCATATATGTGAAGCTCATATGGTTTTTCTGTAAGGGAAGGTTCCATACTGTGACTAAATAGTTTCATTAAAGGGACAGTTCACCCAAAAGTGAAAATTTACTCATCCTCAAGTGGTTATACACCTTTATGAGTTTCTTTCTTCTGTTAAACACTAGAGGAGATATTGAGGAAAGCTAAAAAAAAAAAGATGTATGACATTCATAGAAGAAAAACAAATAATATGGAAGTCAGAGGTTACAGGTTTCCAACTTTCTTCAGTAAATCTTCCTTTTTGTTCAATAGATAAAAAAGAGTCAAACAGGTTTTGAACAAGTAAACAATGAAAGAACTTAAAAAAAAAAAAAAAAAACTAATCCTTAAGAAAATGGGAAAAAAAAGAAAAAAAAAGCCTAAGAGGTGGTGCCACCACCAATATGCAATCTGGTAAGCAACGTTGTATTGTGTATGATAAGCGGCTGAACCAAATGTCTTTACTTTTCCACTTTTCCAAGAAAAGTCATAGAACTCATTAACCCCTTAGGCTAGGCTACTTTTTACTATGGCATGGTAGTTGTATTTGCAGTAATTATTACCTACAAACTAATACCTAAGATAAGGCTGTTAATTTTTCCCAGATGTACTGTTTTTCTTAATGAAAATAAACTTACATCTGGATCGTAATTCAAGCTCCTGCTACTCTGACAAAATTCTAAAAAACAAAACATCTGCTGTGCTACGAATCCAGATGTTGGTGCCACCATCTGTAGAGCCAGACATGTCGGGAAAACACGGTTTTGTGAAATCCAAAAGCAAATGCACTTTGTGTGCATTTAAAGTATGAGGATTGAGTGAGGATTGACATACTATTAAGTGCCCACTGTTATATTAATGCATATATTTAGCATCAATCCTTTACTCACCCTCGTCTACCGCCCCTGGGTCCACCGTCTCGGCGTGCAGGCGGGTAGTCATCGCGATCTCTGTACCCACGGCTGACATCGTCTAAGTTCTCCATGGATCGAGCGCGTCCCCGACTGTCAGCTCCCCGCCTGGGCTCGTCCCGTCGCATGTGCTGAGAGACACTGCTGATGGTGCTCATGTTTTCATCCACATCATCGTACACTGTTGTAAGCTGAGGAGGTCTGGCTCGACCACGATTTCGAGAGTCTAGACCATCATGAAGTGAGCTCACCTCACTCATACCGTCCACTGGAAGATATATAAAGACACACATAATAAGAATAAACAATAAAATAAATCTAAATCTTCCTCCAACCTTAAAAAAATTAAAATCAACAGAGAAACACCGTTGAGGTTAAGTTTGTTCCTTTTAGATTGCCTGTGGACTTTTATAGACCCAAGAAGAACACGTTTGTGAATCCCAAACCCTGTCAATCATTACGTTTACATGGACACCAATACTCTGATTTTAACACGATTAAGACAATACTCTGATTAAGAGTCATCCATGTAAACAGTAATTTTTGATGACCTTAATCGAACTAAACAGAAACGGAATTAAGACATGGAGTATTACTATTTTAGTTGTATTGTTGAAGTGCAGTACAGACACGTAAATACCTTAAACTATTACCGTTTGTAGTACTTTACGCTAGATTTTGTGACAGGATGCACACTCTGACGGCAGTTGTCAGGCATCTGACAACCAACAAAAGAGATCCAAAAAGAGATTCAAGCAAGAGCACATTTTTGGTGCGAGCGCGAAACAATGACTATCCACTTATCCTGTACCTCCAAGTGTCGGGGGGGCATGAACGCAGTTAGTGAATGAAACGGCAGAGGTGGCCTGTTGCTTGAGAATTTATATCCGCTGTTGTCTGTTTGCATGCATAGTAGGGCTGTGCAATTAATCGCAATCACCAAAAAAATAAAAAATAAAAAATTCGCGATTTAAGCACATGCAATTTCTAAATCGCGCAAGGTTGCAATTTTATCTATTAATTTATTTAGATTTTTGTTCACGTTCTTGTCCACATGATTTTAATATGTTAACCAATCAGAGCTGACACAGCACACCGGCCAACTACAGCTAAGCTGAGTGGGAGAAAGATGATAACCAATCAGAGCTCACTCTGCGCATGACGAAGTTAAGCGGGAGAACCGAATAGGTGGTTTTGATTTACGTTAGTTTTTATTTATTGTTCTGACTGGAATTGAGGTTAATTCATCTTTACTTCTTGTTGTTGTCTGTTTTTAAGACAATTCATTACAGTTTTGTTTATCAAGCAGTTAGTACTACTGTGTACAGTATGGGTTTAACTAGAGCTGCGGTTAGTTCATCTTCATTTATTTGATGTTGTCTGTTTTAAAGACAATTTTACTACAGTTTTATTTATTAAACTTAATACTATGTTATTTCACTGTGAAATGTTTTCTTATGCACTTCTTGTTCACTGAATACATTTAGAATGTCTGTATGTAGCTTGTTTGAAAAAGCATAAACAGCTGACAAAATCGCAAATAAAATCGCAATATTCGTAAAAAAAAAAAAAAAAAACGCAATATGATTATTTTGTCTATATTGCACAGCCCTAATCCATAGTGTGAGAAATTAACATGTCGCAAAAAACATATAATGAACATTAAATGCTTTTGCTTAACTATCATCAAATGCTGATGTAATGACCTATGTACTATAACATGTAAAACAAGAAAATGAAAGGAACATTTAAAAGTTCAATTCATGTAAAAACCGTAATCATTTCATTGTCTTATGCCGATTAAGTCAAAGAATTAGATTACTGATGTCCATGTAAACGTAGTCACCGTCATTGGCTGATTTGAACGTTAGCGTAGGATCTGGTCAAGTTTCATTAGCACCACTGTATTATAAACCCAACCCTCAGAGTGAAAGATAGTGCCCGTCTCCAGAACTCACGACGATTGTATTTGCCTGGAGCGATCCCTGGGCGGCTGGGGTCCAGATTGGCAACCTCTCGCTCCATGTAATAAAGCACACGTGTTGGGTTTCCATCTTGGTCAGCCTGGACGCGGTATCCACTACGGTCTGGAGATAAAATACCAAGATTAGACATCTAACAGAAAAATTGGAGAATTTCAATACAATTAAAAGTGTTATTAAAAAATAATAAATAATATAAACAAAAAGACAAGAAAAACGATTGGAGAAAGTATTAGACTGAACATATTTAAATTAAAATGTTATTTTAATAATGTAGTATAATATAATATAATATAATATAATATAATATAATATAATATA
>CAIGQQ010004837.1:12128873-12164912 GCA_903798035.1 Danio albolineatus | reverse complement strand
TGTGTGTGTGTGTGTGTGCAGTGACAAAACTCAAATGATTTGCGTGTTGATTTCAGCAAACTGTTATCCAAAGTGCAAAAATGGTGGAGAGTGTCTTCGACCAGGAAAATGCAGATGCCCTTCAGGATTTGGAGGAAAATTCTGTCACAAAGGTAACTTTGTAATAACTAACATCATGTTTCTAACAATTGCAAAATTTAAAATTGAAAGAAAAAATTATGAAAAAATTAATCCTGTGTGTGTGTTTGTCAGTGGTGTGTGACGCTGGCTGTTGGAACGGTGGTGAGTGTATTGCTGTGAATGGAGAAGCCAAATGCATCTGTCCATCCAGCTGGACCGGCTCCAGATGCCAAGACGGTTTGTTTATCCCATGTTTATATTTCACAAATAATGTCAGATGCTGTATTGAGACAAACAGACAGGGGAAGAGTCAAAAACACAGAATTATACATTTAACAGATGAAGAATATAAAGAATAGATGGAGAATAAGAATAGACAACATTTTAGGATGCATTAGGATGTAACTTACACAAAACAAATGTGGAAAAAAGAGAGTTTATGAGTTACAGTATAGCTGTATGTTTGAGTAAAATGTCATTTTTAGCTGTATTCAGTAAACTACTGATGACATTTCTTTCATTTTAAAATAAAAATGTTGCTATTTTGATAATTTTTCTCAAATATAGAATACAGAGAAATTTCATTTTTGGGGTGTTTATGGGTTACAGTAGTTACATCGTTGTATGTTTGAGTAAAATGTCATTTTAGCGTTATTCTGTAAACTGCTGATGACATGTCTTCCTATTTTAAAATAAAAACGTTGCCATTTTGAGCATTTTTTCAGTCCCTCCAGATCAAAAAATGAAGGTTACAAGATATTTTCTGTATAATAAATATGTATAATAAAAATATTTACGTAAATAAAGCACCAAGTATCACATTATAAAAAATCGATTCATTTTAGACCATAATTATATAATATAAGTCCGTGGAGGGACTGTTTTTGAATGCATTAAATAAAAAAGATGCTATCACTGAAAAAACGATTCATTGGATTTACTCGTTTGTTTTTAAGGTAAACGGTTGCAAACAACTTATAAGGGCTGAATTTAAACAAACAAATTAAGTTGATCATTCAGCCCATATAAATAATATATTGATATACTGAAAATATATTGATATATAAATAAATTCAGCCCATATAAATTGTTAGCAACCATTCATTTATTCATTTTTCTTTGGCTTAGTCCCTTTATTTATCAGGGCTCGCCACAGCAAAATGAACCGCCAACTTATCCAGCATATGTTTTATGCAACAGATGCCCTTCCAGCCGCAACACAGTACTGGCAAACACCCATACACACTCACATTCACACACATTCAATACAGCCAATTTTAGATTATTCAATTCACCTATAGCATGTCTATGGACTGTGCGGGGAGGACATGCAAACTCCACACAGAAACGCCAACTGACCCAGCTTGGGCTCGAGGAGAGTTAAACCTATCTATATTTGGTGGTGCATAGCTGATTTTCAACAAAGGACAACACATTATTCTGATCAGACCTAAAAAATGACAGAAGTTTTATTAGAAAGTTTAAAGTAATGTTGTTAAGTTTTTAAAGTGAGGGGGACACAAAATACTGTCATTAACGCATACAGTAAGAATGTGTCCTTTTTCATGTATTAACCAACATGTACATGCTCTTGGACTGTTGTGTCGAAATGTTAGTGCGGTGTCCGGTTCACATGTGGATCATTTTGTGTCTGTGTTTTGGCAGCGATCTGTCCTCAGGGATGTAAGAACGGAGGTATCTGTGTGGCTCCTGGGATCTGCAGCTGTCCAGATGGATGGATAGGTGGAGCCTGCCACACAGGTAGATGTCCATACAAACATCCATACAAGAATTCTTAAAGGGATAGTGCACTTGAAAATTCGTATAGTTGCTCCAAACCTGTTTGAGTTTCTTCTGTTGAACACAAAACAAGATATTTTGAAGAATGTTGGGATTGACCGCAATTGACTTCTATAGTATTTTTTTTGTTGCTGTTATTCCTACTGTGGATGTCCATGGCTGTTTGTTTCCAACAACATTCTTCAGAATATATAGTTTTGTGTTCAACAGAAGATATAAGTTCATAAAAGTTAATAAACCCTTGAGTGTGAGTAAATGGTGAGGAAATGTGTAATGCTGGGATGACACTGACAACGGCGGTGAGGATCCAATTGCAGATTTAATAAGAAAGTCAGTAAAGCAGTGGTCAACGGAGGCAAACAGATGTGTACAGGTAATCTGAATCGTAATCGTAGAACAGGCGTAAGGTCAATAAGGCTGGTAGCAGGCAAGGAAAAACAAATAAGCAAGGCTAGGATCAGAACACGGAAGACAGGAACAAAGGAAACACGTTGTAATGTCACTTACAGAAAACAATACTCAGCGACGAGGATATGTGTATGTGCTGCTTATAAAGTGTGTGTAATCAGTCCTTGACAGTCCTCCGGTGGTGTGTGTGCAATCAATGGTGATTTGGAGCAGGAGTGTGTGTGTGCTGCATGACTGGAATTGTAGTCTTTAGCAAGCAGATTTGTAGTTCATGGAATGTGTGTGTGTTTTACCGTCTCTGTTAGATCGCTGGTGATCGTGACAAAATGTTCATTTTTTTTGTGTGACCTGTGCCTTTAAATGCCTATAATTAGATTTTTATTGCACATATACATATGGTGACTATGCATCATAAATAAAAATTAATATGCATTTCTTCTTAGTGAATATGGACAATTTATATTGCTGCACTGTTTATAAATATGTTTTATAAGACAGTTATATTTCTTAAAATAGAAAAGTGGTCACTTACCATCTTTAGGATAAGAAAAATAATGAATTTATATTCAAAATGTGTAAAAAAAATAATAATAATAATAATTATATATACTGTGTTTGTAATGTGGGATGTGACACTGACAACTGAGGTGTGGATCCACATGCTGGTTTTATTAGCGATGTCAGAATAGCAATGGTCGACAGGAGTAAACAGATGCATACAGACAGTCCAGAATTGTAAACGTGAACAGGCAAGGAGTCAAATGGCTGGCGGCAGGCAGGGATAAACTGATAGCAAGGCGAAGGTAGAAACACAGGAAACCGTGACCAAGGAAACGCGTTGTGTTTACATGAAGTAAACAAGACTCAGCAACAGTGAGTGTTTCTGTGTGGATTATATAGTGTGTGTAATCAGTCCTTGACGATCCTCAGGTGATGTGTGTGCAATCAGTAGAGACTTGGAGCAGGAGTGTGTGTGTTGCATGAGTGGAGATGTAGTCCATAAACAGGCAGATTTGTAGTTCTTGTGATATGTGTGTGTACCAGCGATCTCTGGATGTTAGATCGCTGGTGATCGTGACAGTGTTAGCGCAGTGGGTAGCACTGTTGCCTTACAGCAAGAAGGTCGCTGGTTTGAGCCTCAGCTGAATCAGTTGGCATTTCTGTGTGGAGTTTGCATGTTCTCCCCTGGTTTGCATGGGTTTCCTCCGGGTGGTCCGGTTTCCCCCCAAAGACATGCGCTGTAGGTGAATTGAGTTGGCTAAAATGGTCTAGTGTATGTGTGTGTGTGTGTGAATGAGAGTGTATGGGTGTTTCCCAGTGATGGGTTGCAGCTGGAAGGGCATCCGCTGTGTAAAACATATGCTGGATAAGTTGGCGGTTCATTCCACTGTGGTGACCCTGGATTAATAAAAGGACTAAATGAATGAATGAATGTACCCAAACACTGTTAAATTAAATAAGCAGATTTTTCTCGATTTTCCTATTTAATGAAAAATATCATTTTATAGATTCTCTGACATATTCATTGAGCTGTATTTTGCATGTGTTTTTGAGTATATCGGGGTGTTATTTTTACACGGTGAGGATAAATTTGTGATTAGTTCTGACTTTTTTTTACTATGGTAATGACTAACCCTATATCTCTCTGTGAGCTGTTAAAAGCGATTAGTTGACTTTACTTCAAAAAGAGAGTAAAGCCGCGGTCACACTAGTTTGAGCATGCATAATTCTGCCGTATGGTGCTGTGAAAAGGGGCGGGATTAAACAACATGATTATACATTTAAAAAAGTGAGCGATCGGTTCATATTTTACATTTCTGTCCGGCGAGGTCATGTTTTGATCCTCGATGGGTCTCAAACAGTCACGAGATTCGATTTCGTGAACTGCACGAGCTTGTGTTTTTGGTCTGACACATTTGCGTGCGTATGAATGGAAGTCTATGAGGTGAAAAGCCCAGTGTGACCGCAGCTCAAGTTCGTTGCCTTATTGTTATAAAGTAAACAAACTATGTGCATACTCAGATATGTAAAGTCAACTTGTTGCTTTTAAGGCAATGGGTTTACTCGCTTTTTTAAAAGTAACTAATCGCTTTTATAGTATATATATCATTCCATAGAGCAGTGTTTCTCAACCATGTTCCTGGAGGATGACCAGCTCTGCAAATTTTTCATCTCTCCTTAACCAAACACACCTGATCCAGATCATCAGCTCATTAGCAGAGACTAAAAGACCTGTAATGGGTGTAACAGACAAAGGAGACATCCAAAACATGCAGTGGTGGTCCTCCAGGAACGTGGTTGATAAACACAGCCATAGAAAGCATATATTTACAATGAGATATTTGCCTTTTCTGAAAAGAATCTGCTGTAGTTATCTTTGTAAACCATTTTAAATAAGTAAAACCAGTAATATGCTTTCCCTCTGTCTGCAGCTGTGTGTAAAAAGCCATGTGTGAACGGAGGGAAGTGTGTGTCTCCAAACACCTGTCGCTGTCGAGCTCCGTTCGCCGGCCCGCAGTGTGAAGAGAGGAAGAAGCTCTTCTGATGTCAGAACAGTCTGATCTCACCCGTCCCTCAAATTGGTGCTAAAGTTACTTGTTTGTTTGTCTGAACCCTAGCATGTGTGTGTGTGATGCTTTTTCTACATTAACATTGTACATGAATGACTTGTGTATTAAGTAGTGTTTACAATAACTGTTGGAATACCTACCAAACAGTAAGAATGATTAAATAAAGTTAAAATCAATAATTGTGTGTGTGCAACTTCATTTCACTCACCCATTTATTTTTCTTCGGCTTACTCACTGATTTATCAGGGGTCACCACAGTGGAATGAACCACCGATTACTCCGATAACTTGTTCTAGAAAAGATTCATTCCAGTTTTTGTGGTCGACCAGTTTTCTTTTTATTCAGAAATTGCACTAAGTCACACTAAACAAACACACCATCAAATAAAGCATTCATTTTCAGAGCTAAGTGACGTTTAAAAACACACATACATTACTCATGAAATACTGTAGTAATCTAAGGTAAAAAAAACCCTAAATATTCGGTTTCCTTTACTTTTAGGGCAGTAATACTTTCTCACACACAACAGCATTTACTCATAAACAGCATTTAAATTTCTGATATATATCTTCAATGTCACGTCTTCATCACCTGGTCTGTAAATGAAAAAAAAAAAGTACAATCAGTTCATCTTTATGGCCCAAAATAAACTCCAAAAATTATAAATGGATCTTAAAGAAGAAGTCTCAATTTTAGATTTGCACCAAATTATTGTTATTTTTTAAAAATAGGCCCAATCCCAATTGTGCTTTTGTACCCCTTGGCTCTTGAAACTAAGTGTGAAGGGGAAGGGCTTCAAAATGTACCCCTAAGAAATGGGACAGCACTAAAACACCTGCACACGTCACTATATGTCATCGCAATCTCTTGCTTCATATGAGATCGACGATCGCGACTGCTGTAGTTATTCCAGTTGCGTTATTTTTTGTTATTTACCTTCAGGAAACCACAGAAGGGCTACGATATCATAATATCATAATGATATAATGTGGCAATAAGATCATAACTGTGCTGTGCATTTACACCATGGCCATATTCATCTATGTAAACACAAGAAAGCAACATCAACATTATACCAGTCAGTAGCTATGTTTCCATCCAAAAATGAGAATAAACTTCATGCGCAAAACTGGATTATAAATAAAGCAGCGTTTCCATCCAACGAGTCAAAGTGGACAAAATCGTCACTTCCTGATTAACTGGCACCAAATATCAACAGTAAAAACGTCATTTGCTGCAGTAAAAGAAGCTGTGTCAATCTTTTCTTCATTTAATGAATGCCTCAGGAGGCAATCCTGACACGTGGTGAATGAGTGGTGGTGTTTCAAGGTGTCAGAAACTAAGCACCGTCGCTCTTGATTCTGGTGGTCATTAACAATATTAACTACATAATAACGACATTAATAACACAACTACTTGAACAATAAGGTGTTTTAGAATGACCAAAACAACATTTCAGATGTTTTAAAATGTGTTCCGCCTGTTGGTTTGTCCATTTACACACATTTTCACATGATCTCTTATAACAAAATCACATGACCTTTTTTAATGCACATACTGGAATTTATGCGGTAAAAGTGTTTCCATCGCAGTTTATGCGCATCTTTTCTTATTGAATGAAAAGTTTATCCTACTCAGTTATGCGCATACATTTTTTATGCGCATTTTCAAAATGTATGCACATCATGGCGTTTCCATCAACCGTTTTTTAATGCACATATCCAAAATGCGAATAAAAATAGGTGGATGGAAACGTAGCTACTGTAAAAAGCTCATTCCCAGCCACTAGACTTTTCTGACAGGGTATTTGAGTGTCATCGAGTGAAAGATGTGAAAGTGTGTTGTGGAACTACTATACAGGAGTTATTAGTATGGATCATAGATAGCGAAATGTAGCGGTTTTTATTTTAGCGTTTTTTTTAAAGCATGCTGTTAAAACACGAACGCGGTTATGAATGTTTAAACATATGCTTGTTTGTTGTAAATATTCATGATAATCTACTTACTTCCGTGTGCAGCCATGCTGCTGTTGTAAATGGTGTATTCTGGGAAGTTTTTGTAACCCTTGGTTTCAAGTGTGGTCCTGGGAAATCTCTGTTTGAAGGACTATCTAGCCCTTCCCCTTAGCCCTATGCCTTCAAGCTAAAAAGAATAGGGACACTCCTACCCCTTCACGTGAACGATCAAAATGAGGGGTAGAATTGGGATTGGGCCTAAAAGCATATTAAATGCAAACGTATGCTTTCATATTTTAAAATTAAACAACATACTCATTCTGACCTGTACTTACTAAAAAATATTAAAGTAATTGATCATTCAACATTTGATTTTTATTCAATTTGATCTTGTCGACGAATAGGTAAAACCTAGAAGTGTGAAGGACATGGCAAAGTATAGAGATTTAAAATGACAATTAATGTCTTCTGTAAGTAATCATCAAATGTATGATGGTCATTACATGTTATGCAGAAAAATAAATTAATTTAACAAACAAAAGCACACAAAACTTAATTTACAGCTGTATTTCCTCAGTAATGTACATAAAACTCATTGTCTTTGACCTATCTACAACATAAAATCATTTAGAGGTTGAAACCTTTGGCCGTGTGTTTGTGAAATACTCACTTTAGTACCACAGGAAGGTCCAGTGTAACCTTGACGGCAATGGCAGAAATTAGGGAACACACATCTGCCCCCATTCAGGCATGTTTGCTTACAGATCGCTATTAGGGAAGAAATTAAAATGTAAAAAAATATACTATGTTCAATTATTCTTCAAGCATTTAGGATTCGTCTGGACTTACGTGTTTGACACTGTAGACCCTCCCATCCAGTCGGACAGTGGCAGGTGTTCGGCCCCACACACTCTCCTCCATTCCTGCATTTCTGTAAACACACAGCTACACACACGCAGACAACAGTGTGTTATGATGCATTTGATATTTCAAATTTCTTTAGTCAATTTTAAAATTGGAAAATTTGTTAAAAAACGTGTTATTTGCCAAGTTTTGCATCATCAACATTCCTTGTTATTATTTTTTTATTATAATTTTAATGTGAACTTGCTTTGTTTTATTCTGTATTCTGTAATTAACATTAGAGTGCTTTACACAGGTTTGAAATATACTTGCGGTGGTAGCCGGATTGAAACACTTTTTACCCACATCAAATAAATAACTAACTATATGCTACAAACAAAACATAATTATATTAAACATAATTTAATTCATTAAATTGAACAATAATTTTATTTATTAGGACACTGTTATACATTGTTTCATTTCAATGGGTTAAAGTAAAAAAAAAAAGACTGTTGAAATAAACAAAGAAATCCACTATTTCTTACTTTTATGCTATTTGGGAGCCATGTGCACCCACTGACAGGTCATATACAGTATGCTTCTCTCTCTTTCAAGTTCAAAGCAAACTTGAATGCCAAAGCATTTTAGATATGTATATAAAATAGCCCATGTAATATACAATATACAACACTGAAACATAGAGATTATTTAAGGCAAACATGTTTATTAACCATTACTAATGGTTTACATTTTGCAGCTAGTTTAGACCAGTCAATTTGTCTTATTTGAGTATATAGTCAAGTTTTTCTGAGTCGTTTAGATTTAAAAACATTAATTATTTAATGTTTCTCTCACTCTTGCGACTGTGCAAAAGTGCATAAGCAAAAGTAGGCTTAAGCAACTGTGCATAAGCAAAAGTAGTCTTAAGCAAAAAGGTAATGCAAAAACGTAAATGAGCTTTAGAAGGTGAAAGCAAAAGTTGGATCCCGGACATTTTAGGAGATTTAGAAACCCAGGCCAGATTACTTTAAGTCCCAAAAAGGCGCGACTCTGTGTGTCTGCAGAGCAAGTGAGACTGTCTTTGAGTATTGAGAGGTCTCGTGCACCCAGAACGAACCGGTTAAAGAGAGAAGATTTTCCACTAATCAATCGCAGATGTTTAGTTATATTGGGGGGATATTGGGCAGCCATTAATATACCTGGGCGGCTCGCCCAAGTAATGTCTATGTGTGGGAACCACTGCATTAATAACACAAATAATAACACAAATGATAAGACAAGTTTCTAAACTAGCAAACTCAGCTACATGATTAATTTCTTGTGTTTGTCGGGATTCTGCCACTTCGATCTTGTTAATTCTTGTTTTGGTGCAGACACTAGTCCTGTCTTGTCTTGTATGTTGTGCTCGGGTTTTCTCATGTCGGGCACTCTTATTCTGTTCTTGTCTGTCTTCGTCTTTATTATGAGTGCCGTCTTGGACGCTCTTAGGCCGTGAGTGCTCCCGCCTGACACAGATGCCGGGCGTTCTCGGGATGCGTGCTCTCGTCCTGGTGTGTGTTTTGTCCGCAGCATGGTGTGTTCAATCTCAGAGCTCCGGTTTAGTTGGTTTCGGTTGGCGATGGGATCAGAAACATGCATGCCGCATGCGAGTTCACGGTAAATGTTTTATTTATCGTGTACTCGTGTCGTGCATTCGGTCTCGTCTTGTTGTTGTGTAGAGCACGTGACTCCATGTTTACATGTTTTAGTGTTGTGTTTCATCACGTAAACACACAGTTAATGAGTTCTCTCACTGGCTGCGTGATCTAGTCCCGTTTTAAATAAGCATATGGCTTGTGTTGTTTCTTTGTGTCGTGCTCTCCTGTCTACTGTCTAGTCCCACCCTCCTTGTTAACCTATTTATTATGTTCTCCTGTTTGTTTGCCAATTATTTCTCCTTTAAGTCTCCTCATGTCTGCTGTCCTGTGCCAGTTCGTCGTCGTTCATACTGTATGTCGTTTCCAGTCTTGCCTCGTTGTGTCTTGCCCTGTCCAGCACTGATCCCTGCCCAGTCAAGTTTGTTTGTGTTTTAGTTATGTTTTCCCCTCAGGATTGTTTTGTTGCTTTTTGGTTTATTTTATAATTAATCAACCTATTTTTTAGTCTGCATTTGAGTCCTCGCTTCTTTCCCCACCCACTGATCGTGACAGTGTTATTATTTAACATCTAAAGTAATGATGAAAATGAGACTTCAGCTTTGCTAGGACAGAAATCAAATACAATATATACAATTTAATATATGCATTATACTGTATATTAAACAGAAAACATTTGTCTTCGTTTTTATCTGTATTTTGTTGAGCAAAAATCATATCAATCCCCCCCCCCCCAAAATTTGAACAATGGTGAATGTCTAGGCCGTTTCTATCTCTTACGGATGTTGCAAATCCCTCCTCTCCATCCAGACGGACAGGAACAGGTGTTTGGACCGACACACTTCCCGTTGTTCAAGCACATGGGGTCACACACGCCTAAAAAACATTGCATTCACATGTCCAAACCACATAATATACAGTAATAGTACTCTCTTTGGATGTAAAAACTAAATCACAACAACAGAAATATAAAAAAAGAACAAGAGCAATAAACCCTTACTTTTCTGGCATCTCTTCCCAGTGTATCCTTCAGGACAGGAGCACACGTTGTTTCTCATACACTGGCCTCTGTTTTTACATGGCGGGTTGCACAGAGCTATAACAATCACATAATTAACGCCATTTAATAAACATGCAGACCTATTTACATTATTTATATTTGTAATAAAGTGGTTGTACCTATCTGACACTGTGAACCATAGAAGCCACTGGGACAAACGCAGACGTTTGGTTTGATACATGTGCCTCCGTTTAAACACACAGGCTTACAGTCGGCTGAGAATTAAATAAAAACATGTTTTATTTTAGATTATATCGTGTTTATTATGCATATTCATTCATTCATTCATTTTCTTTTCGGCTTAGTTCCTTAATTAATCCGGGGTCGCCACAGCGGAATGAACCGCCAACTTATCCAGCATTTGTTTTACGCAGCGAATGCCCTTCCAGCCACAACCCATCTCTGGGAAACACATCCATACATTCTCATTCATACACATACACTACGGACAATTTAGCTTACTCAATTCACCTGTACCGCATGTCTTTGGACTGTGGGGGAAATCGGAGCACCCGGAGGAAACCCACGCAACCACGGGGAGAACATGCAAATCCACACAGAAATGCCAACTGGCCCAGTCGGGGATCGAACCAGCGACCTTGTTGCTGTGAGGTGAACGTGCTACTCACTACGCCACCGTGGCGCCCTATTATGCATATTCTACAAAAAAAAATCATTGTTTACTCACCATTGTCTTATTCTCATCATAACATCATATTGTCATCATTTTACTATTTGTAACTATTTCATCATGTTTTTTTTTCATTGTAATCAGTGCCGACGCACACCCCCCACCTCCCCTTCCTAATTTTTGTCCGCGAGAGCGTCCTCCTATTTCCCAACCCCCCTTCACTTTCGTCTGTGACACCAGTTGAGATAAGAATCTAAATTATGCAGTATAAGAAGAGGTAAAAACACTGATAATTAAAAATAAAGAAATATGAGTTATTGAATTTAGAATAGGGTGCCACGGTGGCGTAGTGAGTAGCGCGTTCGCCTCACAGCAAGAAGGTCGCTGGTTTGAGCCTCGTCTGGATCAGTTGGCATTTCTGTGTGGAGTTTGCTTGTTCTTCCCATGGTTGCGTGAGTTTCCCCCGGGTGCTCCGGTTTCCCCCACAAGTCCAAAGACATGCGGTACAGGTGAATTGGGTAAGCTAAATTGTCTGTAGAGTATTAGTGTGAATGAGTGTGCATGGATGTTTCCTAGAGATGGGTTGCAGCTGGAAAGGCATAAAAACAAATGCTGGATAAGTTGGAGGTTCATTCCGCTGTGGCAACCCCAGATTAATAAAGGGACTGAGCCGAAAAGTAAATGAATGAATGAATGAATGAATATAGAATATAGCTATTGAAAATAAACCCACTGCGCCACCACGACGCCCCAAAATGTAAACATTTTAAACCATAATTATGTTTCTACCGTAATTTTCATCTTTTTAATTATGATATTGTTTTCATGGCGTTGTGTATTCAGCTGAACATAAGAAGATATTTGTTGTTTTGGTTGCAATTGACTTTCATTGTATGAACAAAAAAATACAATGGAAGACAACACACACGCAAGCAAATTCTCACAACACATGCAAATGCAGAAGTACACTGCAAGTAATGCAGACCACAACAAAAATATGCTGACCCTAAGTAACGAACCTACTTGTTTCCTTCTTTACAGTCAGCAGTTTATTCAATGTTAATTGTGCAAAATACTTATAACATTTAAAAAAAGTATATTATCATCATGGGCGATGTGGTGGAGCTGTTGCCTCAAAGCAAGAAGATCGCTGGTTCGAGCCTCGGCTGGGTCAGTTAGCATTTCTGTGTGGAGTTTGCATGTTCTCCCCGTGTTCGCATGGGTTTCCTCCGGTTTCCCCCACAAGTCCAAAGACTTGGTATAGGTGAATTGGGTATGCTAAAATTGTCCATAGTGTATGTGTATGAATAAGTGTGTGGGGTGTTTCCCAGTGATGGGTTGCAGTAGGACGGGCATCAACTGCATAAAAACATATTCTGAATAAGTTGGTGGCTCATTCCGCTGTGGCGACCCCAGATTAATAAAGGGACCAAGCCAAAAAGAAAATGAATGAATGAATATTATTATTATTATTATTATTAGAATTATTACTATTATTTATTTTCCAGTGTCAATGGGAACCAAAACACTTTGGAAGCTTTGGAGCAACATGATGGTGTATAATTATCATATGTCAAAAATGTTTTTTTTTTTTAAATTAAGTTATTTTTAAATAAAAATTTCAGCCAATATTTTAGTATAAAGACGCATACCCGAGTTGCATGTTGGTCCATACCAGCCAGGTTTACACTTGCAGACATCAGGAGACACACACTCTCCACCATTTTCACAATGTCTGTTACACACCACTGAAAACAACAGCGGCACTCAATTATTATAAACATATTTCTTCATATTCTGAAATTAATAAGAGTCTGCTCACTAGTTTCACATCTCGGTCCCACGTAGCCATATGGACAAGTGCAGTGATTTCTGGACAAACATCGGCCACCATGTTGACAAGGCGGATCACAGATGGCTGAGAAGAAAGATAAAAAAAAAGTGTTACAATTTGGATAATGTCAGCTGAAACACTGTAAAATGCATATCACACTAAGCTGTGTTTAACCTCTTAAAGTCGACGGACCCGGTACCGGGTCCGGTGACGTCATCAACTTCCCTTTAATTTTTAAAGGTCCGTGGTTGCGCAAGACCCCTATAAGTGGTTCCGTTTGAAAGCGTATAAGCTATATTTTATGCACATATGCATCACTTCGGTTTTTATTGTACTGTACAAAAGTTATTTACACTTAATTACACACTATTTTGGATAACCAAGCTGATATTTTTTGTTCATTTTCATATGCTTCATATATGACACACATATGACAGACATGTACAAGTCATAGCTCAAATGAAAGCTTATGCCAATGCCTATAAGATTCCAGCGTTCTTTTTACTGAATTATATTCATATATTAAACAGTTGCCGAAGGAATCGCCGTGTTTTTATGACGCAGGAGTGAAAACATTAAATTTATGATCAATAAGCAGGCCAAAATCGCACAGAAAGCCACAAATGCTACGTCATCTTCTACCTTATGCTGTCTGCTTCAAAACGAGTCCTTTCCCCGCTGTTTTTGAGGTTGTGTGCATAAGTAATCCTTTTATATGTCTGGCGTGGTCAAAACACATCAAATTATATTGAAAAAATAATGAAAATATGAAAACATGACCGATCTACGGCTTGTATATCACGAAAGTCTCTGCTTCAGCCGAGATATTATGGGATCAGATCGGCCAATCAGGACTGAGATACATTCTCTTTTGCACAGTTTGTTCTTGGAAAATAAAATGACAAAAAATAAACTTTATGCGTCATTGATTTCTTTGATATAATTCTATGAAAATTACCTAAAATGGGGAAGAGATAAAAAATACTGAAGTGAGAAAGTACTGAAAACTTATGTTGCTATAGCTCTCATCATGTAAAAGTAATAATTAGGAGGTAATGTGCCTTGTAATGTCTTGGATTTGCACTTTTCACAACTGGTGAACTTGGAGATGTAAATGACCAAAAAGTAATTTTTCCACTATTTAGTTGAATTGCAATAATTTTGGCAAATTACATGATAGAAACAAAATTCTTTTTTCTGTTGTTTGCTCCCACCTGCTGGTTTCAAGCAGAACTGTCTAGAGTTTTCTACAGCTCACACAGGCTCACTTACACACTTTTAAAAAAGCATTTTAGACCAAAAAATAAAAAAGCGCCATATGTTGAAGTGGTTCATCATGAGACAGAGAACATATACAATATTATTTATTACATCCAGCAGTTTCTTCTTTAAATTCAAAGGGTTTTCTTTCCAATAACACTGGAATTTTTCATTTATACCACTGCATTTGGATATGGGAAGCTTTCAAAATTTGGTAGGCGGAAATTACATAAAAAATGGTATAGCACCTCTCATCAGTTGGAATACAATAGCTTTTGCATAGATTATGATAGAGGCATTATTCTTTTTTCCTATGATTACTGACATGTGCAGGAACCACCAAAATTAAAAAACAGCAACCTAGACCACACAGATCCTAAAAGGTACACTTTCAAATTTGAGTTTACAAAAAAAAATACAAAAAGCGCCTCTGTTTTTTAGGTGTTTATTATAACACAGACAACATATACAATTGTTTTAATCACTTTCAACAGTGTTTTATGAAAATTCAAAGTGTTTTCTTTAAAATGATACCAAACTTTAGCATTTACACCTCTGCATGTGAATTAGGGAAGCTTTTAAATTTGGGAAGGCAAAATCCAGGCGGAAATCCCAAAAATAGCTCTTGACCTTAAGAGTGCATTAGTGTCTGTTCAGTATTTCAGCAACACAGGTTTTTGCATAATTCTGCCTCATGAGGATTTAAATCAAGTCTATATGAAGCAAACCAAACAGCTACGAGGCAAATCACATTACAAACACTGATTAAGCAAAGAATCTGATAAAAAGGTACAAGTCTGCGTGTAAATTGGTGCAATGAGTAAAGGAACTACAATCCCATGAAGCATTGCAAATTTAAAACCACTGCAAAATCTAAAATGATCAATTTGTGAAGTTGACTGATTATAATTAAGTTGTTTAATCATATCTATAGAAAAAAATGGAATGGGCGGAGTTAAAGATCTCTTGGTGCATTCTGATTGGTGGAACGTTTGTAAAGCATCGTGGGTAATGTAGTTTTTGCTGTAGAAATCCTACTATCAAATTAAATTATTTCAAAAAATTACTTTAATGCAAACAGATGGGTTCAACAAAAACACATTCAATCCATTAGAAACCTCAGAGCTCACAACAGGTCTGATTTCAAAGGTTTATCAGTTATGAATAGAGTTTTTACTTCCAGAACTCGTTTTTGCGCTCTATATGTTTATGATTTGGTCAATGTAGAGGTGATATGCTAAAACTAGATTTTACCTTCCTCACAGGTTTGTCCGCTGTATCCTGAAGGACATTCACACACGCTGGGCTTCACACACTTCCCTTTGTTCTTGCAGTCTGGTCGACACACGGCTGAAGGATAAGATATAACTGGAGTGAGTTGGAAATGAGTCATAATAATGTATCGAATACTTAAAAACGAGTAATTAGATCTTTTATTACTGACCGATATGGCAGTTGTATCCAGTGTAACCCTCTTTACATGTACACGTGTTTGGCTGTGAGCACTCCATATTCTGGCCGCAAGGATAACGGCATGTTGCTACACACACACACACACACACACACACACACAGAGAGGTTTTTTTTTTAAAGAATTATTTAATAATCATTCAGTCCAAATTTTGAGCATTACATTTTTTGTTAAATTAAGCTAAATTCTGCAAACATTCAAACAAATCTGGAATTACGGTAATTTAATAAAAGTGTATTCTGAAAGAAATGTGTTTTGTTATTAAAAGTTTTAAGTGATAAATAACTGCCCTTTTATTTTATGATGTGGACATTAATTCATTTATTCATTTTCCTTCGGCTTAGTCCCCTTATTCATCAGGGGTCGCCACAGCGGAATGAACCACCAACTTATTCAGCATATGTTTTACAGGGTTCAACGCTAAGGATCTTTTGTACTGGCCCAACCGGGCCAGTGGTTCAGATTTTTACTTGCCCTGCCAAAATTTTTACTGGCCCCACCAATAGCTTAGTAGCTTAATAGCTATTTCTGAGCCACATATCTTAAATAATGTGTCAAAAACAATATTTGTGAATCTAGAATTATTTCTTTTTAATGTTAATAAATATATAATGAGCAAAATTCAATGGTATGCCAACAAAAAGAGCAGTATGGAAGTTCTAAATTATTTAAATAAATATAAAATAATTATTTATATAAATTATTAAAAAAAAATTTGTGTTGTACCCACGTAAGTATCTGCTTCAATACGTTACAAACAGACGTTTTCTTTTCGCCTCATAATTTGATGTTGCCGTCTCTTCGCAGGACTGGTTGTTACCAGGTTATGGAAAAACTAACATGTTCAAAACATCCAATCGGATAAGAGGAACTGAGAAGCAGTTTGGTGTTTACAACATTACAGAAAAGGTAGCATTTAAAGGCTTAAAGGCATAAACTTTTCTTGATTCTAAGATTGTATTTTCACGCAATTGACAAATAGTCACAGGGAAATTAAACATTAGTAACAAGGCAGGGCCAGTAACGATCCTGAATACTGTCCCAGGCATCTCTCATGCTGGCCCCAGGCCATCGGGCAGTCCTTATTGTTTAGTTTTACACAGGGGATGCCCTTCCAGCTGTAACCCAGTACTGGGATACACCCATGCACTCTCACACTAACACAACGGCCAATTTAATTTTATTCAATTCACCTATGGCGCATGTCTTTGGACTGCTGGGGAAACCGGAGGAAACCCGCACCAATGCGGGGAGAACAAGCAAACTCCACACAAAAAAAAGCCAACTGGACCAGTCGGGACTCGAACCGGTGACCTTTTTGCTATGAGGCGACAGTGCTAACCACTGAGCCACCGTGCTGCCTGGTGTAGACATCATTTTATTAATTTTATCAATAATTTGGTGTCAGTCTCATAATTTTGACTATATTGTAATTTGAAATATTCATTCATTCATTCATTCATTTTCTTTTCGGCTTAGTCCCTTTATTAATCCAGGGTCGCCACAGCGGAATGAACCGCCAACTTATCCAGCATTTGTTTTACGCAGCAGATGCCCTTCCAGCCACAACCCATCTCTGGGAAACACATCCATACATTGTCATTCACACACATACACTACGGACAATTTAGCTTACCCAATTCACCTGTACCGCATGTCTTTGGACTGTGGGGGAAACCGGAGCACCCGGAGGAAACCCATGCAACCACGGGGAGAACATGAAAACTCCACACAGAAATGCCAACTGGCCCAGCCGGGGATCGAACCAGCGACCTTCTTGCTGTGAGGCGAACGTGCTAACCACTCGGCCACCGTGGCGCCCGTAATTTGAAATATTTCCTTGATAATTATTTAACACAATTTAGAGTTTAGTCATAATTATATTTTTATCACATAATTTCTACTTTTAGTCAATCATTGTTTGTCAGATTTGTGATTTCATCTCATGAATTTGATCTCAACAAAAAAAAAAGAAAAGAAAGGAAACTAATGTTAATTGTTTTATTAATTGTTTAGTTGTATGTAAATTTTCTTCTCCTTTAATTTAAAAATGACTATTAATCTCAACTTGAGACTTTTTAAAATCATAGTTTCTTTTTTTATAGTACTTTGGGAAAGTGAATACAGTAAAAATAACCATCACCACAATATTTATAGAATTTAATATATAGAAGTGTCTTACCTAAAAAAAATCAACAGATACGGTCACGCCTGAAATTATTCATACCCCTGGCAAATTCTGACTTAAAGTTATTTTCTTCAACCGGTAAGGTTTTTATTTTACCTTCTCCCAGCTTCTCCCAAAAGATAATGAGGTGATGTACAAGAGGCATCATTGTGGAAAACTATTTCTCAGCTTTTATTTACATTTGAACAAAAAAATTTATTTAGAATTTGCCAGGGGGTTGAATAATTTTGGGCTTGACTGTATGTATTTATTTTGCATTGAAAAAAAATCAACCAATGATGGCTTCATTTTAAATTAAGCACATTATGAAGCAGTCTTCACTTATCAGTATAAATGACTCACGTTTACAGGTAATTCCATTTCCTTCATATCCATTTGGACAGCCTCCACATCTGAAGGAGCCAGAGGAAGTGTCCTCACACGCTACACCAGAGAAACAAGGCGAATCCACACACGTTCGGTTGTCTTTAGGGTTTAACTCCTCTTCATATGACTGTCCGGTTGAACTGCCTTTAGTTTTTGTGGCGCTCCGGTCTAAGTGTGTGATGGTCCTTCTATCAACAGATGAGCTCCACCTGCTGCTGGCAGGAGATCTGTCCACTCCAACAGGAAATTCAGCTGACTTCCTGGTGGAAGAAGGCGTGGCCAAAGAGGAAGTGACATAAGAGAGTTTGCCGTCCTCCTTTAATGGTGTCTGCCCTGCAAGATACTAAAGGTTAGAAAGTCGAGCATGAAAAGGAAACTAAAAGAGTGTACAGTAGTGGTACACTGTACACACTTGGCACTTATGCACTATGTACTTATGCACTTACACACTCAACAGCATAGTATATGTATGTAGTGTTGACCCAAATGGAACACTAATGTTTTTTTTACTAAGCGGAAATTCAAACCGTTTCCCTGATGACGTTTGACGGGTGCCAAATTAGTGAAATAAAATACCAAACTAAGGGGGCGGCGCGGTGGCGCAGTGGGTTTTTGACTGGAAGGGCATCCGTTGCTTAAAACATGCGCTGGATAAGTTGGCGGTTCATTCCGCTGTGGCAACCCCAGATTAATAAAGGGACTAAGCTGAAAAGGAAATAAACGAATGAATGACCAAACTACCAAATAATACCTGCCATTAGTATAACCGCATTCACCATTGGGAGGCATTGCTTTCTCAATCCAAAATAAATAATAATAATAATGAATAAGTAATCCAACGTCAGTGCCTGAAAGCTCCACCCCTTCCACTACATGGACAAAGCTGCTGACGTTGAGTGCGTGAAGTGTCAAACATTACACACTGATTTTAACCGGTTGAATAAGTGCATCATCCGGGTAATTAAAGTGCATTTCATTCATTCATTCATTTTCTTTTCGGCTTAGTCCCTTTATTAATCTGGGGTTGCCACAGGGGAATGAACCGCCAACTTATCCAGCGTATGTTTTACGCAGCGGATGCTCTTCCAGCTGCAACCCATGTCTGGGAAACATCCATACATACTCATTCACACACATACACTACGGACAATTTAGCTTACCCTATTCACCTGTACCGCATGTCTTTGGACTTCTGGGGGAAACCGGAGCACCCAGAGTAAACCCACGCAACCACGGACAGTACATGCAAACTCATCATAATCACTCATTTAATACTACAAAATGGCGTAGAATAGTGCATAAGTATGCGATTTGGGATGCAGCTCATGTTTCTCTTGTATTCACAAAATAAATAGGACAGCAACAACAAATAACAATATTTTAAAAAGTATTTTGCACAATAATGTTAAATAAACGCCTGACTCTAAGGAGGAAGCAGGTGGCCGTCATATTTGAGGCGCTCTTCAACACATTTTTGTTGTGGTCTGTATTATTTGCGATGTGTTTCTGTATTTGCATGTGTTGTGATTTGCTTGCATGTGTTGTCAAACTACAACTTGGAAGTGTTTTTCTATTTGCATGTGTTTGCAGATACTTGCAGATAGTTTGAACTCTCAGAGCCACCATATTTTTTTTTAAATGAACCAATCACATGGGGTGTTGGCAGTAAGGCTTGTAAGAGCATAGGTCTCAAACTCAATTCCTGGAGGGCCGCAGCTCTGCACAGTTTTGCTCCAACCCTGATCAAATATAAAGCACTGGGTGATTAACAAGCTTTTCCTCCATTTTGACAAATCGCCATTCTCCGCTGTTGCACAAGTGTGATTGGCTAACATCTGCTCTAGTATATTAGCGAGATAAGTGATTTGATTGGCTGACGGCTGTGTTGTTGTTCGAGAAGTTGAACGCTTTTAAACTTCTGCTGCGAACAATGGGCACAATACGACTCGATGGAACTTTTTTAATTTTTAAAGCAAGATGCTAATGGTCTAATCCAGTTCAATTATTGATGCTAATCTAAGCTAACAGCGTTCCCATAAGTCTCGAAGCTTGGCTGATTGGATTCAAAAATGGTAAAACTCCAACTATTTAACTCTAGAGGAGTTGTAAAATGAGCCTATTCCCTAAAAATGTGGAGTGTATCTTTAACGGCAATGCCCCATGTGTAAGGCACCAGTGATGTCAGGGTAATGTATATATATTTTCAATTGACAGAGATTTTTCTATATAGTATATCTGTAAATATATCATGATTGTGAAGTGCTTTGTGTGTATGGCCATCCATGATAAATGCACTATGTAAATACACATAACATTACATTACATATCCATGCAGTGCAGTACCGTTTATACACAGAGCAGCACTGAAAAAAAGAGTGTGACGTGTTTGATAAGGCATTAAAAAATGTGAAAGTATGAAATTATAAAAATCTATATTCACTGAATTGAATTGTGAATCTAATTAAATCAGGTCATCTGAACCAATACCCAACCCTAACAATGACAATGTGTGTACTAATAAAAAAGCAACTGACTGTTTGCTGTCCTTGACATGCATGTTTGTCCATTGCCCTTGAGTCCAGGTGGACACGGACCACAAATGTATCCAGCAGAGGTGTACGTGCTCTCGAAACACTGGACTCCTGGGTAACAGGGCCGAGTGGTACATGGGTTCTGGCCTTCACACAGTTAGTAGATGTTAACAGTTATTACAATCAAGCAAATGAACAGCGCAGGCATTGCTGAGGTTTAGTTATCTATTATTCTTACCTGGTATAAGCTTGGGTTTGAAGGAGCCGAGGTTAACCACACTTTCTGAGGTCATTTCATGTGTGCCTTCATTCATTTTGTCCACTGTCTTTTCTGTAAAAAAACATAACAAAAACAAATTGTCTATTACTTTTTCACTTAATTGAACCTTCGCTAAGCCCCGTCCTCCTTAGTTAATGCACAGAAGGATAGGTGACATTTAAAAATAATCTAATAATAACAAATTAAACAGTGATTTCTTTTTTTTAGGCGAAAAGCCTGATAGACTATTTGTTGTGCAATGAAGTATAGCGTTACTAACCGACGAGGAAACACGCATGGACTGTGCTTCTACATAATTCATTCACAGAAAGAACAGCCAAAAAGGGGAAATTGAGGGATTTGTGCCAAATATTACCATCACTGACCCAAAAAAATGTACAGTACCTATAACTGTCAGTATGTTTGTGTGATTTTTTTTTTACAGTTTCTATTATAATTTGTAGTTAAGTGGAAAAAATAAATATTTTAATATGCATACCAAAGTATAAATAGCAGAAGTGAACAAATAGATTTCCCTACCAGCAAATATTAATCCGACACCAAATATAAAAGCAGACACTAACCCGCTATAACGTCCTCACCAATGACTTAATCTCCAAAAGACATCTGTGAATTGTAGCTCTGACATGGACATGAGGGATATAGATTACTGAAAAACAGCTGTGGGTGAAGTATATTGATCGCACGTGTTCAATATGTGATCATATCTATGTTTTGCTCTGTTGATGTAATACAATTATTTGTAGCTTGAAATAGATGGAAATATGACTGAATTTACAGCCCCAAAAAATTCCACCACGCTGTTCAAACTTTTAGCACATATGCACAATGCTTTGGCTTGTTTCCCTTGCTTGAAAGCTTGACAGACCTCCTGAGCATAGCTTCAGTTGCTAAGCCACGATTTTTGAGTTTTCACCAATTTTGGCAGAACGTTTTAAAAAACCTGCGGATTTATGTGGAATGATTTTAGGAGTATCGTAACAAAACAAAAAAAAAATTAAACTTTATTCAATGTTTACAACGTGAATCCATTTAGATCCACTTATTTTGTAATCAAAGCAAGTCCCTCGTATAAAAGATCTACTAAAGGAGAGAAAATATTTCTTTTGCAGACTGTATTGTAAATAAAACAAATGAGTATTTTCATATTAGTCAAAAATATTACTGAAATTAATTTAAAAACTGAATAGATATAAATTTACACACATTTACATGAGTAAATAAATAGACTCGATGGGCTAAAAATCTGCAGAAATCTGTGGAATTCTGCATGCGCAGATTCCGTGTGGGCCAAGCCATGAGAATTTATCCTTTCATAGCCTTTGCTCATAACAAAGTTTTTTTATATATATATATATATATATATATATATATATATATCATAATATTTTGTTATCTCATACTTTTGACTTTGGTCGTAATGTAGATCTTTTATCTCATATTGTAGACACTGTTACAATAATTTTTTGATTTCATTATTTTTACTTTATAATTATTGTAATTATGACCTTTTATGTGACTTCTTTGAGTCCTAATTGTTATCTCATAATTTTGACTTGCAAAGTTTAATGTGACAGAACTGAAAATTGTATAAGATAAATTTGAGATACATTTTAATTTATGTTTATGTCATACTGTAGATTTTTTAGGACATAAAATTTCTTTATCTCATAATTTTCACTTTGGCCATATTGCAAACCTTTTTATAACAACAACAAAAAAAACATTCTTGATTTTATTATTATGACTTTATAATTGTTATAATTATGACTTTTTATGTCATAAGGTAGATTTTTTGAGTCCTAATTGTTATCTCATAATTTTGATAATAATATAATAATAATAATAAAATAATAATAATAAAAAAATGAAATAAATTTATTTTATTCAGTTTTGACATCATAATATTTTTTATCTCATAGTTTTGACCCGGTCATGATGTAGACTTATTATCTCATAATATAGACTTTATGTCATAATATATGTTTTATTTCAATATTTACACTTAACACTTATTATAATTATGTTTTATTTATATATGCTATATATTTATTATTGTAATTATATTTTATGTCATAATATACATCCTAGATGCTATCTCATTATATTGAGTTTTTAATCTAATGATGCAGACTTTCTGTGTGATAGTTATCTCATAATTATGACGTTGGTTCGAAACATCTATAACGTGATGTATCTTTAATGTTATCATATTATGTCAATAGTTAAAACAGCCTTGGTGCAATTACTGGCTATTATTCATTTCAAATAGCTACAAAATTAGAGTAAAAGTCAAATGTTCACATTTGATTTCCTGCCATTGACCCTATATTCTGAAATGAAGACATGGGATAGGGGCATACGTTTGCAGGTCATCCCGTCTCCAATGAGGGGGTCAGGACAGGGTCCACAAACAAACGAGCCCACCGTGTTTCTGCAGGAAACCCCTGAGTAACATGGAGCTGATAAACATTCATCAACCTCCTCATCGCAGATCACACCTGTAGGACACAAGCAGCAGGTGAAGAGTAACAGCTACACCAATGTTTAAACCCATTTTTACCAGATTCTTTTAGGGTAGGTGACTGAAGGGAATTGACCTGTAAAGCCCTCCGGACACTGGCAGGTGAAGGAGTTAAGTGTGTCCACACACGTTCCAGAGAGACACGGGTTTGACCTGCAGTCATCCACATCGGCTTCACACCTGAGCCCCTCCAGACCAGCAGGACAAACACACAGGTATTCACCAGACCCCGGGGGGAAGTTCATGTTGGTCACACAGGACGCTCCATTCTGACAGTCACATGGGTCAACTGACACCTGGAAATATAAGATGACCATTTATATGTTTATATACAATTAGAGAATGAGAGAAAGAGATTTTTGTATAAAATAGATATAAACATGCCATGTTGTCAGTTAAAATATTGATGATGTGTTGTCTAAAAATGAATAAAAACATTTTCTCAGCAGTAAAAACATCTCCTGTAGTAGTAAACAAGCAATATTTGGTGGAATAACCCAGATATTCAGTCAAAGCTAATGTAAATATTAAGTCAAACATAAAAATTGTGAAATTATGAGTCGGAAATTGTAATTATAACATATAAAGGGAAATTGTAATTATAATACAGTTCAATCAAGCTGTTTTTACATCATTATTTTGGCTTTGGAGATAATTATGGCTTTTTATCTCATAATTTTAGTAATTATAGGACTTTAATAATATGTCTAATAATATGTCTAATATGTTTAATAATATGTCTAATCATTATTTTTATTTGTGATAATTGTCCAAATAATTTATTTTAATTATTTCTTTTTTTTAATTCAGTCTTTTAAATCTCATAAAGGTAGAATTTTATTTTAAATATTTTTTATCTTATAGTTGTGTTTAGGACTGTAGCCAGGGTGGTTCAGGTCATACAATAGGCTCACCCCAACACTCACAAAAGTCCAAACTTTGTCCCATGCACAAGCTACATACATTTGTCCTATTTTGACTGCTATGTCATCATAAATTGTAAAAATAATCAACCGCAGAAGCTTTAAGACCAAAAAGAATCCCCTTTCGGCTTTCACTTCGGGGGGTGATCAGCAGAATCGGGAAGTCCCAGAGTAAAATGAGAAAATATGATACACCGGTCTTTTGGAATATGGAAAAACTGTCTCTACGCTGTTTTGATATTATATGTTTCTATTTTATTTATACTTGTCTCTTTTAGTCCTGTTTATGTAAAGCTCTTTGAATTGCCCTGTGTATGAAATGTGCTATATATATAAACTTGCCTTGCCTCTTGGACCTTATATTTGAAAAAAAAAAAAAAAAAAGACCAATAAAAAGGTGTGAAGCGCCCAAAGGTGGCTCATATTAAAGTAAATTTTAATACTAATTTGGCTATTGTTGTTATCCATGAATTTTCAAAGTTACTTTTTTACAGAAGAGGCTAGAAATATTGTGAAGCTCTGCATTATTATTATTATTATTATTATTATTATTATTATGTTTAATTGTTTTATAATTCAATGGCCAAATTCTGACCATTGAATGTGCTGACCAATGAAAGTTGAATGTGCTGGCCAGTTTGTTATTTGCCTAATAAATGACAATTAAAATGTCACTAAAATGAAGTGTTTAAGCATAAAAATTAAATAGAAAAGGGGCAAATACCTGCAAAAAGGTCCACTTTATGAGATAAACGACCACCCCATTTACCAGGCTGGCTACGGGCCTGTTGACTGTGGAAACCTGTTTAATATCTAATTATAAGAATTATTTATTGACAAAACACACAATTGACATTAATAGTTTCATAAAGACCCTTTAAAACTGCACAAAATGTGTCATGTTAGTTTATTCTTTAGTTTTTCTAAGTGTTGGTCACACTAGTTAAAAACAGAACTGTTCACCGAAATGCTTTTTGGGTAGAGCCTAATGACATTGCTGCAAAACCCTATATATTTAAGAGTGTACATTAAATAGTACATATTTGAAACCTAAGTTTTGTCCAGATCTAAGAGTTCGCAAATGTTTTTGGAAGCAATTTGGCACCCCCTTGTGGACAGCAATGCACACATACCTTTTCTTCCAACAGACAACAATCATCATGCAGAACTCTAGTGTGTTTAGGTGCAAAATATTTCTGAATGTGACATTTAGCAGATGGCCTCCAGATCTCACCTTCACTGCTGCTTGTGTCTCTGCACTACAGTCATCAGTTACAGCCAGGTCAAAGGTCACCGGTGTGCTGGACAGAGCTTTCCAGATGAGCAGACCAGCTGGAGAGAGAAGTGCATCTCTGGGCCCTGAGCGGAGCGTGAAGAAAACCGCAGAGCCCTCCGGATCAGAGGCTGAAAACTGATAGATGAAATCCTCTCGGTAAAAAGCCTTCAGACTGGACTGTCCCGGGTGAAAAACAGGTGGCTCGTTTTCTACAATAACACATCAAACATTAGGAAAGAGATTGTAACCAAGTTATGTACATTTGAATGGATAACACACTTGATATTTCAAACAGTCTGCATTTTCATTTAATGTATTATGAGTTTCTATGTTAATATGATATGGTGCATTCAGAAGAATTAAACTGTGTCAAAATCACAATGTTGAGGGAAAAGGATTGTAAAATACACTACTGGTCTGGTAGCCCTAAATAAAACAAAATGTTCAAACATAATAAACAAACATTGGTTCAATTAACTGCACAGCAAATATTTAAACTTGAATTTATGAAACAAGAAGACATCATAGTGGTATTCACAATAAACTGCATTTATTATCATCAACACTTGAGTCTAAGCAAAAAGCTAAACTGAAACTAGCAGTGTGTATGAAATAGTCTAGATTTTGCTTGTGTTGACTGCATTATAAATCACTTTGCAATATAAGTTGCAGTGTTTTTATGCCAATTTAATTAGCATATTTAAATATCTTAGTTCAGGCAATAATAAAAAACATCAGGTAATATATTTATGACTGATTAAATACATGTATGTAATAATTACACCTGTAATACATTTCAAACGATTCTGACCTGCTTCCTATAGCTCAATACTACTGCCATCTAGTGGACGCTGTTTATTAAAAGTTTGTTTGTTCTTACAAAAACGAGTATAAAATAATATCATAAGAATTCTTATTATAAAATAATATAATTGATATTAATTCAAATATTACAGTTAGTCTGCATAGACATGAAAATCCTCATTTTCTGTAGTACTATTGAGCTTTATATAGATAATGGGAAAGTCAACCACGCAATGAGCCCGATTACCATTGCTCTCTATTGATTTATTGTATCATAAATAGGCTACACTTATCATATTAAACTATACAGCGCTCACAAATAAAGAAAAAACACCATATATGGAAATGTCGTCTTGGTAGCTCGTTAATGCACTGTCAGTTAAGGATAAACTGTTCGTTTATTTAATCCGCTCTGGATCCGCCCCTCTGCACCTGTGCTCGGCTTCTCGAGATACACTTCACTGCTGGAGACAGAATATGATGGAAATTTACAGATTTTCAGCTTCTCAGACACAAAACGAGCCTTTATAAAGGTAGATAAACCACAGTATATTTTATTCTGAGTGTTTACGAGATATTTAAAAATAATAATATTACCATGACGGTCGTTTTTTGTTTTTATGTCGTGATTTCTATTGTTTTACTTTGTGCGCTCCTGCGTTGGACTACAAACATGGCCGACCGAGACACGCGTTGACGTGGTTCTTTTAGAATCCGCGAACGTTCGATACACGTCATATATAGAACAGACAGAAACACTGGCGCTCTCTCCACTTGACAGCTTAACTTAACTCTAATGAGTATAAGGCATTGTTATCCCAAAAATATTTTAAGTAAACGTATTTCTTTCTTAGCTCAAATGTAGTTTGAACCTTCTAGCAAAGGGGTGGGCAAACTCGGTCATGGAGAGCCTGTGTCCTGCACAGTTTAGCTTCAACACTATAAGCAGGTGTGTTTGATTAAAGTTGGAGATAAACTATGCAGGATACCGGCCCTCCAGGATCGTTTGCCCACAACTGTCTTGCATCTGCTGTGTATAATCACAGGAATCGTAATTTTTTTGGAACCAGTGGTTTTAGACATCGGAAAAATTTGGAGAACCGGAAGACGATTACAGTCAGGTGTTTCTGTTGCAGGTAATGAGACACAGCAAGAGGATCATTTTGGAGATACACTTGAAGAACCGGAGAAGAGCTTGTGAATCACTACAAATCACAAATCAGGTTCTGAACTGTTCACATTGTCATTTACAATAGACATAGGTAGGTAGTTAGACAAAAAAAGAATGTCTGTCCAAAAGGAAGGGGTGGTGGTGGGGAAAGAGTGGAGGAACTATGACAGCACCTTGTAGGCTAATCGGCTGCTTGCATAAAACTGGTTCCCTCAATACATATGCCCTCGATAAAAGATTTTCCTTGGCTAGGCTTTTCAAAGATTGCAAATAATAAGCTCTGTGTTTAAACACTGTTCATTGCGCTTAGCCGTTTTGTCCAACCGGATAATCCTCACACGAAAATACATCTTTTAGCACTTTTGGATATTAAATGCAAACGCAAGAACAGAAAAGCTAACATTAGGCTATAAACGAACTACACAGACTTCAGGGCGCTCGCATGTGATGTCAGCACCCCCCTGCTACAGACAACTTTTCAAGCTTATTTTTAGAAATATGGTCCTTGTCAAAGGTTTAATCTCTCGGTTTATTATATTATAAGCCATGCTATATATTATAAACAAATACAAATACGCAAAAACACATCTGTATATAGACCTATGTGATATTTGAATAGTTTTTTTTTACGTGGGAAATACATTTGTTTTGCTTCACGGTTGTTGTAAAAGTTTTCAAACACGTATTGTGTTTTATAAATGTGCCTACATGTACATAGTATCATCACAAGACATATTTCAATAAGTGTACTGCGTCCGTGCATACAGCCCGCTTACCTTAGTAATATACGACAGAAATGAGGCGTGAGGGACAAGTCAATCAAATGCCTGCAAGTTTCATCATGGATAGAGAACAACATTCAATATTCTTTTTTTGTCAGGAAGTACAGCAAAAAGCAGCCCATAGAGTCACATATGCTATAGATTTTAAGGAGGAGTGTGAAAGATGCAGTTATATGGCATAGAGCAGTGGTTCTCAAAACTTTTTCACCAAGTACCACCTCAGAAAAAAATTGTCTCTCCAAGTACCACCATAATGACCAGTATTGAAATACACTAGCGTAGTAGGCCTAATTAAGCAGCGACAGCATTGCACAGTTCAAAAACGAGACAAATTAATTCCTTTTATTAAGAATATGTATTATTGTCAGCCACTTTAAACAATATAAATAGTTTGAACAATAACTGTCCTTGCAGAGTAAAAAAAATAACTTTACCATTTAAATTAAAATGTGCTTTTAAAAGTGATTTAAAAATGACACTGTTCTTAAGAAGTAAAAAGAAAACTGATATACTTGTAAAGTATTAATGTATAGTAGCCTATTCATCAAAACCTGCAAATGTTGCTTGGACCTAATGAATATAGGTTATATGTCATATACGTATATACATACATTTTTTATACCTTTCGAGATATATATTGCATGTACATATGACATATCTTTGATACCTAAACGTTAACTTGTGTTTTGATATGATTCAGAATAACATATTTAAATTAGAAATTAGATCCGCTTACTGCTCGTCATTTACAGTAGGCCTATGTGTGTCAGAAAAGCAAGTGATTAATGCATAAATTCCATAGTCTGTTGATATTCTTGATTCTGATTGGCTGGAGAGTGCAACGCACAGGTAGTTCCAGTCAGTTTTGATCACAGTTCGAAATGAATGCGCTTGTCCCAAATGTTTATAGTTACCATAGCAACTCGCATGTGAAACCGATGAGGGCTGTCAATGGCGGGCGGGAAACCCGCAAAATTAGAAAAATACTCATCTGACTGAGACTGTCTTATTTGTCCACCCATGATCGGACTGATGAAATCGCATAATAATATTAGCATGTTCTTTACACATGCTATCTCTCTGTCTGCCTGCGCGTCGTGCATTGACGCACGGCAAGCCGTTGATTATCCCTTACTTACACATATACAGTGCTTGACCAATTCATACGTGCAGTATTTCTGAGTTTGCAGACAGTAACTGAAATCCCAACACTACAGGACTGGTCTGCTGAAGGGCTTCTCTGGCGCGTGTATCTCCTCCGCACAACCCTCCGCAAGCGCGCGCGCCTATTTCTCTTCCTCCGCGCCAAGCAGACTGTTTTTTTTTTTTTTAACATCTGATGACGCGATGCACTAAAGTAAACATTCTAAGCACTCCGGTGTACTCGAACACTTCAGGGAACAGCCAATGCTCTCTGATCACGGTGTTCTCGTACGTGTCAAAGGGTTTAAAAAGTGTGTTCAGTTTATTCTTTTATTATTCAGAGATTCTTCCGCGTACCACTGGAAGAAGTCCTGTGTACCACTAGTGGTACGCGTACCACAGTTTGAGAACCACTGGCATAGAGTAAAATGTGTTCAGATAAAAAAAAATTGATCACGTTAAAATAAAAGGTAATATTTATGTATTTTTACAAATTTATTCACACATTTGCATTACTGAGAGCAGGTAACAGACAGGCTGCACTGGTAAGCAGTATCTTAATAAAATTGTTTAATTAAAATAAATGATCAACAAATTGGCTCTATGCACAGCCAGAGTTTTAAGGCCGACAATAAACTTCCGGTGAAAGCTTAATGTGTATATATATTTAATTTTACAAGGTTGTTTTTACAGCATTGATGTTGTAATGTAATTACACTACATTCAGTTAAATAGACGTAAGCATTCATTTAGTTGTTCAAGCATAAAACGAGATGAAATAGCTAGCGCCGTCAGTAGCAACAGGCTAGCGCAGAAATTCCATTGAAAAAGCTGAGGTAAAATAAACTGTCATATTTTAAAGACATGGCGGGGGGAAATGAAATTTAATGCAGTGCTTCTTGCCCGATCCGAGACCCACTTCGTATCATATATCTAAGAGGCAGTGAAGATCGCTGATTTTTAATGAAATTAGATCTTAAACGTGATAATTTTATAATGGAAAGACAGGTCACCGGAAGCTGCCGGGCTGCCTGGCTGAAAATTAAAAGTCTGTGTGCATATAGCCTATTAATCTGTCTTCCGGTCTTTACAAGTGAAGGCATTATCTACACACAATATAAATTCCCAATTAGAAAAATACTACAAACTATAAAATACGATTTATGAAAATAGCAGACAAATCCAAATGCCCAACGCAAGCGGGCTGCGTTCCAGACCAGTTCAGCTTGTTGACGTATAATGTCTCCGACATCGCCTGTAATCCCATTTAGCAACTTGATAGCAACAGCCTTTTTAAAGAAGCGTAACTGATTTAAAGAGCCCCTATTATGGGTTTTTGAAAATGAGCTTGCATGCAGTGTGTAACACAGCTCTAAGTGAAGTGAAATGTCCAGCTAAGGCTTAAATCTGAAAGTGCACAGTTTTTAAAACTATTGATTCATCCATGAAAGAGTCGACTCATAGTTCCTCAAACGAATCGCCGTGCTTACGAGTCTTTAGCCGTTTCGGCATGACGTGAACACGAAACATAAGCTCCGCCCATTTGTGCGCGCGCAGCCCCTGGAGATTCGAAACCCCCAACCCCGCCCACAAACAAAAGCCGCGAACAAAGGTTGCCATATTGGGCAGTTTTGCATTTGATTGTGCAGGTAAAAACCTTTTAGATAGGGGTTGGACTGGAATGTGTCAGCTACATCTGGCAACACAGAGAAGAGCACTGTGCTTAGCTGGATATTATAGGAAGTGTGCAAATGAACCACAGACGAGACTGTTCCCTCTGAGGAGTGCTTCTAAAATCTACACGCTTACAACGGAGGATTCGTTGATCATTTGTTAAATAAAGGATCAGCGAAGACATGATGTATGCAGGGGCGGACTAGCCATAGGGAACAGCGGGACATTTCCCTGGCCTGCTATCCAACAAGTGTTGAGTAAGTGCGATTAAAACGGTTGCCTCATTGTTTTCTCTAGTTTGTAAATGATGCATTTAATTGTGTTTTGTAACTTTTAACCGCTTGTAGTGTATCTGGTTATCTTGTATTCTCATATCGCGTCTAAAAGCATGTTGTAAACGCGACGCGTGCCGCTTTGTTTGTGGAATAAAATGTGTTTGTGAGCTGCGTTTCACTGCTGTTTGTCATTGCTATGGCTACATCAGCTCTCACACATGTGCGGCGGTCCTGTTTCATAATGGTTCAGCTTTTGCTGCTGTGTGCATTAATACTGAATGTGTGTCGTTGTTTTTACTTATAGTTAAGAATAGAGCAATGTGCTGGGAGACCGGGGGGTTAGTTTCAGGGGTGAGGTCTGAAATACGGGCAACTCCCGGAAAAAACGAGTGTTAGCAGATATGCTCACGCACACACTATGACTACTTCAGTATTGATAAGCCGTGGTGGGCATTCTCTCGAGCTGAATGATGTCGACCAATCGCAACAGACTGGGTCATCGGTCCAATCAGCACAGTTTAGCACCGCGCTAAGGAGGGGTTTTGGAACAAATGAATCACTGAACGATTCATATAGGAGTCGCTGGGATAATGAGGTAAAAATAAATGCAAATTATAAGACAATGAAAATGCTTTTTGACAATGCATGCATATTAGCCTGCTGTTAGAGACCCCAAAAACCAAAATATGACCCTTTTTAACGTATAATAGGGGCTCTTTAAAAAAATCAAGAGTGTGATGTGACTTATGGCGCAGAATAATACTTGAAATTATCTTGAGTTTGTGGTTGCCACGAACCTTATTTAAAGGGCCACGAAACCCCCCAGTCTCAGCGTGGTGTTTTCACACCTTTAGTTTGGAAAAGCTCAGTAAAGTGGGCGTGTCCAGCTCTGTTTAGGTAGGAGTGTTGGGGAAGGGGAAAGAGGGAAGGTTTTGCATAAAAATGAGAGTTTCCATTTGTGCACACGCTCCTTTTCACACAGACTGTGTATACATGGACATCAGTAATCGAATTATTTGCCAAATTATTAATTTGTAGACTTTAACGGCACTTTCTCTTTATTTTTGGATTGGCGTGATGGGCAGGGCTTCTGTCTATGGTTTGGTGACTGTAGCTTTATTGCTAAATGGCTAACAGGGGTTTTATAGAGAGAATAACTGTTTTATGTGCTTTATGAAGGCTGATAAACAGCTTCGATTCGTTTGGAGCCGTATCTGAGTCCACTAGATTATTTCAGAGGTGCACGTAGCTCTGTGAGCTCATAAACTCCTCCAGAAACTGAACCTGGATGATGGAAGCTTTCAGCGGTGCTTCTGACTGAGCCGAGTTTTCCCTCAGGACACCAACAACAGGCGCTACATCATAATCACACCCCCACAAGAGCAAGCTCCTGATTGGTTAACATGGCGCGAACGTCCGCTGAAGCTTATTTTCATTTCATTTTCAAACTGAAGCGATTCGCGCGAACTTCGGTGTTAAGCGCGTCAAACGCGCGGCGCCATTCGCGCGTATCGCGTTGCAGGATGCCCATTCGCGCCTTTGCATTGACTTAGCGCGTAAATCACTCGCGCTTGATGCGTCTTCCGCGACTGCTGTAAAGTACAATCTTCGAAGCGATCATGAATATTAATGAAGCTGCGCCGCTTACACAATAGAGCGCTCTGGTTGGTTTGAACCAAGTTTATCTCATGAATTAATGCCGAACACTCAGAGACGTCAGAACGTTCTGGCCGGGACAGGTGTCCACTCTCCACGCTGGAATATACGCAAGGATCTCATCGGCGTGACGCAGCTTCAAAAATTTGTTTCAAACCGGAAGAACGAATTTGCTCGAAATAATGCAAAAACAACCAATTTTCACTTTTTAGTCAATTATATGTGTCCTAATAGTGTTTATAGCAGCGTGGGACACATATATGACTGTCAACAGCTCAAAAAATGTGTTTTGGTGTTTCATGGCCCTTTAAGCGATTTAATCGAAACTTCATTGAAAAAAACTTATGGCTGCATCCTAAATCACCCACTACTAGGTACTGCATTTGAATTTAAACGCACTACTTGGCCATTAAAAAAGTCCTTTCTATACAGTATGAATGTGAGCCGTATGATTGGAATTCGGATGTACTACATTCGCCATTTTGTCATGATCACGTGACCTACCCACGTCAGTTACGTCGATTCACTCCCATTCATGAATTCTCTCGTAGGGCATCATGGTATAGTGCACTTCAGAATCCGGGTACTTCCCACATACTGCTTTTCGAATTCTATAAATTCGGACATAATACTCGGCTCTCATACTGATTTTAGCATATTGTATAGTATGGAAGTATGCGGTTTTGGATTCAGCCATTCTCACACAGCAAACACGCTTCCAGGTTTTTGCATACAAATTAACGTCATAGTTCCTCCACTCTATAGGCAGGGAAAAAAAAGAAAAGAAGTCCTTCCAAAAGAAAAAAAGAGGAATGGGTGGTGGTGGGAATATAGGAAGGAAAAAAAAGAAAAGATGTCCTTCCAAAAAAAAAAAAGAAAAAAAAGAGGAAGAGGTGGTGGTGGGAATATAGGAAGGAAAAAAAATAAAAGGAAAGATATTTTCCCTTGCAAAAAGGAAAAGGTCTTTCCAAGAGGAATGGGGATGGTGGGAATACAGGAAGAAAAAAAAAGAAAAGATGTCCTTCCCAAAAAAAAAAAAAAAAACATGTCCTTCATAAAAAAATTAAAAAAAAAGAGGAAGGGGTGGTGGTGGGAATATAGGAAGAAAAAAGAAAGAAAAGATGTCCTTCCGAAAAAAAAAGAGGAAGGGGTGGTGGTGGGAATACAGGAAGGAAAAAAATAAAAGTAAAGATGCTTTCCCTTGCAAAAAAGGGAAAAGGTCTTTCCAAAAGGAATGGGAATGGTGGGAACGTAGATACTGTAGGAAAAAAAGATGTCTTTCCAAGCGAAAGGGGTGGTGGTAGGAATATAGGAAATAAAAAAAAGAAAAGATGTCTTTCCAAAAAAATATATAAATAAATAAAAAAGAGGAAGCGGTGGTGGTGGGAACATAGGAAGTAAAAAAGATGTCCTTCCAAAAGGACAATAAAAAAAATAATAAAATAAAAATAATTAAAACAATTAAAATAAATAAGTAAAAGGAAATAAGTTTTTCCTAGCAAAAAAAGGAAAAGGTCTTTCCAAGAGGAATGGGAATGGTGGGAACATAGATAGGGAAAAAAAAGATGTCTTTCCAAGCGAAAGGGATGGTGGTGCGAATATATGAAGTAAAAAAAGATGTCCTTCCAAAAGGAAGGGGTGGTGGTGAAAATATAGGAATGAAAAAAAAGAAAAAAGATGTCCTTCCAAAAATAAATAAATAAAGGAAAGATGTTTTCCCTAGCAAAAAAAGGAAAAGGTCTTTCAAAGAGAAGAGGATGGTGGTGGGAATATAGAAAGGCAAAAAAAAGAACAAAAATTTATTTCTAAAAAAAATAATAAATAAAATAAATAAATAAAAGGAAAGATGTTTTCCCTAGCAAAAAAAGGAAAAGGTCATTCCAAGACGAATGGGAATGGTGGGAACATAGATAGGGGAAAAAAGATGTCTTTCCAAGCGAAAGGGGTGGTGGTGGGAATATATGAAGTAACAAAAGATGTCCTTCCAAAAATAAATAAATAAATAAATAAATAAAGGAAAGATGTTTTTCCTAGCAAAAAAGGAAAAGGTCTTTCCAAGCGAAAGGGGTGGTGGTGGGAACACAGGAAAGAAAAAAAAAATGTCCTTCCAAAAAAAAAAAAAGAGGATGGTGGTGGGAATATAGGAAGGCAAAAAAAGAAAAAAAAATTACTTCTAAAAAATTAATAAATAAATAAATAAAAGGGAAGATGTTTTTCCTAGCAAAAAAAGGAAAAGGTCATTCCAAGACGAATGGGAATGGTGGGAACATAGATAGGGAAAAAAAGATGTCTTTCCAAGCGAAAGGGGTGGTGGTGGGAATATAGGAAGTAAGAAAAGATGTCCTTCCAAAAATAAATAAATAAATAACTAAATAAATAAAGGAAAGATGTTTTTCCTAGCAAAAAAGGAAAAGGGGGGGGGAATATATATTTTTTGAAAGCCACACTTTTTGACCAAGGACGTAAACGGGAGGCTTCGACTGGTGGCGATCGGCTTTAGCCTTCATGCGCGCACCCACTTGGAGGAGGGTCTGTCTGGCCCTGATCCAAGTGCGTCGACACCTCTGGACAAAGGCATGGGCGAAGGGAACCGCGACTACGAATTCCAGGCTGGGAAAAACAGGTGGCTGGTACCCTAAACTACATTCAAACGGAGAAAGGCCCGTGGCTGACACTGGTAACGAGTTATGTGCGTACTCAGCACATGAGAACTGCTGACTCCAAGAGGAGGGATTCCGAGAACCAAATATAGCAACTTACGTTCAAGATCTTGGTTGGCTCTCTCTGTTTGTCCGTTACTCTGAGGGTGTAAACCAGAAGAAAGACTAACAGTGGCCCCCAATAAATGACAGAATTC
>CAIGQQ010004837.1:12115407-12128863 GCA_903798035.1 Danio albolineatus | reverse complement strand
GTTGTTCTGTTGGCTTCATCGAACATGGACCTTCAGCATGCACTGGGACGGTTTGCTGCAGAGTGTGATGCGGCTAGGATGAGAATCAACACCTCCAAGTCCGAGGCCATGGTGCTCCACCGGAAAAATGTGGTTCTCCATCTCCAGGTTGGAGGAAAGTCTTTACCCCAGGTGGAGGAGTTCAAGTATCTCGTATAAATATAAAGTTAAGTATAAGTTGAATATAAATAATTAAATAAATAAATAAAAAAAGGAAAAATGTTTTCCCTAGCAAAAAAAAGGAAAAGGTCTTTCCAAGATGAATGGGAATGATGGGAACATAGATAGGGGAAAAAAGATGTCTTTCCAAACAAAAGCGATGGTGGTAGGAAAAGGAAAAAAAACAGAAAAGATGTCCTTCCTAAAAAGAAAAAAAAAGAGGAAGGGGTGGTGGTGGGAATACAGGAAGTCAAAAAAATGTCCATCCAAAAGGAAGGGGTAGTGGTGGGAATATAGGAAGGAAAAAAAAGATTTCCTCAAAAAAAAAATAAAATAAAAGGAAAGATGTTTTCCCTTGCAAAAAAAGGAAGAGGTCTTCCCAAGACGACTGGGAATGGTGGTAGGGAAAAAAGATGTCTTTCCAAGCGAAAGAGGTGGTGGTGGGAATATAGGAAGTAAAAAAAGATGTCCTTCCAAAAGGAAGGGGTGGTGGTGGGAATATAGGAAGGAAAAAAAAGAAAAAAACTGAACGGAGTTTTGGAGGAGGTTAAGGCAGTTAGAGGCGCGGCAAGCAGGCCGAAATTGCGAATGAAATGCCGGTAAAAATTGACAAAGCCTAGAAACCTTTGCAGGGCCTTGCAGGAATCTGGGGTTGGCCCATTCACCACAGCCTGAATCTTCTCTGAATTCATGCGAACCCCCTCGACTGACACGATGTGCCCTAGAAAAGGAACAGACTGTGCATGAAAAACGCATTTCTCCGCCTTGACATAAACCCCATTCTCTAGCAGCCTCTGAAACACTCGCCTGACGTGTTGCACATGTTCCTGGAGAGAGCAGGAAAAAAATCAGAATGTCATCCAGGTAGACATAAATGAACTGGTCTATCATATCTCTCAACACATCATTGACGAGTGCTTGGAAAACTGCGGGGGGGTTGGAAAGCCTGAACGGGAGAACACAATATTCAAAATGCCCCCTGGGGGTATTAAACGCAGTTTTCCATTCATCCCCGGCTCTTATGCGGACCAGATGACATGCATTGCGGAGATCTAATTTTGTGAAGAATGCCGCCCTCTGCAGATTCTCAAAGGCTGAAGACATCAACGGCAAAGGATAGGTATTCCTAACCGTAATGTTATTCAGCCCCCGGTAATCAATACATGGGCAGAGAGAACCATCCTTCTTCATGAAAAAGAACCCCGCCCCCGCTGGTGAAGAAGAGGGGCGGATAATCTTGGCTGCTAGAGAATACGAAATATATTTCTCCATGGCCTCCCTCTCTGGAATAGAAAGAGAGTATAATTTGCCTTTAGGCGGAGACGTACCTGGCAGTAAGTCTATAGCACAGTCATAGGGACAATGAGGAGGCAGAGAAGCAGCTCGAGACTTACTGAACACTCCTCAGGTCTAGGTTCTCACTGGGCACGTTTGACAGGTTCACACATTCCTCCTGTAACACAGAACAGGACACAACAGAACGAGCAGACGAAAGACAAGATACATGACGATAATCACTTCAAGACATAACATAGTTCAGGCCCCAATTGATGTATGGTTTATGAAGAACCAGCCACGGGTGTCCAAGGACCACTGGCGTGTTAGTGGTGTCTGTTAAAAAAAAGTTATAAGTTCAGAGTGATTGCCAGAGGTGATTAACCTGATGGGACCTGTGGTGTGAGTGATAGAGGGAAGGGAAAGTCCACACAGAGCGTGCACAGAAATGGGCTGAACTAGCGGATCCACAGGGAGTTTTAACTTAAAAGCAAAACTCGAGTCAATAAAATTCCCCTCCACTCCCGAATCTACAAGGGCCTGGCAATTATGAGTTTTAGATGACCAACAAAGAGAAACAGGCAGTAAAGTGGCGGCAGAGGATTTCTCAATGTTAATCTCACCCGCCAGTAACCTACTGACGGGTGGATGCTTTTAAAGGACAAGATGCCACTATGTGCCCAGCTCCTCCGCAGTAAAAAGCACAAGCCCTCAGACCGACGTCGCTGCTTCTCCTGTAAGGAGAGACGGGACCTGCCCACCTGCATGGGCTCCGGTTCTGAACCCACTACTTAAGCGGCTGCAAAAAGAGGAGACAGGAAAACCCCTGGCTGATGTGACGTCATCCGCTGATAGCAGGTCTCCCTACGTGCTAGATGACTGTCAACACGAGTGGCCAGGTTGATGAGGCCATCCAAAGTCTTAGGCAGATCCATAGTGTACACCTCATTATGAATCTGATCTGAAAGACCATGCAGAAACATGTCCCACTGGGCCTTTGTGTTCCAGACACATTCCGCCGCCAGAGTGCGGAACTCAATAGCTTAGTCCGCCACGCTGTGATCGTCCTGACGTAATTCTGCCAGAAAGCGCACCGCCTCTCTCCCGGAAGCTGCTCTGTCGAAGACCTTCCTCAACTACTCGGTGAAGGACTTGAATGACGTACAACACCGAAGTTGTTGTTCCCACACCGTAGTCCCCCAGAGCGCAGCCTTTCCACAAAGAAGGTTCACCACAAAAGAAACCTTGGCGCGTTCTGTGGTAAAGTAAGAAAGTTTGAAGATCCATGTAAAGAGGGCACTTGGTAATAAAGGCTCTGCAGAGCAAAGGCTCCCCTGAATAGGACGCCGGTGGAGGAAGGCGCGGTTTAGCCAAGGAATTACCCAGTACCGAAACAGAGGGCGTGGATTGCAGAGGCAGATCTCCCGCAGCAAGGGCTTCTCCTGACAGCTGCTGCACCTGGGTGGTAAGTGCAGTGATTTGCATAGCCAGACTCTGTAAAGTCTGATTGGTTGTGGTCAATAGTTTTTCTTGATGGTCAATTCTGGCATTGTTGTGTGCTAAAATCTCAGTTAGCTGCGTGACACTTGCTGGATCCATGATATGGTCAGTTTGTTCTGTCACGGTCAGGGAATATAGACAAAGTCAAATTGATCCAAATGCAAGTGATCTAATAACAATAATCAAGCTAGACAAGTGAAGATCAACGATGCTTCCAGCACCGGAAACGAGAGACACGTAGACACAGCACCGATCAGGTAGTCCAAAAAAGATGTCTTCCCAAGCGAAAGGGGTGGTGGTGGGAATATAGGAAATAAAAAAAGATGTCCCTCCAAAAGGAAGAGGTGGTGGTGGGAATATACTGTAGGAAGTAAAAAAAGATGTCTTTCCAAAAGGAAGGGGTGGTGGCAGGAATATAGGAAGGGAAAAATACAAGAAAAAGATGTCTTTCCAAAAAATAAATAAATCAATAAATAAACGGAAAGTTGTTTTTCCTAGCAAAAAAAGGAAAATGTCTTTCCAAGAGGAATGGGAATGGAAGGAACATAGATAGGGAAAAAAAGATGTCTTTCCAAGAGAAAGGGGTGGTGGTGGGAATATAGGAAGTAAAAAAAGATGTCCTTTAAAAATGGAAGGGGTGGTGGTGGGAATATAGGGAGGAAAAAAGAAAATAAAAAAGATGTCCTTCCAAAAAAAAAAAATCAATAAAATAAACAAAAGTAAAGATGTTTTACCTTGCAAAAAAAAGAAAAATGTCTTTCCAAGAGGAATGGGAATAGTAGGAACATAAATAGGGGAAAAAAAGATGTCTTTGCAAGTGAAAGGGGTGGTGGTGGGAAAAGGAAAGAAAAAAAAGAAGAAGAAAGGGTGGTGGGAATACAGGAAGTAAAAAAAGATGTCCTTCCAAAAGGAAGGGGTGGTGGTGGGAATATAGGAAGGAAATAAAAGAAAAAAGCATGTAATTTCAATTAATAAATTAATAAATTAAAGGAAATATGTTTTCCCTAGCAAAAAAGGGAAAAGGTCTTTCCAAGACAAATGGGAATGGTGGGAACATAGATAGGGGAAAAAAGGTGTCTTTCCAAGCGAAAGGGGTGGTGGTGGAAAAAAGAAAGAAAAAAAAGAAAAGATGTCCTTCCAAAAAAAAGAGGAAGGGATGGTGGTGGGAATGCAGGAAGTCAAAAAAGATGTCCTTCCAAAAGGAAGGGGTGGTGGTGGGAATATAGGAAGTAAAAAAGAAGAAGAAGAAGAAGAAGAAGAAGAAGAAAAGATATCCTTCCAAGCTAAAAAAAAAAAAGAAGAAATAATGTCCATGTAGAAGAGGGTGCTGGTGGGAATAGATAGCATATATCTCGATATTTAGACAGAGACAGATAGTTGTAGGATTTGGGGTTTGAATTAAATATACAGTGCTCAGCATATATAAGTACACCCCTGGCAAATCTCTCTTTAAATTCATATTTTTAATTGGAAGCTTTACAATATTGTATTTGTGTATATACATTAGATTTGTCAGTACTGAAGCCAAATCTGGACGTAATCTAACAAAATAACTTACGATAACTGTCCAAAAACGAGTATACCCAAATTGATATGTTATAGAACAATATTAAATACAAATTTAAAAAAGAGGAAAATCAAGAGAAGCAAAAATGTTTAAATTTTATTTATTATGTTTATTTGGTGACTAAAATATTTGGTCACACTTTATTTTGATGGTCCGTTTGTTGAATTTAAGTTACATTGCAACTATTTGTCAGTAGATTATAAGTAGACTGTTAGGTTGGGGTTAGGGTTAGGGTTGGGGTTAGGGTTAGGGTAAGTTGACATGTACTTTAAAAGTTCTTATAGTCAGTTAAATGTCTGTTGAATGTCAGTATCAACAGATATTAAGTAGACAGTCTGCTAATACTCAAACGGACCATCGAAATGAAGTGTTACCAAATATTTGTAATAAATATATCTGTTTAATAAATCAGTTTTTTTTAAATGCACCAAAATACATTGCCTATATTCACTGAGAAATGGATAACAATATTCATTTTCAAAATGGGCTCTACTCAGTTATGCTGAGCACTGTATATGAAATTTATATTGACTTAAAAATATATGAAATAATCCTGTTTATAGCGTGGAATAAAACTGATTTGTTATAATATACAACAAATTAATTTGTTCTGTTATGGTTTATTTAAAGCTACATTTCATGCGATGTGTGCTGCTTGGACAAATGAATTTCCCTTTGGGATTAATAAAGTGAAATGAATCAATCAAAATCTCTTCTGTATTTTGTCATCACTGCTTTGGTTCTACATTTAGTTTCCTTGGTTTAGTTTGTTTCTTTAAACCATCCATACAGAGGTAAGCGGTCAGCTGGTAAACAAGAAAAGGAACAGCATCATACCGCCCAGTAGCGTTCATTTTAAAGACTAAATGCAGCCATACAGTACGTTCCTCTGGCTACATAATGTGTGATCTCCAAAAATGCTTATAGGGCTAAGTTTTCAGATTGAGCCTGTGGTGCAACATACGATGGCCAAGAGAGCTTAATGTGTTGTAATTTAAGAAAACACGTGCAAAAAGATCATCAGTTTGAAAGCAAACATGTTGCAAATTCTCACAACGCAAAATGCCATGTCATTTCTCACAGCACATGCAAATAGCACAGAACACAACAAAAAAATGTCAAGGGGACCAAAAAACGTAATGCTAATAATATACAATAATATTAGGCATATAATATACAAAAGACAAGGTAATGGAGTAATCAGGATGTTAAAATAAACAAAAAACTCACCTTTTAAAGATCACATACAACTTCACTGAACAACTAGCTGCGTCCTAAATGGCACACAATACACTATGCACTTATGCACAATGTACTTATGCACTTACACACTTACAACAGCTTAGTACAGTATACGTACAGGTATGTAGTGCTGTGCCAAATGGAACACTAACAGGTTTTTTACTAAGCAGAAATTCAAACCGTTTCCCAGATGCTGTTTGATGGTTGCCAAATTAGCGAAATAAATGACCAAACTACCAAATAATAATGCCTGAAAGTTCCGCCCCTTCCAAAGCAGCGGCCGTTGAGTGCTTGAAGAGGCCATCATTCCACACTTCATTTTACCGGTTGAATAAAAGCATCATAATTAAACTGCACTTATTATTTTTAGAGCTTTCAGTGTGAATGCACTACTTACACTATTTATACTACAAAATGGTGTAGAATAGTGCATAAGTATGCGATTTAGGACGCACCTATAGTCACAGCACAATAAGCAAATCCTAGCCTGGTCCATCATGTTTTTGGTTCTCCTTGAAACATTTTCGTTGGGTTCCCTGGTATTTGCATGTGTTGTGAGAATTAGCTGAGCATTTTCTTAATGTTTGCATTGTGTGCTGTCAAACTTAACTTGCTGGTGTTATTTGTAATTGCGTGTGTTTTCTTAAATTGCAGCGTATAAAGCTCTCTTGGCCACCATACAATAAATTGAGCAGATTTTTTGAAATATGCCCCCCAAATGGAAAAATATGACCAAACAAAACAAGTCAGAGTTAAAATGTCAGGAAAACAAACCTCTTAAATACATTAATGCTCTAAAACCGAACCTGATTCGAAATAAGACAGAACTGAACATACTCTCTGCGATGGACCAGCTGTATTTGGAAAGATCCGGTCTGCACGTCAAACAAGGGCTGTTTGGACTGTGATCCCCCTCTCCAAAACACACACCGTCAATACTACACGTTCTGTTCTGAGGAGACATTTAGAAAAAAAGTCAAATAATGTGCAACAGAATATCATTAGCATACTTGTGGCTGCTTAAATGGTCACTTTGAAAGCTTTTCTTGCTAGATTTAACAGTAGAGTGTGAGACTGAACAATGCAAGCTTTGTTTGACTGGTTTTGACCTGGAATTATTTTGCTGTAGATAATTACAAGGCTGAATGCTAAATTGTTTCCTGTATTTAAAAAAGGCTAAGCACACATAATGATAAATGATGAACACTGCATGCAAACATTTCAAGATAAAAGAGTCTCAGTGTGTGTGTTTATCTGCTGATGAAGTGTAAAGAAACACAGTTTAAATAAATGACAAACAGATCATGGCGAACATCTGTTTTATTTCCTTGTGCACACCAAGGCTGTGTTTATTTGATCAAAAATATGGTGCAACTGTGATATTGCAAAATATTTATTCAATATTTTTAAAAATATAAAGTATTTATGTAAATATTATTCAGTTTTTACTTAGGTATATTTTAATTAATTATTAAGTATATTTTATACAATAATTTTCTGTATATTTCCGTTCTGGACAACTGAGATGTCTTTAATAAACAAACAATGGTCAGGCAGGCAATGGTCAAACACAGGAGTAAACAGTATCATAAAGGGCAATCCAATGGAGTAGTCAGAAACAGGCAAGAGATCAAATCAGGCGGCTAACATCAAAAATCAATAAACTAGGTGAGCGTCTGAAAACACGGCAAGGAAAACCAAGGTAAAATAAACGCTTTGTGATGTGTACAGATTAACTCATCGCTGTGTGTGTGTGCAAGTGTGATGTATAAATAGTCCAGGTTATTAGTCATTGATGAGTAACCAGCTGTGTGTGTAATCAGTGTTAAACAGACACTGGTGTGTGCGAGGTGTGTGCTGGGAGTTGTAGTTCGTATATACAGTATGGTGGTGTGTAGTTCTCCAGCGATCCGCAGTAGCGTGATCACTGGTAACAATTTCATGAAGCTACATTTTTAGCATCATTACTCATTAATCTTTAGAAATGTAATATGCTGGTTTGTTATTATTTTCATCATTATCAGTAGTAGTAGTAATACAGTAGTAGTAGTAATATACAGTCTATTGCAAATTGAGTCTTAGTATTTAACGTTATTAATACTGAAAAATAGATGTGCTATCTTTTTTTGAGGAAATTAGTCAAATGTTATACAATTTGGATTATCTAATGAATAGATAGTTCAAAATAACATATTTCCTGTTCGTTATAATTGTCTTTAGTGTCATTTTTGATCACTTTTATGTATTAATATGTCTGTTTCTTTTAAAAATCTTCTCCAAACTTCTGAATGGTATGTACAGGAGATTTACTTAGATGTAGATATAAATTTATCAACATACCATTTCCTGTCTGGACATATAGTTGCACTTTATTATTTTGCAATAACAGTGTATTTCCCTGATAAAGTACTTGATTATATAAGGTAACTATTAATATCATTATATTATATTAATATGAACAATTAAAGTTAGATTAAAGTAAAGGTAAAGTTTATTGATACTACCTATTTCTTACGTAATGACTACACTAAGTATATACTGCATTTTTTCTCAACCACGTTCCCGCACTGCATGCTTTGGATGTCTCCTTTGTCTGTCACACCCATTACAGGTCTTTCGGACTCTGCTAATGAGCTGATGATCTGAATCTGGTGTGTTTGTTTAAGGAGACATGAAAAATGTGCAGAGCTGGTGGTCCTCCGGGAACGTGGTTGAGAAACACTGAAATATTGTATATAAGTATGTATACTTGAAACAGAACTGACATCTCAGACATACTTTTACGATAGTAGCCTATATTAAAAGGCTATGTGAAGCGCTTTGGGTGTATGGCCAAACATAGTAAATGCGCTGTATAAATATACACACATTACATTAAAAGTATAAAGGGTTAGCATACTTCTTAAATAAAATAACATTCATGCATTCAATCCAAAACAAAACAAACTGAAAACTTATAGCACAGACCTTTAGTGTGCAGATAACCGAGGTGCTGCCTGTACAACTCTGACACGTGCCATCAAAAAGAGTCAGTATCTTTGCATTGCTGAAGCTGTGTCCATCGTTAGACACCTAGAAGGCAGATAAACAAACAAATAATTTCATTTTCAGCATGTTTTAAAGGGACAACGGGCTGAATATATGTTGCATTTTTAAAACATTTTAGCACTGAGAATATTTTTATAGTATAGTTTTAGTAGTTTTCCCAGTGATGGGTTGCGGCTGGAAGGGAATCTGCTGCGTAAAACAAATTCTGGATAAGTTGGCGGTTCATTCGGCTGTGGCGACCCCGGATTAATAAAGGGACTAAGCCGACAAGAAAATAAATGAATAGTTTTAGTAGTTGTATAATATTATGAAATAGTGAATTACTTTATGTGGCAACTGAGTTGATTAAAAGCTAGCCATAAGGGTACATTTTCTTTTTTGAAATTGAGATTTATACATCCCATGAAAGCTGAATAAATAAGTCTTCCTCTGATGGATGGTTTGCTAGGATAGAAAAATATTTGTATCATGTAATATTGTATTACTGGTTTTATGAATTGTGTGAGCAAAATTGGCTGTAGTGTATGAGTGTGTGAATAAGTGTGTATGGGTGTTTTCCAGTACTGGGTTGTGGCTGGAAGGGCATCCGCTGCGTAAAACAAATGCCAGAATAGTTGGCGGTTCATTCCGCTGTGGCAACCCTTGATAAATAAGGGACTAAGTCGAAGGTAAATGAATGATGATACAATAATTTGAATATCTGGAATTTAAAAAAATCTGAATATTGAGAAAATCTCCTTTAAAGTTGTCAAATTAAGTTCTTAGCAATGCAAAAAATAAAAATAAAATAATCTAAAATAAATATTCATAGAAAATATTAAAGAGCACCTATTTTACCCCTTTTTCTGGATTTAATATAAGACTTTTGTGTCCCCAGAATGTGTTTGTAAAGTTTCAGCTCAAAACACCCATCAGATTATTTATCATAGCTTTCTGAAGTTTGTGTATTATAGCTCTAAACAGCTTGTTGCTGTTTTTGTGTACTGGGCCTTTAAGGCTAGTCCTCCCCGCCCACTGTCCCACGTGCCAGTCAGCGTGCCTCCAATCTCAATCTGCATCAGACAACAGACAGATGTTGTAACATCCACAGTAACATCTACAGTAAGAACTTCTCCAATGATTGTTTGATGTGTTTGTTGTGGAGTTGCAACGATGAGTCACACACAATGTCATTACAAAGTTCACGCACGCACACACACAGATACACACACACACAAACAGACAGCGCATGCGTTGAGCTTTGCACTCTTTTTGCAAGCAAATGTGACAAGATACAGGTTAATATCCACTGCTGTATGGATATCTGTTATGTTAATGTACAAAATGAACCTGATTTAACATCAACAAACCGGGCTTGAAGCGTCTTCTTTTATAATTGCCCTGACACGCGGCTGTGGTGATGAAGTAAAGCTGAAGTAAATGGCTGTATTTCATTACAAACATGCACTGTTTTAAACACGTGTTAAACTTGTAAAACTCACTCTTGATCACATTTGATTGATGATTGATGATCACAGAGAGCTGAACAGATCTTTTATTCCCATTTGCTTTGTGCATGTCCTGTCTTGTTGATATGATTATACGCGTTACTACAGAGACATTTTAATACGCAGCTGTCAATCAATTCGGTGGGCGGGGGGAACGCACTCCTACATCAAGTTGCGGTCGGTCTCAAAACTGCTCCAACTGGTCCACCGTTTTTATGTTGTTAAAATTGAAAAAAGGACTGGGTGTGTTTATATCACCCCAATATGATGGCATATACACCATACCTACACATATGTCTGTCCAAACAGCTTAAAAAGTAGATTTTTCACCATAGGTACCCTTTAAGTTTTGATATATTTCTGGTGGTAAATTTACTAAATGTCTTCATGGAACATGATATTTACTTAATATTTAAAAGACTTTTGGTACTTTATAAGAGAAAAATTTATCATTTTGACTGATTGATACAATGTACTGTTGGCTGTTCCTACAAATGTAGCCATTCAACGTGATTTTGTAGTCCAGGTTTTAAATAACAGTTTAGAGCTCTTCGTAAACACACACACATACACACACACACACACACACACACAAAAACACCTTGATTTGCCAGCGTAGCACTGGTTGGTGTGAAGCAGTGGAGGGATCTGCAGGGATCTGGCACTCTAATGCGGATGAACTCTGGAAAGAAGCTGGCACCAGTCGGGCATCATCCACAGACCATTCGCCATCTACTATCTATGCAAGAAGAACAAATACATTTACGTTTATTCATTTAGAAGATGCTTTTATCCGTAAGTGACATACAAATGAGGATAAAAGAGGAGTTTCAAATCACCAGAAAAGCAACACTACTGTATATGCATGTGCTGTAACACGTCTTGGTTAGTTTAACATTGTTTAATTTTTTTTATACAAGCAAAAATGCAGAAGAAAAACAAGCAGATACATACAGTACAGTAGGATTGTCAAGTGTTGATGAAACTGATGTTTTCAATCATAATAAAAAATTATAATAATTTCTTTTCATGTCAGATTCAATGCTTGAGTGAAAATGTGCTGTTTGATACCTTTTCCTTCACAACCTCACACTTGAGCTTGTAGGACTTTTTAAATCCTTGACCAAGAACTCTAACAGATGAACAGACTCCATATTGGACATCACAAAGTCCTCCATTCTCCAATTCTGTAATCTCTGGAGTCTCATCTATATCAGGAAAACAGATTAACTTGACAAAAAAGTTAAAATCTTCTCAAAATGCATTTTCCATCTACTCATAAGCGCAGGCTGATGTACAAAATATTACATTAAAATTCCATTCAAGGCCACATAGAAGTAACCATTCTCCTGTTGATATCAGTTTTGCTCTCCTGAATTTGATGTACAAAATGCACAGTTCAAATAAATAATTATGATTCATGTCATAACTTATACAAATGTGTTAGGGGAAATGTATATTTTCAACAAATAATAGAAATGTTATCTTTGCAAATAACTGAAATAATAGTAACTACTAAAACTGAAATAATATACTTTCAAACAAAACAATTACGGCAAAAGCTTATCAAATTTTGAAATTTGTATATATATTAAAATCAATTTAATAATTATGCTTTAAGGACATCACGGTGGTGAAGTGGGTAGCACAATCGGCTCATATCAAGAAGGTCGCTGGTTCGAGCTCTGGCTGGGTCAGTTGGAATTTCTGTGAGGAGTTTGCATGTTCTCCCGTATAGACGTGGTTATAGGTGAATTGGGTAAGCTAAACTGTTCGTACTGTATGTGTGTAAATGAGAACGATGGGTTGCAGCTGGAGGGGCATCCGCTGCGTAAAACATATGCTTGATAAGTTGGCGGTTCATTCCGCTGTGGCGACCCCAGATTGATAAAGGGACTAAGCTGACAAGAAAATGAATGAATGAATGAATGAATTATGCTTTAAAATACTAACAAATAATTCAACAGCATAAAAATTATAATGACATAATAATATGCTAAACAACACTCAAATACCATTTTTTATGATTTTCGAAAATTTCAAAACACCAAAATTTCAAAACAAATCTCTTGGAAACTAAATGACGAAACAATTTAAATAAATTTAAATCAAAAGGGGTGCCCAAACTTTTTCGTATGAAGGGCCAAATATCATTGATAGTCGTGGGCCGAAAGTAACTATACCAAACTATTTCACATTAAAGTTGCCATGGGTAATTTCCTACTTCATATTATTTTATCATAATAAAACAATAGAAAAACTTTACTTTAAAAACTTAAACTGCACAAGTTAATCTGATTCAAAGTTATTACATTAAAAACAAATATATATTTATAAAACAGTGGAGTTCAATGCTGAATACACTAGTCAAGCAGAATCTGCCATTGACTTGATTCACTCACCAAAGTCTCTGCATTGTCCTCTATCCGTCGTTTGCACATTTTAAACTAAATATGATTAAATTTACATCATTTAAATTGAAACATTTAATTTCAGATAGCTTTTTTGTAGCTTAACAGTAAAATGAACAAATAAAAGGGTACATTAAATTTGAAATGACAATCTCTAAAGCATTCTCAGATGGGATGGCGGGCCAAATCAAAGGTTACCATGGGCCAACTTTGGCCAGCGGGCCCTAGTTTGGCCACCTCTGAGCTAAACTGATTTAAAATATAAAAATTAAATTATTAATAATAAAAATAAAGAAATTAAAAAACATATAAATAATAAAACATGTTTTGTAATTAAATATAAACAATTACAGTTATTTAAAAACATTCTATGAATCCTCTCAATAAAATATTAGCTCATGAATGCAGAATTTATGAGCCAATGTTAACTGAGAGGTGGGAAGATCCAGTAGGTTTAGATGGAGTAATTCACTTAACTAAATTAAACTGAACTGAACTGTGACATCTATATTAGTCATCTATATTATAATATCATCTATTATAACAGAATCAGTTTTGTTGTATTATCCAAAAATGTTCCAGATATTTTGTTTTGTACCCCCTCTCTTTTCTTTATCTTCATGTTAAGCAAAATCTACATAGTAAACAGCACAATAAAATAAAAAAAACAGAATTGCCTTGTATGAAGTAACTCTTACCTCAAATATACTGTTAAAAACACCCATATA
>CAIGQQ010004837.1:12099339-12115007 GCA_903798035.1 Danio albolineatus | reverse complement strand
TATGAAGTAACTCTTACCTCAAATATACTGTTAAAAACACCCATATATAGACACACACTCACCAGACATTTGGCTGCAATCAAAAGATGCAAATCCAGGGAAGCATGAGCATCCCCAATCTGTGCACTGTCCATTCCCGCTACACAAACTGGGACACCTCAGCGAAACCAGAACATCACGGTTCTCCTTTCTCCAGTCGACCTCCTCCAGGAGCCTCCTCTCGCACTCATTCTCCAGCAGCGCTACAGTGGCTCCAACCCAGGCCTGGTCGTCTTTAAGCTGCAGGTCGACCACACACATCTCCACTGCCGGCTCCATCACATCACTCAGCAGACGCCAGCAACCAGAACCAACCGTGGAGTTCTTTAAAGTGCCCTCGCAGAGCTTCCGAGCCTCGCGTTCAGTCAGACCTAGTGAGTAAAGTTAGCAGGTAAAAAGTAGCAAGTAAAAATGCTGAACGAAACCAATAGGACACATTTAAACGATCGAATTAAAACAACAATAAAAGTTGCAATAAAATAGACATTAAAATTCAATAGCCTGGGAAAGTGTTACACTGCAAAAAAAAAAAAAAGTATTTTCTAACTTTTATTTCTTAGTTTTGTCTTATTTCTAGTCTGAATATCTAAAAATTCTTAGAGGTGCCCTATAATGAAAATCTGGGTATATCACGGCATAGTAGAATAAAAAAAGATCAGTAGCCAAATGTAAATGGCACACTGTGAGCCTCATACACCACTGTTTCCTTGTTCTCATGTAAATTCCATGAGTGTAAAACCCCAGTGGGCAATAGGCCAATCAGAAGACAAACTCGAGTCATGAGTAGGCCCACACAGAATCTGCGCGCGCAGAATTCCGCAGATTTTTAGCCCATCATTGATTCTGTTTATTCACTGGTGTAAATGTGTGTACATTTTTATTTATTCAGTTTTCAAATTAATTTCTGTAATATTATTGACTAATATGAAATTATTCATGTGATTTATTCACTATACAGTCTGTAAAGTAATATTTTCTGTCTTTTAGTAGAGATTTTATATGAGAGACTTGCTTTGTTTACCAAATAAAGTGGATCTGATTGGATTCGCATTGTAAGCATTAAATAAAAGTTAAAAATATGAAACTCCCAAAATCATTCCGCAAAAATCTGCAGATTTTTAACAAGATACTCCGCAGAAACGGCAAAAAATGTCCGCAGATTCCATCTGGCCCTAGTCATAAGCCATGCCCTCCTCATTCATCGGGGAATATGCACAGTCTTTTATTAATTTCAGTTAGCCAGCCCCAGGGCTTCCGGTTAATTTTCATCTCATACAAAATCGCCATGTTTAAGATCTGATTTCTTAAAATAAAAATAATAATAAAAAAAACAGCGATCTTCACTGCCTGGCTGAGATACGATATAAAGTGGGTATCCGACCAAACAAGAAGCACTGCATTAAATTATATTTTTCTGCACCATGTCTTTAAAACATAGAAATTAATTTTACCCCAGTACTTTCGATGGAATGTCTGCGCTCACCTGCTGCTAATGACGGGCCTGCGTTTAAATGGTCTTTCCTCTCTTTTTACACTTTAACAAACAAATGAATGCTGAAGTCTGTTAAACTGTTTATATTTTAATTACATTACAACATCGATGCTGTAAAATGAACCTTATAAAGTTGAAAATAGTCACATAAACTTTTTACCAGAAGTTCATCACTGGCTGAAAAACAGTGCTTCGTCCCAATTCACATGCTATCCGTTTCTAAATAGTATTTGAAAATAGAATAAGTATGTCCCCAAATCGTTGTATGTTGAAAAGAGTATGACAAAGATTCCTGGATGGTTTAGTATTACTATATTACTATAAAAAATATATTACTAAAAAATATTAAGTGTAGAACCGTCCATACTCATAACCGTTGATATTGCCCACAGTACATTGCGCGTTAGACGTGAACTCCAAACGCGGGTGAAAAGTGTAAACAAACTACAAATGTGATGGACGCGCGAGACCAACCGTCAAGTAGAGAGGCTTCGGTAAAGATGTTTGTATGACTGTTAATTAATATATACCCAACTGGGAAAATATTTAAATCGCATTTTCTGTGTTATATTTCATCTGCAATGTCTGAATGCATAATTATCCAAAGGTCTGAGGGTATTTCTCTGCATGAACGACTCGTGAATGGGAGATTAACCCGCGGCTGCTTCTCCACTAAGGTAGGAAATTAAATACGACAGAAATGTGGATGAAGTGTGGATGATTGACAGGGCTCATACCTAAGCAACACAACGATCTGTTAACGAGAAAGTAGTATGTCCCAAAGCTTGCATACTTTTGTTACACACTCAAAAAGTATGCATTTTATATAAATATATTAATATGTTTTATATTATATAAAAAAGTTAATAATACGAATTGGAACGCCCATTCATCCAGACCTGACGAGCAGCCAAGAGCACACCAACTTATATGCTGCTCTAAGATTATAAAAAAGCTCTGAGATCATTAACATGCATGCCGCATGCTGTGTTTGATAAGCCGAACTTTTTTTTAGTTCTACATCAGTGATAATTTGTATCCCTTAGTTATTTTAAGCGTATATTCCCCTTACTACGCGTGTGGGTCTTTTATTTTGAAACGCGAGCCCAAAATTGTTTACTATGGGTTACTGGGCAACGACATCACGAGGCATGTTCAAAATTGCTCCAGAACCAGTTCAGAACGCAAAATATAAGGTTTACAGTTTACATCTTTTGTTAATTTATCGTGTTCATTGTGAAGTTTTATGCTTATGTTTTAACAAACACGTGTAGACTGCTGAGTCTTGTCAAATCACTCAGTCCACATATCATATGTTTATGCAGAGGTTGATACTAAGTCAAACTTAAGTTAAACAATTTTAAATGATTAGTTAGCTTACCCAATTGGCAGATTACTTCGCATGTTTTAGGAGAAAACTCACTTAATTTTGACTATTTTGAATAGTTTTACTTGTCAAGAGAATGCTCCTTGATTTAAAAAGTTTTTTATATTTTTTAGATGAACAGAACCAGAAGAAAAATCTAAAATAAAAAGAAAAGCTGTTTTTTTGCAGTGTAAAATTAAAAATGAGTAATAAAGGGAGAGTTCACCCAAAATAACAATTATCACCATTTACTTTTTCAAAACATGTTTGAGTTTTTGTTAAACACGGAAGAAGCAAAGACTATAGAATACACAAGACATATCACTCGTATAGTTTTGAATGGAGAAACGTGGAACGGTCAATCCGTTTGTTAAGTGTGACGTCATGCGAAGGGGCTTCCTGGTCCAAGCGCTCTATCAGATTGTATGGGGAGACTAATCAAATCGTATTAATAAACGTTTACAAAGCGCTGTAATACTTTCGAAAATCACGATCGCAATATATAAATCCAGGCCTAATATCCGATGGCCAGAAAGCGTTACATTTTTTATATATCATTAAAATTTTGGTATTTGAGATGCAGCAAGCCCAGAGGCTGTTGTGTACACCATGATTTTATATAAAATTCACTTTAATTCACTTTAAAAAGTGGTAATAAACTAACATTTTTCCAATTCAAATGAGTAGCGGCTTGGACCCGGAAAGAGTAATCCATACGTCACCAATACGTCGCGACTTAACAAGCGGATATGGCAAACGAAGCCCCGACTACTAGTACAGGAGCCAATCAGCGATCGCTATAGACCAGGGATCACCAAACTTGTTCCTGGAGGTCCGGTGTCCTGCAGATTTTAGTTACAACCCTAATCAAATACACCTAAACAAGCTAATCAAGCTTTCACTAGGTATACTTGAAAAATCCGGGCAGGTATTTTGAGACAGGTTGGAGCTAAACCATGCAGGACACTGGACCTCAAGGACCGAAATTGGTGATCCTTGCTATAGACTGACATTTCTTGGACCAGACGTGTGCTTTTACGGTAGTTTTTTGTGGTCAACAAACACACTGGAATCTCAGCAAATACTTGCTTCACAGACATAAGAAATATATGCACATAAAGCTTAAAATCTCTACTTTTAAATGAACCAAGTGCACTTGAAAACAAAATTTTTTTGGTTTTGTAATCTGTATGAAATGCGAGGTACAGTCCGTCCTGTCAAAGCACATCACATGACAGCAGCAAAGGCCCACAGACTTGTAAAAAAAGAGTTGCTGTCATTTCTGAAGGAGATTAGCCATCAAGACCAAGTTGTGGATTACTTTAGAAGAGCAGCGCGATCTGAAGATCATTATCTAGAGGATGATAATATGTAACACGGCCATAAATGAGGTTGGAGTTGTAATTTAGTTCCTTTCGAGTGCACATGGGCATCAGCTCAGGCAACCTAAAAAAAATGCAGATTTTATTTTGAATTGGACGTTAAGAAATGAAACTTATGAGATGACTGTTGTTTAAGTTTATTGGTGGTTCCAAATATGTAATGTAATTGTAATCTTGGCAAACAGTTTTAAAGAATTTGATGTTTCCCCATTCAGACAGAATGCCCAAGCATACTGCCCGAAAGGCATTTCAAGGATGGCCGCTGAGTAAAATGACTTGCCTTAAAGGGACTTTGGAAGAAGTTATTTTGAAGAATGATGAAAACCTGTAACCGTTGACTTCCATAGTATTTGTTTTTCCAACTATCGAAGTCAATGGCTCTCTTCAAAATATCTTCATCTGTTTTTAACAGAATACAGGCAGCCATAAATGTTTTAAACCCCCCTGAGGGTGAGTAAATATTGTGTACATTTTCATTTTTGGGTGAACTACCCCTTTATGTCCAAATGAATAAGTTCAGAAATATAAGAAAGGTGCTTGCCCATACAGAGCTTGAGTAAAATCTTGAACTAAATTCCAGAAATGACTGGAAGCCAACAAAGAGATGCCAAAATTGGTGAAATATGAGCACATTTGCACCTGATTCAGTAGGCCAGGAAAACACCAGGGCATCAGGAGAAACCCACGAAGAATGGTCTTCTGGGAAATTATATGCAGACTCCTGGAGGTTTGGAGGAGACCTAGAGTGGAATTGACGGCTCTGGCGTTTCTGGCGTCTTTGAGATCTGTGTGGGTTTACGACACGTCTTTGATTTTGAGGTCTTTGGGGATTTGTGATGCGTCTGTGAATTTGGGATCTCTGAGCGTTTGTTCTGCTTCCCTGGGATGGGCGCTGTTGGATGGGCCTGATGTAAGTGGATCTGGTGTATTGGGATGTGACGTCCAGTGTAGGGATGATGGAGGAAGAGTGGATGCGGGTGGATAAGGAACACTTTGAGGAAGAGTTGGACGGTTGGTGTTTCTCTTGTTGACATTGACAGTAATTATGGAGACTGGAGTTGCTTTCAGTGATTGGGATTTTATCAAACAAGCTGGTGCTGGGGGCCAACCTGCATTTAGGCAAGAATGATAATTAATATCAACGGGATAGTTTGGACTAAAAAAAATTAAATTCTTGAAAAAAGTGAAAAGTTCAAGGATCATGTGACACTGATGATTGATCACACAACAAATTACTTTTTATAACATTAAAATAGTAAATTGACTGTAAAATGTTTCTGAATATAGAAGATTTTATTAATTTATTTATTTATTTTGCACAAAAATCATCCTTGATAAGCATTAAAAAGATATAGTAAAAACATTAAAAAGCAATAACTAAAAAATACATATAATATATAAGACATTATATATAATTATGACATAATATATAATTAAAATGAAAACTGATAGCTTTCGGAGTACTGAATATAAATAATAAAATGACACTTTTAATATTTACCATTTTTGTAAAAATAAATAGTTATACTTAAAAATGAAGCTTATATAATATTTAGAAACACTAATATTTTACAAAAATATGATAATAAAAATAATATTTTGGTACATAAATTCTCTTGGGGCATTAAAAAACTATTGATATAATTTTTTATTACACAAAATATAAACTATTCAATAAATAACATAACCACACACAATTAAATTAGCAGTTTTCTGTATTTTGTGATTCAATTTTTGTTATTTTTAATTTTTCTCAATTTATTTATACTTTGTAGTTGCATTATTGGACCTTAATCTTTCTTCCAACAACCTTTTAACCTTGAAAAGTTTCAAAAAGTGACTTTTATTAACATTTTGTAATAGTTTAAAGTGATGTATTGTCTGGGTTGGTGTTGTGTATTATGGTACAAACCCCTTGTAATGAACCGCCAGTACATTATCTGTTAATTTACAGACATATTTCTCTAAATATTGTTTTTTATTCATGACATGATTTCAAACTACTAAAACGTCAGTAAAAGTCCCTTCATTAAACTGTAGAGTTTAATTTTTAACATCAAAAGCCAACAGAGCAGAGATCAACATCCCATAATGCAATTCACAACCGTAAATATTGGTATTTTTTACAGTGTAGCATCACAATTATACACCATTATTTCTATATTGATGCATTCCTATAATCATCTACAGTATCTCTACAACTATTTCTCATAATTCTAGTGTTTGGTATTAAATACGATCAGTATTCTTAATGTTAAACTTTGAATATAGCACTAATTGGACAGGGTGAGTCTCACCTCCATGCTTTGATAAAAGATCTGCTCTCCTCCACAGTCTCTCCACCCTTTGTATGGTAGTCATTCATCGGCTGTCCATCAAAGGTCCCACACAGGCCTTCGGTGTGTCCTCTATCAGAGCCGGGGGCCCGTACAGTCACGCTCATTCCCCAGTCAGCCACATCCGCACGCACAAAAGCCCCAGACAAAAACGTAACCTGGACAGATATAGGAAGATAAAGGACAGGAAAAAAAATCTTGCTCTTTTAAATATGTTAGCTGAATCAAATGAACTTTTCTCGTCATCTCAACTCACATCAATCAAACTGACTGATAATATAAAAGTTAAAAAATGTACTTGAAACCTGATTAACTTTTTAAAACAAGTTAAAGTAACATAAAAAACCTTGTTGTCTTGACAGTTTTTTACAGTACACTGTGGGTGCCTTGTAGCTACTGTCTACATTCTAGTTATCATGCTCTCAAACTTAAAGAGATGATTTAGTTCATTTAAAAAAGGAAAATTCTGCCGTCTTTTACTCATCCTCCAGTTCTGTTGAACAAAAAGAAATGTGTATTGAAGAATGATTGAAAAAACAGCCATTGACTTGAATAGTATTTTTTGTTCCTACTATGAATGTCAGTGGTTGCTTTTATCCAGCATTCTTCAGAATAGCCTGTTTTGTTTTCAACAAGTTTAGAACCAATTGAGTGTGAGGAAATGGTGAGGATTTATTTATTTTTTGATCGGGTGAAATGCCCTTTTAAGATTAAAGCCAAAACACTAGGGTGAATTGTAGGAAAAAATCTACAGTTTACACCATATTTCTCAAGCTGACTGATTACATTAGGAACGGCAAACATCTTTTGTATTACAAGTTTTATTTCTGTTATGTTTAAATATGCAAATACAGGTATTATGTAATTAAATATGTGCTAATTCGCATACATTTTCTAGCAAAACATTCAGAGCATTGGATGAAATCAAATTCAAAATTCTTGATTCATGTTTTTTGGACATATTGTGAAAAGTGAAACATTTTAGGGAATTTTAGGAACCTCCGTTTATTGCTCCATAACTCAAAAAGTAGTGCAAAAAGCCAGAAAAAAAGCAACATACAAATTTTGTATAATAAAATGGTGTACAGTACATAATAAGGCAAATTACTTATGAACAAACCCTTCTGTAAAAACCTTCAGATTATACAGTAGATATGAATAAAACATTTGAGGTTTTCAACTCAGTGATGCAGAAATATTTAATTTTGAGGAAAAAAACTGTCCATAAAATATTAATTGTAACAGAAATCTACAAGAACACGTTGATAAAGTGCAATAAAAGAAGCAAATAAAAGGAATAGTTTACCCCAAAAGATTTAATTTACTCAAGACTTTATGAGTTTCTTTCATCTGGTACAAAACAAAAGAAGATATTTTGAGGAATGCTGTTAACCACTTCCATCCATAGCAAGTCAATGGATTCCAGTTTTCTTTATAATATTTTGTGCTCAACAGAAGAAAGAAAATCAAACATGTTTGTGACAAGTGAAGGATGAGTAAATAATGACAGAATTTTGAGTTTTAGGTAAGCTATCCCTTTAAAGTTTAAGGCATGACACTACAGGCAAAAACACACTTTCATGCATGTTACAATGTTCAGATTTGGTACTTTTTGGCTTTTTACAAGGTAGTTTATAGAAAAGATTTACATTTATCAATTTGTACTAGATCAAACGTGCACTCACTGTCACTTTGCGACCCTGGTAGGACTCAAAGACACGGATGCCACTTTTTTCCAGGTCTCCGTTCTTCACAGAGAGCCGTGGTTTTGTTTCTCCTGCCAGTCCGTTACACATGTCATACGCGATGACATGAGGTCCGTCTCTTACTGCGAAGCCACAGACACATGAAGTAGGATGAGCAGTCATGCCGGCACATTCCCACTGCCGAACATGCACCTCAAACGGCCGAGCAGCGCTCCGGTACAGCAAAAATGTGCCTATCTGATAGTTATCATACCTCCTGCCAACAAACAGAAAATCAGGATTGATTTACATTTGCATTGAAAAGTATGCATTTAAATACGTTGAATGTACATTTTTGAGAATGGTAGAGCTTCTACCTGCCATCAAATGTGATAATATGAGGATCTGTAAAAGTGTAACAGTGAGCAGATGGGACGTCCTGCACAAGAATCTGAGAGGAAAAGCAATTCATTTATTAAAAACATTTACAGTATTCACCTTATTCTCCATTTGAATCTTTTTGACTCGAGACTCATTCACTTCATTTTTAAGACGTTAAAAACAGCTTGTTCTGCTGCTTGATGTTGCAAACTGATATTTTTTTTATTGTATTATTCTACTTTGTCTGTATAGTCATACAAACACTTGTTTGTAGAGCGAGTAGTTAACGGTTTTCTGCAATTTATTATTCCTAGTCATTTCTCCCATAGGCAACTGAATCAGAAGTTGTAAAACAATCGCAAAAACGAGCGCACTTCAACATTAAATAAGGTCGATATTGATAGATTGTGTACTGGCAGTGAGTATTCATTTACATTAAGAGGGATTAATAATTTAAAATGAACATTACAAGTTTGAGTAGTTGAGTAAGTATGTCTCAAAATCATAAAAGAGAAAGTTTTATTCTTATTATTAAAATCAGTTTTAGATGAAAAAAAAGCTCACGGTGGCGCAGTGGGTAGCACAACAGCCTCACAGCAAGAAGGACGCTGGTTCGAGCTTCAGCTGGGTCAGTTGGTATTTCTGTGTGGAATTTGCATGTTCTCCCCATGTTTGTGTGGAATTCCTCCGGGTGCTCCGGTTTCCCCCACAAGTCCACAGACATGCGCTATTGGTGAATTGGGTAAGCTAAATTGTCCATAGAGTGTGAGTGTGAAAGAGTATGTATGGATGTTTCCTGATTAATAAAGGGAGTAATCTGAAAAAAATGAATGAATGAAAAAAGGTTAAAAGGGTAAAAACTTAAAACTATCAGTCCTCCAGTGAAATTTTTTTTTTTTCAACACATTTTTAAAGAATTTGCTAATTTCTATGTAATAACTTCTTTTGTCTTTGCCATGACAGTGCATACGATTTTATTAATTATTAAATAAGACACTAGTATTCAGCTTAAAGTGCAATTTAAAGGATTAATTAGGCTAATTAGGCAAGTTAGGGTAATTTGGAAAGTCATTGGACAACAGTGGTTTGTTCTGTAGCCAAATATACTAACTTCTTAAGAGGCTAAGAACAATGATCTAAACAGTTTTACATTTTTTATTCCAGGCAAACTTAAAGAAATAAAACTTTCTCCATAAATTATTGAATAGAAAATACTGTAACACACGAAAACATAATAATTTGGTCTTAATCTGGATGCTTCAAAGTCATCTGCAAATCTACAAGACTGTGTATGCTTGCCTGCATACTACATATGACTATGCATATATACTGTATAACCACAACTATATTTTATATTCAGCTATAGATAACTGTATATTCTTAAACCATATGTTTAACTGTAGTAGGCATGGGCCGGTATAAGATTCTGATGGTATGATAACCTTGGATAAAAATATCATGGTTTCACTGTATGACAGTATTGTGATTACTGCTCTAAAATATATTCTTTTTAAATGTCTGGCTAAAAAAACAAAACATTTTTCCCCCTTTGAACACAATATATTTTATTTTGAGAAACATTTAAAGTATTTTGGAGCAGTAAACATGTCAGGCTAAATAATTAAAGTAAATTATTGACTTCTGCGGTCTTCATTTGTTTCAAAAACACTGATGTCTTTACAATTTACACCTAAAAAACAAACAAAAATAAATAAATACAAAATTTTACACAGACCGTAGGAACGGTATAGCAGAAAACTTTGGCGGTATGAAAACCTTGATTTTTCCATACCGCGGTATACCTTGAAAACGGTTAACGTCCCATGCCTAAACTGTTGTTTTTTCAATCTAAACTGACCCACCTGCACACTTTGAGGAGTATATCCATTCCACAGGAAGTTGGTGCTGATTATGGGTTTGATGTGTATTTCAGTGCTTCTGTCTCCATCCCTCCATATATCCGTCACTGCGCTGTAGAGCACAGACGCTCGGCTACACGCTCCTTCATTACACGGGATTTGAGAAAGCTCGACTTCACAGGAGGACAGGACTAAATCAACACCCAGCTCCTTCTCACCTGCCAGTAGAGACGAATCAGACGGACAATATAAACCTTGGATGGCCATGAATGTCAAATTTAACATATGCATTATAAACCGCATATACAGTTGAAGCCAGAATTATTAGCCCTCCTAAATAATTTTCCCCCAAGTTCTGTTTAACGGAAAGAACATTTTTTCAACACATTTCTAAGCATAATAGTTTTTAATAACTCATTTCTAATCACTGATTTCTTTTATCTTTGCCATGATGACAGTACATAATATTCATTCATTCATTTTCTTTTCAGCTGAGTCCCTTTATTAATCTGGGGTTGCCACAGCGGAATGAACCACCAACTTATCCAACATATGTTTTACGCAGCGGATGTCTTTCCAGCTGCAACCCATCACAGGGAAACATCCATACACACTCATTCACACACATACACTACGCACAATTTAGCTTACCCAATTCACCTTTAGCGCGTGTTTTTGGACTTGGTGGGGAAACCAGAGCACCTGGAGGGAACCCACGCCAACATGGGTAAAACATGTAAACCGCACACAGAAATGCCAACTGACCCAGTCGAGGCTCAAACCAGCGACCTTCTTGCTGTGAGGTTCAGCTTAAAGTGACATTTAAAGACTTAACTAGGTTAATCAGTTTAACTAGACAAATAAGAGGAGTTAGTCAATGGTTTGTTCTGTAGACAATTGAAAAAAATTTTGTTTAAGGTGACTAATAGTATTGACCATGAAATGGTTTTAAAATTAAAAAATATAAAATCAAAAACTGCTTTTATTCAAGCCGAAATAAAACAAATAAGACTTTCTCTTCTCAGACTCTAATACTTCTGACTGTAAGTTATATGTTCATATAGGTTTTTATTGTGCACTGAAATACATATTGATGATGATATTGGTTTTATATCCTATAACCAAATATCCTTATATCCAAATATCTCCCGGGCACCGGTGACTCATCGGCGATTCTCTCAGATCGCGTCTCTGATAGTTCATATTTTGTGATTGTCACTCGCGTGCACGAGCACCGATTTGCCTGTGATTTCAGGCATTTGTCGGCGATTTCTTAAAACCTGTCGGTGAGTCAAAATCGGGGCTAAAATCATGCAGTCTGAATGTACTGTCAAATGATTGCAAAGACACCAGGGATTGAGAGAACATCAGACTGTTTACTGTCACACTAGTACTTCCTTAACTTCCCTACTCTAGGCAGGGCTAGAAGATCACAGCACACACTCAGACATGAGTGTCGATTGATGAACAGTCTATGTGAACAGAACAATGGATTATTTTAAGTGCAGCGGACACAACATTTCCTCCCCCCTCCCAAAACTAACTATGAAAAACAAAGTAACCCCATCTACACATGGAAAGTGGCCTCAAAGTCCTTCAAGTAACTTGGCCGGGATCTGTCACGCACTGGCCGTGGGGACTTAGAGTCCTGTCCTTGAGCTGAGGTACCAGAAGACATCAGGGGCTGAGAAATAGTGGATGGGACAGGTGGCACAGGGGAAAAGGCCAACGAGTTTGCATTTTGTCCATCAGCCTGGGGTCTTGCCATTTGCCATGCTGGTGAAGAGGCGGTAAATGGCATGCCCTCACTACTTTGTACCTGAATTGAAGTGGGCGCAGCTACTTTCTTAAGGCGGCTAGCATGCCACCGGGTACCATCCTCCAGAAGGTATGAGGCTCTGCCCATCCGCCGTGTAACCAGTAGGGGTTTAGACCAAAATGAAGCCAATTTATTGTTCCTATGTGGCTTGTGGACTCTCACCCAGTCATGGACTACAATGTCTGGTTCTTTGGCACGTTTGAGCTTGTCGAACCGTTGTTTCATCCGATGTTGATGGTGAGTGACATGTGTTTGAACCCCCGGGGGAAGTCTCTGAGGTGTACTAGGACTTAGTCTGTCTAGCGGCAAGTTCAGTTCCCTGCCTAGCATGAGGAAGGCGGGAGAGACCCCAGTGGTGCTATGCTGTGAGGCCCGATAATGAAGCAATGTGAGGCGGATGGCCTGCTTAAAAGTGTATCCTTGTGTCAGGTGTGCTCTCAGGCCATTCTTTAGAGATTGGTGAAAACGTTCGACACCACCATTGGCTTGCGGGTGGTAAAGAGTGGTGCGGATGTGCTGAATGCCTTTGCTATTTAGATAGGCAGAAAAGTCAGCGGATATAAACTGTGGGCCATTGTCTGTTGTAATGGTCTGTGGGAGGCCTCAACGAGTGAACAGCGAGTCCAGAAAGTCTACAATGATTTGTGAGGTGACTGAGCCAGTGGTGGAAAGTTCAGGCCATTTGGAGTGCAGATCATATGCTACCACTAAGTACCTCTGATTGTGAGGGACTCCATGAATCTCCCCACAGATATCCAGCTGCAGGTGCTGCCAGGGACAAGTGGGCCAGGCCAGTGGTTGGAGGGGTGGGGAATTTGGTTTGCCTGTTTTTCCACTCACGAGGCAGGCTGGACAATCCTTAACTAGAAGTTCGATGTCACTGTTGATGCCTGGCCACCAAACCCTATCCCGACAGCGCTGTTTCAGCTTCACTATGCCCAGATGTCCCTCATGCGCCAGTTTGAGCACACGCGCACGAAGGGATTCTGGGATCACAGTGCAAAGCCCACGTGCTATGCACGTGTCATTCCAACAAGAAAGCTCATCCTTTACACGGGCAAATGCTGAGAACTCTCCTGAAACTTGTGCAGGCCAACCCTCTCTGATGTAAATGAGGAGCTGAGAAAGAATAGGATCTTGCTCTGAGGCCGTTTTGAGCTCCTGGAGCGATACCATGCTCTGCAGAGGAGTGTGTAGGAGTTGGACAATGTCTGTTTCAGGGTGGTTAGCTTCATCTGTTATCCCCTGAACTGGGACAGAGCGAGACAACAGATCAGCCACTACATTTTCCCGACCTGGAAATGGGTTAAATTCCTTGTTCTGACAGCTTAAACCCCACGAATTCAATGACCGGTACAGCCAACAGACATTTTTCCGCATTCAAGGTGAGATTGTATTTGGCTAATGCATCGAAAACCTTTTTGAGGCGGCCATCGTGAATATCCTTGGTAGGCCCATGCACCACAATGTCGTCGAGGTAAATAACCACTCCTGGTATCCCTGCTAGTACTGTGGTCATGACCTTTTGGAAGCATGAAGGAGCCGAGGAGAGGCCAAAGGGCATCCTAGTGTACCGGAAAACACCCTCGTGTGTGACAAAAGCTGTCAGATTCCTGCTGTCCACATGAAGTGGAACCTGAAGGTAACCCTCTCTCAAGTCCAGTTTAGAGAACACTGTGGAGCCATAAAATTGGGCTGTCAGTTCCTCTGTTGTTGGTAGCGGGTATTTGTCGGGGATAACTGCGTTATTGACTCGCCGTAAGTCCACACAGATACGCAAAGCCCCAGATTTCTTTTTGGCAACCACCAGATTGGAAATCCATGGCGATGCGTCCACAGGTTCAATGATGCCAGCATTCAGCAAGCGCTGCAGCTCTCCTGACACACCCTCCCGCAGTGACAATGGGATACGGCGCAGTGGCTGAATAACAGGTGTGATGGAATGGTCAATAAGGGGTTGATGCATGAAGGAAGTGAGACAACCCAGTCCCTCGAACAGTGCTCCTCGTTGCTGTTGCCATGGTGCAGTCACAGTAAGGACCGCTGTTCCTTCTGTATCCACTAGGGCAAACCCCAGAGCAGAAAATAAGTCAAGCCCCATTAAATTTGCTCCTTTGTGAGCCACATGAAAGACAAAAGACTGTAGTGTTCTCGTTCCATAGACTACGGTGAGAGAAACTGACCCCAGTAACGAAATTGATGAATTTCCATAACCACATAAGGCTGTAGATGGTGTGGCCAGAGGAAGTTTTCTAAAAAACTTATTATAGGTGTCTGCATTAAGCAAGGAAACACTGGCTCCCGTATCCAGCAACAATGGGACACACACGTTATTTAACGTGACCGTACATGACTTGAAAGGCAGTCGGCCTGAGGTGACATTGTGGATAATGGCAGGTGAGTTCTGATTGGTGCGGGTTTGTGGTCTATTTGGAGCTGAACGACAAACACTGGCGAAATGATTTTGTTTTCCACAATTATGACAAGTCTGGCCCTGAGCTGGGCAGATTTGAGCTCTGGTGGCATGAGAATGAGATCCACAGTTAGCACAGGACAGTTTTTGACGTGGGCGTCTACGTTGTTGTTGTGAGAGTTGCATCACTGAGTCTGGAGCATCATCGGGTGCTTCTGCACCCCTGTCAGAAAACTGTTCAACTTGTCTGGTTGTTTCCATGACAGTTAAATGGTCTTGTGGAGGTTTTGTGTGGCTCATGAGTGTGGCTGCACATTCAGTAGCACTTTCCACTTGAAACGCTATAGCTAGTGCCTTCGATAATGTCAGGTCGTCTGGTTGTAACAGAAGGGTTTCTCTAATTTTGTTGTTATTTGTGTGCTCAATCAGCTGATCGCGGATCATCTCATCGCGCAGCTGCCCGAATTTGCATGAGTTCGCGAGCCCTCTCAGATCAGCCACGTACTGGTGCACGGACTCACCGTGAAGTTGGTGACGTCGGCGAAATATGAACCGTCGTAACAAAACATTCTGAGGAGCGGCAAAGTGTTCATTTAGGTAAGTAACACACTGTTCGTAGGAAGCCTCAGCCGTGTCACTTATCGTTCCGAGCACTCGTTGTCCCTCTGTGCCCAGACAATGTTGCAGAAGTGCTTTTTTTCGTGCCGCGCTCACCTCCGTGAGCCCCGCTGCCGTTAAATATGTCTCAAAGGACTGAAGCCAGCGCGGCCACGGTATTGGCGGGTCTCCGGGGAGAGCCAGAAAAGGCGAGGGTGGTGGTAGTGAAAAATCAGCCATCCTCGTCGCCAAAATGTACTGTCAAATGATTGCAAAGACACCAGGGATTGAGAGAACAT
>CAIGQQ010004837.1:12058658-12099329 GCA_903798035.1 Danio albolineatus | reverse complement strand
CTATGTGAACAGAACAATGGATTATTTTAAGTGCAGCGGACACAACACTGAACTCGGCATTAGCTGATGATTGATAATAAAGCTTGTTTGGCATGCTGTCCCAGGAGAGAGCCCTGAGCTTATGAGATCCTCAAGCCCTGGGCTCCCTCCCGTTTTCAGGGCGAGAGGGGAGTTTGAGCTCAGTTAGATCTCGATTAACTCACCCTAGCTTATTTCTAGCTAAATGACAGAAATGGATTAGTTCTTCAAGACGAAGATATTGAGATAAGAAAACTCTGGTTATTTATAGTGAGTTAGGAATCATCTGATTGGATGATCGATCATGAGCTGATGCTGGAACAGCTGAGAACAATCATAAGGCTGTGATCCTCTCGAAATTAGTTTATAAATAAACTTCACTTATGAATAAACTCTACTTAGATTTTTCAAAAAAACAATACTTACTATATTTATAATATTTACTCCCCTATTGTATCAGCTGGAAACAAATTGTGGCACACAACCCAAGGTGGCAGCTCTTACACACATATTATATCATCATTACATACATTATCATTATAGTCATTCTTTTTGTTAATGAATTCCGCTAGCTCTGGCGTTGATGACGTAAAAGTAATCATATTTATTTTTTGACTCTACCTTGACTACTTGTAGTAAGATGCAATGGTAAAGCGCATTTCTCAGAGGAGCATGGTAAAGGCACAGTGCTCTCCACCGTCAGTTTATACTCTCTCCCATCTTCCGAAATAAAGACGGATTGTGGCTTCATCTGGAAAACATGCACATAAAAAATTTAAAGTCTAAAACCTTCTCATTGAAGGATGTAACTGTACAAGGACTGAAACATACCTGAATTCCTGCATAAAACTCTTCACTCTCCACTGGGAGGCTTTGTATATCGGGAGACTCCAGAAAAAAGCTAATGCAACTGCAATGGATCTGAGACACATACAAACACAGGTTAAGAATCATAAATGTGAAACTGAATTGATGTGAATGATGGTTATAAAAAAAGTATATACTCTGTCTCCCAGTCGCAGGTTGATGCCATCCAGCTCAATGAAAGTGAAGGTCTCTATTGTAGTGTCTTTTCTGAGCTCCTCTCTGTTGCCCTCGGGAGAGAGTCGCCACCATGTCACTATATATCCCATAGAGCTGGTTACATTACTGTCAGCAAACGTACACTTCAGGTACACACCGCTGCCCGAAAGCTCAGATACTATTAATGGTACTGCAGCAGATGGGGGCTGTAGATCTGGGGGATAAACAACATTATATATATATAGACCATTTTGTGTTTTAATTAATTGATCACCTGCTTTAAAGGCACAATATGTAAGATTATTTCAGTAAATTATGTAAAAAGTTATATATTTTGCTGACTTATGTACTGAAATGATCCCAAATGCTTAGAAGAATGTTTGAATCCAGACAAACTGTATGGCCGTGCTAATGATGTCACACACCATCTGAATTTAACCCTTAAATATGTTTAGTATGACAAAATAGCGCTGCTTCAATGTACTTCAGATATCTAAATATGCATCTACAGGCCACTTACTGTAATTAGGTACACTTCTTTAACTCATCTTAAGGGGACAGTTCACCCAAAATATAAATTCTGTCATCATTTACTCACAGTTGCAGCTGCTAAGGATGCTTTGAAGCAAGTGGTGAACAAATGCCAAATTCCTCGATCAGAGATGAGACCATTTATCAATGTTTATATTTTAAACAAGTGGCAAGAGGAATGGGATACATTGGAAAATTATAAATGATGTGAAATCCAACCTAAAATCTCACACAGAATTTTAATACATTATAAGACTAGGTTAGATCAAGTGGATTTTACCAGATGTTGTATTGGACATACAAGACTAACCCATTCAATAATTTTCTTGTCGGCTTAGTCCCTTTATTAATCTGGGGTCGCCACAGCAGAATGAACCGCCAACTTATCCAGCATATGTTTTACGCAGCGGATGCCCTTCAGGCTGCAACCCAACGCTGGGAAACATCCATACACACTCATACTCTACGGACAATTTAGCCTACCCAATTCACCTATACCACATGTCTTTGGACTTGTGGGTTAAACCAGAGCACCCGGAGGAAACCCACGCAACCACGGGGAGAACATGCAAACTCCACACAGAAATGCCAACTGGCCCAGCCGGGGCTTGAACCAGCAACCTTCTTGCTGTGAGGTAAACATGCTACTCACTACGCCACTGTGGTGCCGTGGAATGAACTCTCTTTTGGATATTTTAACCAAAGTGATACTGGAAAAGATTTTAGAAATTTTATCATGTATTAACACAAAAAAATTGTTTTTAATTTATGTATTCATTTGTTTGTTGATTTTTAATCATGTATTTATATATATTCATTATATGCCATGAAAATAGCCTTGGTTGATAACCAATAAAAAAAATACATACATACATATTTACTCACTGTTTACGTGTTCCAAATCAGTTTAACTTTTTTCTTCTGTTAAACGCAAAAGAAGATATTTTGAAGAAAGCTCAAAACCTATAACCACTGATTTGTATAGTATTTATTTTACAATGGATGTCAATGGTTACAGGTTTTTTAGCTTACATCAGAATATCTTCTTTTGTGTTCAACAGTATAAAGAAAATCAAAGTTTTGAATCCACTTGAGTTGGGTGCGTAAATAGTGAGTAAACTTACATTTTTTGGTGAACTATACCTTTACAAATATCATTCACTCTCCCTCATGTGGTCATAAGCCTTTATGAGTCTCTTTCTTCTGCCAAACACAAAATGAAGATATTTTGAAGAATGCTGGTTGTTAAAACCCATTAACTTCCATGATAGGAAAAACATGGCTATAGGGCTATGTCCGAAATCACCTACTTACCACTGCATTTGAATTTAAAGGTACTATTTGGCTGTAAGAAAAGTATGTTCTACACAGTATGAATGTCAGTAGTATGAATGGAACTCAGACGTACTACATCCGCCATACTGTCATGATCACGTGACCTACGTCGAGTTGCGTCAATTTACTCCCATTCATTAATTCTCTTGCAGTGCTGCATGGGATAGCAAAGCATCCATCTGATGCGCACTTCTGAATCTCGCTGGAGGTAGTAGGTCATTTGTTACTTCTCACATACTGTTTTTTGAATCCTATGAATTTGGACATACCACTCGGCTAGAATACTGTTTTTAGTGTACTATATAGTATGGAAGGATGTGATTTTGGAAGGAGTCTAGCAGTCAATGGGGGCCAGCTATACCAGCATTTTCTAAATATCTTCTTTTGTGTTTAACAGAAGAAAAAAGTACTAAGAAGTGAAAGGCAGGTAAATATTGGCAGAATTTCTTTTTTGGGTGAACTGTCCCTCTAAATAACTACTTTTAAATAACTAATTTAAACCCATTAACTTCCATGGTAGGGGAAAAAACATTCTTAAATGAGTCAATGTGTGCCAGCTACCAGCATTTTCCAAAATATCTTCTTGTGTGTTTAACAGAAGAGAGAAACTCAAGCAGGTTTATTTTAACCCTTCTTAAGTGAACGGGAGAGTAAATAATGGCAGAATTTTCATTTTTGTGTGAACTGTCCCTTTAAATAACTAATTAGCCAATGACATGGCAGAAACTCAATGCCTATAGACATGTATTTGATCTGCGGAAGGTCAAACTGAGCAACAGAATGGGGGCAGAAAGGTGATATAGCATGTGACTTTAAACATGCTATGGTTGTTGGTGCCAGATGGGCTAGTCAGAGTATTTGAGAAAATTCTGATCCACTGGGATTTACTGTACTTTCACACACTTGCGTTTATTTCCAGTGAAAAACAGTTCTCTGGGTGAAAATGTCTTATTGGTGCCAGAGGTAATAGGGAAAATTGCAAGACTGGCTCAAACTGATAACTGAAAGCAACACTAACTCAAATTATGATAAATATACTCTGACACAAATTAAGAGACCACATCTTGAGGATTTATTAAGTATGGATTTGAGTAAAATGTTAATACTTTATTTATTCTCTAAATAAAAACATTTTATTCCAGAAAATAAAATGAACAAAACCATTTTATTCCAGAAATTTTTTATTGAATTCTTATCATTTCTCAAGCTAAAACATTGCTATTGTGTTGTCTAAAATATATAAACATCCAATGAGATCTGAGACTGACAGGAATTTTTTAGGTTCAGAACAAATTTAATTTTGATTTATGAAAAAAATGAGTTTTAGAAATCTAAATTCTCTTTTAGTTTATGTTTGCTTTATGCCTGTAGCTATTTACACAAGACCACAATAACATATATGTACGAGAAGATCATAACAGAGAAGATTAGACATCCATTACAGTGGATTTAGAGAGTCTACAGTACAAATTTTGAGTGAAATGGAGAGGGATAAAAATGACAGAATCCTATTTACTGTATTTGCCCTGCCAGTCATTATTTCTGAAACGGATAAATGTTTGGTGCTGCTTCAAGAAAAAAGAAAAAAATCCAAAATATAGATTTCAAACCAAACACTTAATAATTTCTGCTTCACTATCTGTCAAAACATGCTTTATGTCTGCTGAAGGCCATACAGATAAAGTCAGTGTTCGGAAGGGCTCCGTTAAAAAGAAAAGCAGGTGAACGTCTCTGTTGAAGAGCAGTAAAAGGACCACTTGTGTTCGGCTGCCAAGGTAATGATCAATCCCACAGCAGAAACACAAAGACAACACAAACACATTAACTTCTGCAAGATTCATTAGCAGAACAGAACACATGGGGGCAGGAACATTCCATTTGATTGCTAAATTGTTTTGTTGCCTGTGAGACGAAGCACTGGAAATCATTTCAGATTCAGATTTCAACTGTGCAGTAGTTCAGTTAAAGGGATTGTTCGACCAAAAGTGAAAATGTGCTGTTTACTTGCTATAGACCATTTTAATGTGGTCATGTCATTGGCCCATGATCTTTTCCTGCTTGTTATCAAACTATTCATTAACTGTAACAAGAAGCAATTCAATAATAACTTAATGTTAAAACAGCTATGATAACATTATTTATCAATTTGAGGCTTTTTTTGATTCTTGGAAGCTATAGAAATTAAAAATGTGAAACAAGAAATACGATGGGACTGTTGTTTTTAAATACATCCCTCAAAATGGTCGGAACATTCATTTTCCTTCAGCTTAGTACCTTTATTCATCAGGGTTCACCACAGCGGAATGAACTGCCAACTTATCCAGCATACGTTTTAGACAGCAGATCCCCTTCCAGCTGCATCCCAATACTGGGAAACATCCATACACACTTATTCACACACATACACTACGGATAATTTAGTTTATTCAATTCAATTCATCTATACCACGTCTTTTGACTGTGGGGGAAACCAAAGTACCTGGAGGAAACCCACGTGAACACGGAGAATATACAAACTCCACACAGAAATGTCAACTGAATCAGCCAGGACTTGGATTAGCGACATCCTTGCTGTGAAGCTACAGTGCTAACCATTAAGCCACCGTGTCGCCCTTTGATAGAACAGTGAGGAAGATTTTTTTTTATCTGAGACTGTGGTCTTTGGTAATTCATAAAATGTAAATCAAAGGCTAAAGAGTGGAAATTACATACATTATAGGCCTATAAGCAAAACAAAAGTAACACCCTGTTATGAGTTTTACAAGAAACTCCAGGCTGTTGTTATTATATTGTTACATTATGCAAAATGCAGTTTTTAAATATTGGACTTACCACTGCAGGTTCCATCCCTATTCCTTTGTTGGCCATCACAGTCAGTTTGACTGGCATCTGACATCTCTGCAAAATGAATAAAAGCTCAAGATAAATCTCTTTTTGACCTCTCCGTTGCTTTTTTAAGTTTTCAAACACTGATAACAAGGGTTTCTTATTTCAAGGAACACTCCACTCTTTTTTTGTATATAGGCTCATTTAACAACTCCCCTAAAGATAAACAGTTGAGTTTTACCATTTTGTAATCCCTTCAGCTGATATCCTGGTCTAGCGGGAGCACTAGCGGGAGCACTGATTCACTCACTGAGCACAGATTAGCTTAGCATAGATCATTGAATCAGATTGGACCATTAGCATCTTGCGGAAAAAAAAGAGTTTTGATAAAAAATTGCATGACAAAATGTCATGACCGCAAATGATTTTAATGGTCCCATAAAATTAAAATAAAGTTTTTTAGATGTTAGTATGAGCTAGTGTGCTCCAAAACAAAAACAATTTGCGTTTAAAATAAATAAAACTGACATAAACACATAAAGCTTGTAGTTTCTCACGTCTGCCTAAATGGATCAACATTTTATTAAAGTCACCTCATACATCTTGACCAATCAAATGCTCTCTAGTATTTGACATGCCCCGCCCCCTTCAAGACACTTCTCGTTTGCTTTTAATTTGATGCACTTGAGCTCAACCACTCTCACTGATAGAGCTGTGGTAAAACAAAATGCCATTGGCTGTTTTTTTTAAAGGGGAGGAGCTACACTATGTCCCACCCTCTCTTCATGTTTCGGTTAAGATTACTTCAAACATCGATTTAAAAATGCACATTGCAAAGCACTTCACGGGACCTTTAAGGTACTTCAACATATTTTAATAACCCATTTATCAGGTTTCAACTAAAATGTATAAGTTATAAAAAATTCAACTTAATATTTTTGGTCAGTTTGAGATGACTAGAAAAGTTAATTTGGTTAAACTAAAAACAATTTGGCAGCAGGATTTTGTCACACTGTATTCTTAGGTACTGTAAAGCTTGTCCTTTCTGAAGTTACATCGTGTAATAAGACCAACTGAAAAAGAAAGCTTGCTATTTTCTAGGTCAATATGGATAAAAACTATACTCACATTCTGGCATAATATTAATCAAAATGTTGCTGTTGTACCATAACTGCAGAAGGCATGATGATATAAGGCAGTCAATACTTCCGTCAATATAACCAGCATAACCACCTGCTTGCACAGAGAGCGTACCATGCAACCATAGAGCCATTTGAGAATGCAGAACTATTTTCAGGCACTTCGTAATATCATTGCGGGCTTTATTTGTGATTTTAACATGTAAAGATCATGCGGTTTTCCTAAAGGGTTATTTCACAGCCTTTAGAACCATCATGCACAATAATCATACTAACAAAGTGAATCCCAATATTTTCAATACTCAAAAAAGTACACCGACTTGCCTTCAGCACAATATCCCATGCATCCTTGTGTTGGTTGGAGCAAGTACACATAGAAGTTCCCACAGTTGCGTACGGTGACAGGCAAACGGAAAAGACAACAGTCTCTACTGCCGCTTCCCAGAAACTGCCAGGTAGCACAGGCCGTCATCTGCTTCACCTCTAGAGGGCCTGGAAGAGTCTCTCCATCGGCCAGAGAAAGCCACACTGGGGCCTGTGTTCCACATTGATTCACCTGTAGGATTTACCATCGTATAGAAACATTACTGTAAACTTTATAGTACCTTTTTGTTCTGCAGCATAATAGATTTTACACATAAATCACATAAGAAAGACAATAAACAATATATTAGGGCTGAACAATATATGGTTTACACATCAATATTGCAATGTGTGTATCTGCAATAGTCACATCACAGTTCATTATTATCTATTAAAGACTAAAAGACATAATATTTTTATTTCTTAATTATTTATACCACAATGGCCATGTTTGCTCTTTCAGTTTCTGGACTTGAATACTACTGGACTCCCTAGAAAACCACAAAGCACTGTATTTTTATTTATTTATTTATTTATTTATTTATTGCTTGTTATTGTTTTGAATATATGCAGATCCTCAGCACAGAAAAGGACTTGACCATCCCAGTCGATCTAAATTATTGATATCTTTCCAAACAGCTATTCAAATCCTCTTGTGAAGTTATATTCATATAATAATATATAGCGCAGTAAAACTAAATATTGCAATGTCAGATTTTTCTAATATCATGCAGCACTACAACATCAGTAGGACAAAAACAAATGAAAATTTAAATCTGTTAGTCTTTGACAAAGGGACCCTATACTGAGATCCTGAGGGAACAGAAACATGGGTTATTAAGTCATAACATAACAGAGGCATTGTTCAGCAGGCAGGAGCGTACTGTACCTCCACACATTTAGTGGGCATACGGGCCGGCTTATCAAAGATCTGGAACTGATACCATCCGGGAGAGAGTGAATGATCACAAATGAGCTCCTGCAGGGCAGACTGAAGCAGCTGCTGTGAGCCAAAGCTGGTGCTCCTGTAAGGACTTTGGAGAACAGTATGACCACCTCGACTGCATTCAGGGGGGTCCGCTATAAAAACAGAGTTAAATTTACTCAGTAATACACAAAATAGACTGATAAAATCAGTGGTGGAGAGACTAATGAAAAATCATACTCAAGTAACATTACTTACTCAAAAATGTAGTGCAAGAGTAAAGGTATCTGTTGTAAATACTCTGAGTAAAAAGTAACCCTTTTAAAAGTACTCAGGAGTAGTGAGTTGTGAGTATTACATTGTGAAAGGTCGAAGCATTTACATGCAATTTGTGCATGTGTGTGTTTGTGAAAACGTAACATTCTGTAGTGCATTTAGTGATTGTTTAAGGCCATTTGGTGAATTTAGTCATCATACAGTAAACATCTGCCATCTTATCATCAGTGACATGCAGTCTAAACACACTGTAAAAAAGCCAGAACAACAACAAAAAACATATTGCTTATTTTGCTTTTGCTGCACCGACCTATAAGTATTTGTCAGCAATACAAAAAACATTTAGTTGGGTTAACATAAGATTATTAGTTTTCTGGAGAGGTGAACTACTCTGTAATAAAACATTTTGAGTTGTGCCGACTGATTTTTTTTGTCTGCAGAACTGGAATGCCTGAAGTTGAACAAAATAAAACATAATCCTTATTTGCTTTTGTTACTTTTTCATGTACTCAACATTTTTTTCCTCACCTTTAATGGATGGGACAGTAGAGAGTATAGACAGGAAAGCATGGGGAGAGGAGAGAGGGGAAGGATCGGCAGGACCTCGAGGCAGGAATTGAACTCAGGTCGCCATGAACACCAGAGTGCCATGTGTCGACGCACTAACCACTACACTATTGGCACTTATGTGTACTCAACTTTTAAAAACATCAGTTACACTGACCTAAAATGTCTAAAGTTGAGTGAACAAAAAACTAATTTGGCAATTGGTACTAAGAAATAATACATTATCAAAACAAACAAACAAACATAGTTCAATTGAAAAAACTAAAACAGAGACAAATGTTAACAAAACATTTATTTAGAAACAGGAAAGGAGGTAAAACAACAATAACGATAAACAAGACAAGAATCAAAACATGGCAGGACAAACATGGAAAAATGCTTTGTAATGCTTCACATGAGTTCTTTTTTCAATTAAACTGTTTGTTTGTTCTGATAATGTATTATTTCTTAGTACCAATTTCTAAAAGAGTTTTTTTGTTCACTCAACTTCAGGTATTCCAGTTTTGCAGACAAAAGATTTTAAGTTAACACAAAACTTTTGTAAGAGAGTAGTTCACCTCTCCAGAAATCTAATAATACTTTGTTAACCCAACTAAATGTTTTTTGTACTGACAAATAATTTTCAAAAGTTGAATGAACAAGAAAAAGCGAAAGGAAATAAAGATTATGTTTTTTTTGTTGTTGTTGTACTGGCTTAATTGTTTTTTACAGTGCAGTCATTCATTCATTCATTTTCTTTTCGGCTTAGTCCCTTTATTAATCCGGGGTCGCCACAGCGGAATGAACCGCTAACTTATCCGGCATTTGTTTTACGCAGCGGATGCCCTTCTAGCCACAACCCATCTCTGGGAAAACAGTGCAGTCATTGCATGTAAAAAAATTGCATAATGGTCTTGAGGTTCTGTATAATGCGATTTTTCTATGTACGATTTGATTGGATGGGAATCACAGAACTGATTTTTCTACTTTAGCCAATCACGACAAGACAAATAATTAAGTAGTGCCTACAGGTTGAAAAAAAATAATGTAAAAGTACCGATACAGCAGTAAAACTGTACTCAAGTGAAAGTAAAAGTACACATTTTTAAAACTACCTAGTAAAGAAAACTACTCAGTAATTTGAGTATTTGTAATGAGTTACTTCACACCGGATAAAAAACAGTACTGAGATGACGAAGACAATAACTTACTGGGAAAAAAATCAGATTGTCATTATGAATATATTTACACTTTTAATTTACACATTTATTTTGTTTTTTAAGAAAGTAATAAAACATTAAATTAATTAATAATTAAGTTTACAACCCAAAATAACTATGGCTATGGCTGTCCTGAAATATCATCACCAATCCCTTTCTGGCAGAGAGTTCACAGATGACAAGACAAACTCAGTGGCAAACACAACAAGCTTCTCGAATATCCATGCTAGATCTGAACTGTACTGTGCTTCATGGAAGAACTATTTTCATATTAGCTATATTTGCAATGCATTGTGCTACAGGTGTGCATTTAGAAAGAGTAAAATTACATAAATAGCATGAAGATTCAAGTTTGAGTCCATATGTTTAAAACTAAAAAGGAAACATTTGGTAGGAATGATCAGTAAGCCTATGATTTTGGAAACCGGACATTTGCTAAAACCACAACAGAAACATACTGTACATACAGTATGCATTGAATGACGTTGCAGGTCATGTGATGTCAACAAGACATCTTTGTGGAGCAACCCTCTTAATGTAGAATAAACTGTTTTTGATTTCCTAGAAAACATACTTCAATTTTCATCTCGAAGGTATACGTGTGTTATTTATATTACACAATACTGCCATTCATTTCTGTATGTGTGGAACTTGAGCAAAATAATAATAATAACAATGAGGGCATGATTACAAAATAATCACGTTTATAAGGCAATTTAATTTATTAATAACAAATTTAGCAGGGGGGTTTAATAACTTATTATTAAAGTAGCATATCTCTCTCTCAAAACAGCCTGAAGTGGCTGATCATTTAGTCCAAACTAAAATCGATCGACTTACCTTTCTGACAGCTGACAGTTTTTACAACAATAAATATAATAGCGAGGCAACACTCCACAATCACGTTTAGATGCATTTCCTTCTCTAAATCCCTGTTGGAAAACTTTCATGGGCTGTCCACAGCGATGATACGGTCCAAAATAAGTTAAATCGCGAACTGAAAGCTGGCAAAGGAATATTTGATATGTCTTCAGCGGTCTTTGAGGCGAATAGCGAGCGTGTCATGGGCTGCTGTCTAGACCACACACACCTCCTCCCGCTGGAGCATCTCGAGCTGTTGCGTTCTCCGCTGCTCGCTCAAAATCACACACACATATTTTAACCCAGACTTTTTAAAATTAATCTAATAAAATTGACCAGACGTGTCTTATGACGCATTTGTAAGCTAATTCCGGCGCCATTTCCATCACTTTTTGACGCCAATAGTTTTGTTAGCCTGAGTTTGATTAGCCTACCACTAAGTGTGCTTGTTAGTGAATATTTTTTAGGTAATTTTTATGTTGGGAAAATAAAGGCAATGTGTAGGCCCACTAGAAACCCTCACTAAATTTGTAATGGTTTAGTGGTTTTAATGGAAACCTAATGACCCTTTTAGGTTTACACTGTTTTTTTGTTTATGTCGTCTGTTGGTGGTAAACATTTGTTTTCAATTATTAAAAGTGGATTGCTCTTAAATTTGTTCAATTGTATTTGTAGTAGAAACTAAGAACTTATGTGAGTTTTAAAAATATAAAAGTTATAATTTTATGCAAAACAAAAATTAAAAACTGGCCCATGCGTTAGACAAAGAGAACATTTATCAAATATTAAACATTGTATGTTTTTATGCAATTTTGACAACAAAATGTGAATTTTATCTGATATTACAGGAAAAAAACAGTAATGTAGTTTGAGTGTGAAACCCGAGCTTATATAAAAATTGTCCAGAATTGACCACAGATCAAGAAACTCCCAATAAGAATGAATTTTATTGTCCTGTGATATCCAAAATGTACCTTCCTTGCAGTCTGAACGGAGAACCAGATGGCAATATTATTGTCTGTAGTCAGAAAATGTATCTGTTTTAGCTCTCTGCCTTTCATTTTTAATATATGGTGTAATAAAAGAGCTCCATCATGCACCTACAGTAGTTTTTAATCAGCTGCAGTTCACAAAATTAAGCATATACTCTAAATATTGTGGCATTCTTCCAAAATTCACAAGATGTGGTGCTTATGTTGAGAAACAGCTGTCTAATTAAAAACTGACATTACCGTGTATTAAAAAATAATTATTCTTCACTGACTGTCCATAGCTGGGCTGCTTATATCAACATGAGGGTAATCAGCAAAGTTCTGCTCTGAGAAAGTTAAACACAATCTGCTGTGTGATGCCTGCGAGACTTTGAGAAGGAATCACATAACCAGAGGCCATCTGGTAAACTGTTTTTATCAAGGGCGTGCCACTCCTTCTCAAAGAAGATGTGAATAACATTCACGGGATGAAGATTGAGCTCTGGTATAACACCATCTGTTTCTCAACGAAGGGTTTTGACACTCTGTATGAAATAATTAAGGTCTTCCACCACACTGTATTTTTGATGCTCATTAGACGGAACGAAACCACAACATATTCCTTGTGTTTTTACTCTGCTTCGGTTAAACTGGGTTAATTCAGCATAACAACTGTGACGCTTAATGAGAAAAGCAGATTGTTAAACAATCATCAGTGGCAAAACTTTTCCATGATCTAAAGGTGTGATTAGCAATCAAAATAACACAGATATTGCAAATGTATAAAAGAGAACTAAAGTGTTGTTAACAGGAAATGTACTGCTTTAAGAAGACACTATGTGATTTTCAACTTTTATGCTGTTAATTTTTGGTTTACGCTTCGTTTTGAAGGTTGCACATAGGCATTCTGTTGACACACATTCACAACTTACTGTCATGAAAGTTTTAAGAGAGTAGAAGACTGTTAAGTACCATCAAAATAATGTGTTAACAGACATTAAGGCATTTTTATAATACTGCAATGGCACGACATAGTTTAAAAGTTTAAAAAATAAAACACTATACACAAATTGTTCTTGTTTTGTAGATCAGATCACTTAATTGAAAATGTTTTATGTAGCCTAATATCACTTTTTTGACAGTACACTATAACCGCTTGTTAACTACGTGTATACTTGACCACTGTATCGTCCACCATTTACTCCACACCTTAACTCTTTCTGATTTTGATTGTAATGTAATAATGTGCACATTTTGTAAAGGTGCTTTGCAGTGATACATATTGTGAAAAGAGCTGTATAAATAAACTTGAATTTAATTGAATTTAAAAGTCACCTACTGTACATATAAAGTCAATAGAAAAACTTAAGAGGACAATCAAAATAAAGTGTCAGTGTAAAATGTAAGAGTTTAATTTTAGTCTGCTTATACAAGTCCCTGACAATGCAATGTCTGTGACAGTGATGATTCAAACATAAATCATAAATAAAAATACCCCGAAATCATGGAATATGACAAGGAATATGGCATATAGAAGTCATATTACTTTTAAGATGCATTTATGTTCTGTTTTTTTATTTTGTAGTAATAGAACGAGTAACAGAATTTGAGAGATTTTAGGTTTGGGTGAATTTTTCCTTTAACCTTCTAGGGCTTAGTGGCCACATACGTGAACAGCACATTTTAGCTCTTAAGTGGCTGTTTAAAATACTTTGAATGTTTTATATTTTGTTACAGACATAGAGTGTCATCCCGCTATGTTTTGCAGTGTATGTCTAAAACACTTTTTTTTAACTGTCCAAAATGGGCAAAAAATGTTTTAACTCTCTGATAGTCAAAACATGTAAAAAAAATGTATAAGTTATTTTATGCATTAAAAAACAGTCGAAAGTAAAAGTTTTTTTATGTAAATTCGGACGAGTCCACATCTATGGACATCATTTTTCTCTAAAAGTAACTCATATCAAAAGATGATACTTAGGTTTTATTCTAATTAGATTCCAATAAGCCCAAATAGCAAAAAGAAATAAAAAATGCATGTAAAAAACAACTTGGGCCTTAAATCACGAATCATAAATTGATGGGTTGTTTTTTAAAGTTATCATAATTTTCTCAATTTCAGTCCCAGAACTGTTCTTAAATATTGAAGTAGGCTACAATGTTAAAATCCTGTAACATTTTTACATACACTTTAAAAAGGATGACCCCTTGATCATAATGAATGTAATATCTCTATACTATATAAAGAGTATAGAACAAAGTCAAACCAATATAACAGAATCTGTTATTGATTGCTTTCATATTTCACCAATGTTCCTTTAAATAGTGCTTTTGAATGGTACATTTGTGTGAACTTGAACAAATTCACATGCCCAACATGCTAAGACCCAAATTGTTTTAGCTTGCACAAATTCAAAAATATGTGCATATAAAGATTACGGCCAACCTGGTCGTCCTACCACGAGCACGTGTGACTTGTAATGGGCAATTTGTGTAAAGAGCATTTGCTCTTTTAAAACTGACTCTCATAAAACCCAGGTGTGACCCTTTTACTCTTGAATGTGATCTGTCAGCTCCTACCTATGTCCTTCATATTCCTTCATTTTTGTAGACTGTTAAATATATATCAGTCAATGTCAAGGTAATAATCTTCAGTTTACAGAGCAGACTTAAAGGGATAGTTTACTATATAGTATATAGATAGTTAAAAGTATAGACAGTTTAAAAGGGCTTTGCGTAAACAAATGTTTTTTCTTGTTCAAAGTAATTAAAATGAGATGATTTTGGGGACAAATTAAGTGTTTTATTTTCAGTCCACTTAACGTTTTGTGTTAAGTCGTTGTGTAAACGATTTGTGTTGGGACAATATCAATGAATTGTGTGGACCCCTCCATTTTTTGGAGTGTAGAATTCAGAAATCAGAGTTATTAGCGATATAGTCCCTGTTAAGTGAACGGCAAAAAACGTTCACGACCTTAAAACCAATCTACATGTGGACAGGAGTTCACAGACGAAATCTGAAGGTCTCGTTTTAAAGTTTCTTAAAAGCTGTAAACATAACTGGCAATAAAAGGTAAACAATGAAGATAATAATTATAAGCCCTTGTAATTTTTTAGGTCTTATTGGTCAAATGTTAAAATGCTGGAGAGGTAACTGTCATTACCTTTATCTTGTTTTATATTTTTACAATTAATCTATTTTTTTATGAATCTATTTTTATTTTTGTTAATCTATTTTTAATTTTAGTTTTATATTCTATATTCATATTTGTTTGCACTACTGCCCTTTTGCACTGTCTTGTTTGTAAGCAGCGACGCTACACTGCTTTGGCAATACGAATGTACAGTTATTTGTCATGCCAATAAAGCTCTTAAAATGTGAAATGTGAAATGAAAGAGAGTTTACATAAGTTATTTGCTGACCTCTGCTGGTGTTGAGTAGAAATTACAATTGAACTTTTGTGTGAACTTGTTGCAAAACAACATCAACTTGAAAAGCACCATAACTTCAACAGAATAGAAGTAATTTAAGCCAGAAATAAAGCTGAATATGAATAGAAAACTAATGCTTTGCATTTTCAACAACAACTGCTAAAAATGTATAATAAACAGCAAATAGACCTGCAGACTATTATTGTCAGATTTATTTGTTTAAATTAATCTAATAACTGATGATATAACACATAAATTTTACTTGGAATAAAACATTTCTCAGTGTTCTCCATGCTTAAATGGACTTTAATTCATCGTTAGATGGTTGCTGAGGTGTCTCTTTGTTTCCTCAACAATGTCCCCACTGTGCTCCGTCCACACGCAGAGTCTCTGAATGAGAACTTGAAACTCTTGCTGCCTGGCAACCTCTTTTTGTTGTATCAAATGCTGCATGCTGAGCTGGCTTAATTTTTTGACCAAACACAGCAATTTGAACTCTTCGCCATCTACTCAGTCATCATGGCTGAATGACAGCCACTCTGCGGTTAAAAAAAAGGTAAGGCTTTGAAATGTCTGGAGGATAGAAATTGTTCTTGCTTTAAATCCTTTTCTTTCTTTCTTTCTTTCTTTCTTTCTTTCTTTCTTTCTTTCATTTTACAGTGAGGTTTACATTGATTTAAGGATTCTTTATTTTTAAATTAATCAAGTTCATAGAATATTCTTTTCTTTTTGCATTTTTATGGTTAAAAAGCTGGTTTGCCTTCATTCCTTTGAAATGGTTTATAGAAATAACACCTAATGAAAACATTTTTCTTTATTAGTAGTTATATTTCTTTCTTTTAGTGTTTTTATTCATTTGAAAAACAGTTCTTGCTGTGATTCAGTTGTTATTGGTTTATCATTTTGATTTAGTTATAAATTGTTTATTTTTTTGAAAAAAAAAGTTTGTTACTTTATGATTCTTTTAAAAAAAAAGGTTATTTTAGTTTAATCATTATTTCCTTTGAAATGTCAGCTTGATAAATCTAGAAAAATCTTGTATTTATATTTTGATTCCATTTTCTTTAATATTATTTAGTTAGTTAGTTAGTTTGCAGTGCTTTATAGTCCTGTTATTATAAATCTTTTATTTTTCTATTATATATTTTACTATATTTTATGTAGTTACGTTCAAATGATTTTGCATACATTGTAAAAAGCGATTAGTTGAAAAAAGTAAAACCAACTTGTCATTTTTAAGGTAATGGATGATTTAGTTTTTTAAATAATCACTTTTTACAGTGCACATGCACATTTAATTGTATTTAAACTATTCATTAAGATGGTCTGAAAGCATTACATAACATTTGTTTTCTGAATTATTCATACAGAATACTGTACATCCATTACAGATTCACAATGAATCTTTGTGACAGTACCATGTCTGTCGACCTTAGAAGAAAGCTGCTTTTTTCTGTGAGTCAAAACCTGATATCAAGCCGGAGTTGTGGACCCGTCCCATCACATCCAGCAGTTCCCTGTGATCCATGGAGCATCAAAGCCCCTGACTTCACCCCAAAACTGTACACATCTCTATGCCTGCCACGAATCAAGACCAAAGACATCCATCTGGTTAAAGCAAACGATAGTGTAGATGAAAAATCATTCATTCTGGAAAAGATTAACAATGTATTACCTGAGAAACTTGAGAAAAAGAGACATAAAGAACGACCATTTATCACATTCTACAAACCACCAGACTCACTACAGACAAAACTGCTGTTTGTGAGAGGAGGGACGTATCCGGTTGGACCTTACAAAAATCCAAAACCTCACAACTTCAGACCTGTAAGCTTCTAATATGATCATCATTATTTATATTGTCTGCATTGCACTCTATCAACACTAGATGACAGTCTTTATAAGTGATTAAACACTCCATATGTGATTGCAGTGTGAAGAGGGAACGCCAGAAATGGTGACTTCCTTAGAAAAGGATCCAGGCTGCATGAAGTCACAGTGCTTAAAAACAGGTAACATTATTTTCATCTAGATTTCATCTTTTAAAGATTGAAATATCAAACACTGAACAAGGAGTTGGTGTAAATTGTGTTGCAACTTGCATATTGTCGTCCATGTATCACTCTCAAGTCAACTGTTTAGTCATATCTCACATTTAAACTAATCTTTTATCATTAAAGATAACAATATTTATAAAAATTGAATTACAGTCTGAGCATCTGAGATTAGGCATGAATATAAACATTGCAGTCATGAATTTTATAGTATTACAGTAGACTGTGAGTGTATATTAGTATCGTCTTTTCCTCGCATTTGGCATCTGACAGAGAATTTAGACCTGAAAACTGACTTGTGATGTCAGACTTAAAGGGGTAGTTCACCCAAAAATAAAAATTTATACAAAGTATTATACAATTTTGTGAGTTTCTTTCTTCTATTGAGCACAAAAGAAAATATTTTGAAGAATGTTGGAAGCCAACAGCCATTGATATCTGTATAGGAAAAAATCCTATGGACGTCACTCCATTCATGTAGAGGACCCACTCTTTTCCTCTCCATATGCATCAGACACTTTCAGTGTGAGCGAGGAGTCTGTGTAAATGTGTACAGGATATGTTTATTTATGTATGTATGTATGTATGTATATATGTATGTACTGTATGTATGTATGTAAATATGTGTGTGCATGTATGTGTACTGTATATACTGAACACATGCACATCACTCACCGGCCACTTTATTAGGTACACCTTACTAGTACTTGCTTGGACGCCCTTTTGCCTTGAGAACTGCCTTAATCCTTTGTGGCATAGATTCAACAAGGTACTGGAAATATTCCTCAGAGATTTTGATCCATACTGACATGAAAGCATCAAGCAGCTGCTGCAGCTTTGTGGGCTCTATATCCATGATGCGAATCCCCTGTTTCACCATATTCCTGAGGTGCTCTATTGAATTGAGGTCTGGTGAAGGCCATTTGAGTACAGGGAACTCATTGTCATGTTCAAGAAAAATTGTTTCTTTAACATCAGAAGATGGGTACACTGTGGTCATTAAGGGATGGACATAATCAGCAACAATACTAATGGGCCCAAAGTATGCCAAGAAAATATCCTCCACACCATTACACCACCACCACCAGCCTGAACCGTTGATTCAAGGCAGGATGGATCCATGCTTTCATGTTGTTGATGCCAAATTCTGACCCTACCATCCGAATGTCGCAGCAGAAATCGGGACTCATCAGACCAGTAACATTTTTCCAATCTTCTATTGTCCAATTTTGGTGAGCCTGTATGAATTGTAGCCTCAGTTCCTGTTCTTAGCACACAGTGTGGTCTTTTGCTGCTGTAGGCCATCCGCCTCAAGGTTTGACATGTTGTGCGTTCAGAGATGCTCTTCTGCATACCTCTGTTGTAACAAGTTGTTATTTGAGTTACTGTTGCCTTTCTATCAGCTGGAACCAGTCTGGCCATTCTCCTCTGACCTCTGGCTTCAACAAGGCATTTGTACCCACAGAACTGCTGCTCACTAGATGTTTTCTCTTTTACGGACCATTCTTTGTAAACCCTAGAGATGGTTGTGTGTCAAAAATCCCAATAGATCAGCAGTTTCTGAAATACTCAGACCAGCCCGTCTGGCACCAACAACCATGCCACGTTCAAAGTCACTTAAATCACCTTTCTTCCCCGTTCTGATGCTCAGTTTGAACTGCAGCAGATCGCCTAAATGCATTGAGTTGCTGCCATGTGATTGACTGATTAGAAATTTGCGTTAAGGAGCAGCTGGACAGGTGTACCTAATAAAGTGGCCGGTGAGTGTATATATGTATGGGTATATTTATGTATGTACAGTATGTGTGTGTGTGCATAAAAACTGCTAAACTATTAACTTAAACTTGTCATGGGGTCTACTGTCGCTCTCTTGAGATTTGAAAAGCTTCTTTTATCCTCATTTATAGTTTTTTTGGATAAAAGCGCCTGCTAAATGAATAGATGTAAATGCGAGAGCCAATGTTTTCAAAGTTTGCAAAAAAAGAAAAACCAAACAAACCCAAATGTGATTTAGGTACATTTCCAACAAGCTGTTAGAGCGGCTAACTGTAGTATTGGTAACCTAGTAACCAACAGTAAACAAGGCCAGAATAATGTAGACAGCTCATTCGTACTTGCTGATTGTAATGTTCGTTATGTGAGAGTTTATCTGGCAAAAGTGTTTCCATCTCCCAATATTAATATCATTTTTCATACCAAGCACAAAACCACCTCAAGCTGAAAAACCTTTCTTTCTTTTTTTTTTTGCATTTTTTGCAAGTGATTTTTCTTCAAAATTTGCTACTTTCATCACTTGTTTCTCATGTGATTCTTCAAACTGCAATTACACCAGGTCATGCACACTCAGTGGCTGCTTTTTTTCCAGCATTCATCGATATAACTTACTTAGTGTTAAACAGAAGAAAAAAACATCAACAAGTTTTGAACATGTGATGACAGAGTTGTTATTTTTGGGTGAACTATCCCTTTATTAAATGGATAGTCATAAAATCCATTATATAGAACAAAGGTCACACACTGTACCTTAAGCAAGTAAACCTCACCCACTTATTTATTTCATTGACTTCACAGTCACTGACAGCTATCCGGACCTGAACTATTCATGTGGAGACACGGTCAGCAAAATAGACACTTTCAAACCTGCAGAGCTTAAGTGGGACCCAAGACTCATACTGCCAAAGTCACCATGGCCTCCAAAATCTGCGTCTTACACAGTGAGCAAACACACAACATTTGTATTAGTCTTCTGCCACTGAACTGATGATTTACCTTTGTGGAAACATTGAACTTGTGTTACAGAGACATCGGCGCAGAAGAGGAGTCTACAGTGCTTTAATGGACCGAGTTGAAGAAAAGCTGACAAACTCTTGGAGGAAATGAATCCATTTAGGACAAAAGAAAGAATGTAGTGCTGTGTCATTCAGACAAAGCAAGTTTAAGCTATTGTTGAAGTTTTAGGATGGAGAAAACACAGAAGTACTGTAAAATATTTGTTACGCTCTTTAGTTTCTGAGATGCATTTTGATATATTGTACAAACAAGCAAACAAACAAAATCTAATACTGCATTGCATATTATTGTTCGGCATAGACAAAACAAAATGTGAGCACAAACAGAAATACAGAAACATCTCAAGGTTTGAACAAGGCAGTTCATTTTATTTTTAATTTGATATATTTAATTTAGTTTGCCTTGTTATTAAAATATTGAGAAATAATACACATTTTATAGCATATGACATCAACAGACAGACAAACAGATGCACTCTAAAAAATGCTGGATTGTGGACAAACACAACATTTATTTATTTATTTATTTATTTATTTATTTGTTTGTTTGGTTGTTTATTTAATTATTTGTTTATTTATTTATTTATTTCATTCATTAATTTATATATTCATTTACTCATTCATTTAATATATTAATTCATGCATTCATTTGTTCATCCATTCATTTATTTATACAATTATTAATTAATTAATTTGTTAATTAATTAATTAATTCATTCATTCATATATACATTCATGGGGTCGCAGTGTTGCAGTGGGCAGCACAATCACCTCACAGCAAGAAGGTCGCTGGTTCGAGCCTCGGCTGGGTCAGTTGGCACTTGTGTGGAGTTTGCATGTTCTCCCTGCGATCGTGTGGGTTTCCTCCGGGTGCTCGGGTTTCCCCCAAGCCCAAAGACATGCGGTACAGGTGAATTGGGTAGGCTAAATTGTCCGTAGTGTATTTGTGTGAATGAGAGTATATGGGTGTTTCCCAGTGATGGGTTGCAGCTGGAAGGGCATCCGCTGCGTAAAACATATGCTGGGTAAGTCAGCGGTTCATTCCGCTGTGGCAACCCCTGATTAATAAAGGGACTAAGCTGAAAAGAAAATGAATGAACGACTGAATATTCATTCATTTATTTATTAATGCATTCATTTATATATTCATTCATTAATTCATTCATACATTCGTTTATTTATTCATAGTCATTCATTTATTTATTTGTTTATTCATTCATTTATTTGCTCATTTTTTATTTGAATTGCACATATTTGTTCTTTTTATTAAAACATTTAAACTAATACAGCATGCAACACAGATAATCATTTTTATTTTTTTTAAAAGGGTAGCATGATATTTAATTTTATGTTTATTAGAAAGTACAGTACTTACCTTAAAAATAAGTCCAATACAGATTAATAAACCTTTCTAAGAAATTATGAGTCACCATGTTAACCAACAATTATGAGGAACCATGTTAAGCCAACAGTTTAACAAATTTCAGCTAAGTAAAAAAGGATTTTGAATGCTAAAAACAAATAACATGCATTTGTTTTTAAACAAACAAGGGCAAAACAAAGATAAATTACACCTTTTTATTGTCAAACTTATACAATAACAGGGAAATATGATAATTATGTCTCTTAAGTGTAAAGATAACATAAAGAGGAAAAAAATAATAACAATATAAACACAGATGATCATTTAGCCTACATAAATATGCAGCAATTACTCAAACGCGTCTCTTTTTGTATTCATTATGCGCGCATGACCTCCGCTGACCAATCAGTTTAAAGGTAAACAAATGAGCTGCGGCGTGTGCGTGCTTGCAGGCGCGCTCTCGTCGGTCATTCTGCGAGCACAGCAGCAGCACGCAGAGCAATGAATGGCGTCTTCTAACCGAGCATGACGTTTGAACGGTAAGTTGAATGGGCGACTGACTTTAACGAGAGTTTAGCTTTAAACCTTTTATCCAGCCATTGTGAATGTTAACTTCTTTTTACTTTTGGCCAAAGCAAGTTTTGCCACCGCGTCATGAATAAATAAATTCGTTATACTAGCCCGACGCTGCGGGTCATGCGAGCAAAACTCATACGTTTTTCATACTCATTCGAGAGCTCCTGTCATATCGATTCGTTTATTTTTAATTTAATTTTGATCATTCTAGGGCACAGTAACTGTTTAGTTTGCGATAAAAGCAATGTCTTGCTGAACTTTAGACTTATTCAGAAAAGTTTCGATTCGACAGGTGGACGTGAGTGATTTCCAGAGAAGCTGCGTCAGCACAACTCTTATCACGCTCACTTTTATTGTTAGACCACCCTATTTATCTCTTCTCAGGAAGTGTTGCACCACTAAGATATGACGAATGTTGATAACTTTTATTCTTGTGGCTCTAACGTTACAGACTCCTAGTAATATCGTATTTGCATTTCTGACATGCTCTACTTTTCAAGAACTGTAGTTCAGTGGACTATCAAAATATATTACTGTTTTTCAATTCAAAATACATCCTAAAAACAAATCTACTTTTTAATACAATGACAAAAAGTTAAAAAAGTATGTCTTTAAGAGTTAAGCTTATGCTTAAATGAACAAATACATCTGTGGTGTGTGAATTATTTTTTTATTTGGTTGCTTTTGTGAACTACCTTAATTTCTTTATCACTTTCACAGAGAAAAAGCACAATTTCATTCTTAAGTAAATGTATTTTTATTCAAGAATAATTAGATATTTTCAATGAAAATTAAGCAAGACAATAAAACTGTAAAGAACACATTATACATTCAAACATTTTTTCAATATCCTTGTGTTCAGGGGCTGAATTGAGCTGAATCTTTGTCTTTTTTTTTGTTTCTTTTAAAAATAATAAACTGATAAGTGAAAATTCTGCCACAATTTACTCACCCACTTCTGGCTCCAAACCTGTTTTGAGTGATTTTGTTTTGTTGGTATTATGAAGAGTTTTGTAATCCAGTTTCCACTGACTTTCTCAGTGTTTAAGATATTATAGATATCGTTTTACATGATTTTTGAAAATATCTTCTTTTGTCCAACAGAAACAAATGTGAATTATCTCTTTAAAATATAATGTATATCAGGTCACAATTTTATTTATTTAGTTAGTTTTACATCAGCTAACACCGCTCATTGTGTTCTTATACATTTAGACAGCATATTGAAGTTTTTTTGTTTCCTTAAAGTAATAAGTCAAAATTAATTTATACCATGTTAAACATTGAGTTCTTGTCTAATGTAGTAATACAGTAGTCACTTAATACACAGCAGCTAATTGTTTTGTGAACTCACCAAGATATAGAGTTTATATAACACGTGTATGTGTATAGAAACACTTTTATCAAGTTAGTAGGATAAATTTATATGAAACTGAACCAAAAGTAAGCTTTTTCTATTCTAAAACTAAATGGTAAACCTTCTAATACATAATTGTGAAAACGTGGCATGCTTGATATGTAATCAGTCTATAGGCATGTGCGAACAATTGACAACCAGAACAGCAATGTCAGATATGCCTGGGTGATTAATTGAAGGTAAATTTTTATGCACATTTTATCAATAAAGCTAGATCTATAAGCTGTAGTAAATCTGTAAAAGTGCTGGCGCAGCATTTACTACACAAAGTCAAAGTTCACTGACAAGTTGGGCAATATAGCATTGACAATCGGAGACTATTTAATTTTTTGATAGTGAAATCTGCGAGAACCATTCTGCAGTAATGACAGCTTAGGGCTGGGCAATTAATCGAAAAATAATCGAAATCGACATTGAGAGCCTATAATCAATCTAATTTTCCCAGGTCAATTATTTCAATTATTTTCCCTACCGCGTGTAGAGTCATGTGACCCCACTGTTTATACTTGCATCAAGCGCAAGCATATGGTTCAGTGCAGCCTTCATGCGGTCTATACCTCTCTAATGTGTCTAAAATGTGTCTAAGTTGTTCAACACTGATGCTCAATAAATAATTATAGATCAAATTTAATGTGTGAACAATGAGGGCAAAAATAAAATTTAAATCTATTGTAATAGAGTTAAAATGTTCAATTAACCGAGATTTAGATTTTAGGCCAAATCGCCCAGCCCTATGACTTCTGTTTGCGTAGCTACTCCGTGAACTACAAGTCAGTGTCGTAGTAGGATTGTCAAAGGTATCGACTTCAGTACCGATCGATACTGAAATTTTAAAGGAGCATGACATTTGCAGCTTTTGTTAAATTTCCATTTTGATTTATCATCCAGCCCTAATATCAGACTAGGGCCCAATCCCAATTCATAAAAAATAAATAAAAATCGAATAAGTTTTAACCCCTACCACTTCCCCTTGGCTCTAGAAACAGAGTGTGAAGGGGAAGGGCTTCAAGTTTACCCCTAAGAAATGTGACAGCACTACAACACCTGCACACATGTCATCATATATCATCTCGATCTCTCGCTTCATGAGTTAGACAACAGCGACTGCTGTAGTTATCATGTCGATATAATGTGGCAATAAGCTCATAACTGTACTGTGCATTTACACCATGGCCATATTCATCTATGTAAACACAAGAAAACAACATTATCGTTGTACCAGACACCGTAAAAATGTAATTCCCAGCCACTAGACTTATTCGAGTGTCATCGAGGGACAGATGTGAAAGTTTGTTGTGGGACTACTATATAGAAGTATTATAGATGGTCAAATTTAGCGTGGTTTTTTTTATTGTTTTTTTTTTAAAGCATTACCTTAAAACACAATATCTTAAAAATATATGTCTGTTTGTTGTAAAAAATTCTTAATAGTGCCAAAAAAAAATGCAAAAATAAATCCCCTGACTCGCGTGTGCAGCTTTGTTGCCATTGTAGATGATGTATTCTGAGAAATTTTCATACTCCTTTACCCAACAAGGGCTAAGGGGTAGAATTGTGATTGGGCCTAGGACTGTATTTTTGCAGCTGTTTCTTCACAATAAGACAGTTCCAACTACTGGCCAGCACATACAGTTGTTTCAAAATGCTGTATATATCTATTGTATGATATGATATGCCATAATGTTTTTTAACAGTATGATGATTAATTATCATAATTTATCAAAGAACTATTTATAAATAACCCACTTTACCTGAAAGTCTCATTTTATGTACATATGATATATTCCACAAATTCCCATTTAAAAACCACCCATATGCCTATTTATGAACTTTTAGGCATACTTCTGATGTGCAGTTGGGGTTTTGGACCTATGGAGCAACATCCTAAACATCTAATGTTCTCACACTCCTGAAGGAAATGGGGAACGGGATATCAGATCAACCCAACTTTCTATCCAGTCTTCCGTTCTGTAATTCTCTTCACATTGCTATATTGGGTCTGGACTCCGCAGGCAAGACGACGGTGTTGTACCGTCTGCAGTTCAATGAGTTTGTCAACACTGTCCCGACCAGGGGCTTCAATGCAGAGAAAGTCCGAATACCAGTTGGGGGCTCACGGACGGTGACGTTTCACTTTTGGGACATTGGCGGCCAGGAAAAACTGCGTCCACTTTGGAAGTCCTACACACGCGGTACAGATGGGATTGTATTTGTTGTGGACTCTATGGACGCCGAAAGGATGGAAGAGGCTAAAACTGAGCTTTATAAAATCGCCCGCTCCACTGAAAATCAAGGAGTGCCTGTGCTGATTATTGCCAACAAGCAGGACATGAGACAGGCTCTGCCATTGTCACAAATAGAGACCATGCTGGCACTCAAGGAACTTGGACCCTCTACACCGTGGCACTTGCAGCCCACTTGCGCCATCATTGGCGACGGCCTAAAAGAGGGACTGGAAAGACTGCATGACATGATTGTAAAACGAAGAAAGATGCTCAAGCAGCAAAAAAGAAGAAAAAAATAGTCCCCAATAGACCATAGATGTATTATGTAGGTGAGAAGGAAGAACAGTAGTTGTGAATTGTCATTGTTATGTGCCTAGAGTTGGTTATAGAGTCAGCAAGCACTTTAGCTGTTTACTTTCATATTGTTTACTCTTCTGGATGTTTACTATCACAATAGAATTATATAAACTTAATATAACTTTTTTATATGTCACTGATGGATGGTTTCTGTTGGTGTTTTATTTAGAATGTCTGTTTATTTGAAATAAAAGGGTTTTCTGTCTTCTGAATTGCATGTGATTCTTCTTTGGAGTCGGGTACTGTAACACAAAACTCTGTAAAAACTATTATCTCTTGGTTTCCTTGCAATTTTATATTGTTTTTCTTTTTTATTTCTGCTGTAAATTTAGTTTGACAAATACTAATGTAGTTTGTTACATGTTAACCCTTATGTATTGTTCAAATTGACTACGCTTTTGTTATGTTAGTGGCTGTTTTTGCCCCATTGACTTTCAATATAACAACATTTTTTTTATTGTAAAGCTATGACAGCAATCATACATTATTGTTGGTGGTTTTCCCTGTTGGGAAGAGTTACAGTATGTCATCTTTACTGTTGCTCATCAGTTGGAACCATGAACCCTTTAGAAGGCAAAAAATGTTTCGAGCTTTTATATGAAGTTCTATGGAGTAAAACAACAAATTATAGTGTGAGTGTATTAATACTGTTTACTATATCCTCAACGCTGAGCTTCTCATTTAAATTTTATGATCATGATTATGTGGCGTCATGGCTTTGCAATCAAAAAATGTTGTTGTAATGGAAGTCAATGGGGAAAAAACAGCCACAAACATAACGAAAGGTTATTTGCTCAGTGTATTGTTGATTTTTGAAACTTTTCAAAACTTCTTATATGTGTCAATTAAGATTTGTCACCAAAAATAATTCCGTTTGCTGAAACACAGAGAAAGTTGTGGCCAAATTAAGACTCAAAATCACCTTAGAGTGAATGAAAACATCCCCGACACCACTCAAGGGTGAACCACCCACATCCCATAGAGATCTGTTTAGATGCTTGTTTAGAAACTGCTGATTATCAAACTTATATTTACAACTGCCTTTATTTTACTAATCAATTTAAAAATAGATATAAAAAATCCATAGGAAAATTTAAGAACATCAGTAAATTAGTCTTCTGGCATTTGATTTAAGAGCTGCATGCTATATTATTATAATTTTAGTTTTTACAGTATTGTTATTTGATTTAATTGTCTGTTTGGATTTCATTCTCTTAAATTCAGTTGGATTCATCAATGGATTGATTGATTTGATTTAATTTAGTTTGTTCAATTTTGAGAAGAAATGAAGTATTTTTATATCCAACATTCAGCATTATTGGGCAAGACAAAAATAATAATTATAAACAAGCTATTGGTCTAAAGTTTGGGAAAACTACCATATTATTATTATTAATAAAATAAGTGTCTTCTTCTTACCTAAGCTGCTTATACTTTTTGTCCAACATACAGAGTTAAAGATCTTTTTAAAAGTCTTCACTAGTTAAAGGTACTAAAACTCAAATGAATACATTTGAAATTTAAATTTATTCTTTTGATTTTAAAGCTGAACTATTTGCATTAGTACTCCAGTCACATGATTCTTTGCAAATCCGTATAATATGTTATGGACCAGAAGTTTAATAATGGCACATTCCTCAGAAGTTCAATATGTCTTAAAGTGGTCTTAAAAATATTAGTTTCCCCATTCCAGAAGTCACTAAAAAGGTTTAAAATCAGAGCACAGGGTCTTAAAATTCCTGAAAAATGAATTCTTTAGACCTTTCATTGTAATTAGCATGGTCCTCATCATTTCACATGCCTTTTTGAAACCATGTGGATAAGTAAATTACTTTTTTTTTTTTTTTTTTTCTCCTCTTAACCCCTTCATTTTATTTATTTTTTTTGTAAAAAAAAATGTAATAGTTTTATCTCTTTATCTGACCCCTTTTAAAAAGCATGAGCACTTGGAGCCTGGCACCACCACATGTTTCTTTGGTTGAGTAGGTGCGAACAGAAAGCAAATGGCCCTGTGTTATATATTACAAGACCTCAGACCTTTTTATCAGCTGTTATCAGATTATAAAAACAACCCTGTTTATCTGTGATGGATCCACTTTTGCAATCCCTGAAAAAGCCTAACTGAAGAGGATTTGTGGGATTTGGCTGCTGCGTATCACACGCTCCCCTAAATTCCAGTCCTGCCTCATAAATCCAGAGTGACTGGGACTCTTTCCCTCTGGTTTCATTGAAGTCAGTAATGCTGAGCTGGGACGGTGACAGACTGGAAAAAATCTGCACTGCCGTTTCCTTTCCCACACTTTCACTAGACTGATACTGAACAGCAGGTCACTTTCACACCTGAATGTTTTAGAATCCTGTTGATTGTTTAGTAGAATGACCACAAAATCTTTTCTTACAATTTAATCGTACTTAAAATGTATGGATTTAACTGAAGTGGATAATACACCTAACCAACATCTGCTAAACTTTTAGTATAAACACAGTTTTCTCTTTAGAAACTGCTATTGGAGGTTGACGGTTAGGATTCCTTTCACAAATCATAACAAAAACATGCAAGGAGGAAAAGAGAGTAATTTTTGTTGACTTGTTCGACGTTTCTAACAAAGCTTTCTGTCATTTTTGGCACTCGCGAAGTTTTAGACATTAGTTCAACCACACTACAGATAAATATATTTTCATTGTAAGAAATAAAATAGTTATCAAAATTAAATGAGAATTCTTTATTTCTTTGCAATTGCATTTTTACTAGAAGTATGTTTGGTCGCTATTAAACAGCTTTTGTTTGTTAGACACAGTGTTAGACATTTTTAGTCCCACTGCAGTAAAATATATTAATTTCGGTGCATTTTCAATTATCTTTCCTCAGAACTACTTCTGAATGGAAAAAGTAGAACATTAATTTAAGAACAGTTCATGGTTTACATGACGAACTGCCCCTGGCGTAATTTAGTTTATATTTTATTTAATCAATGGTGTGAATCAGTAAATCCACACCGCTGCTGGTTAAAAAACAAAACAATGAGCATAACGAAATAGGAGGCTTTTTTTGTTATTTTTTATTAGACATGATTTCACTTGTTAATATTAGAAAGTGCTTTAACCAAATTTAGAAATTTGATGTAAAGCAATTCAACACAATTTTCAACCATTAAATTACAAAAAGACTATAAAAAGACAAATTAGTATGAACAGTGACATCAGCACAGGTATTACATGTACTCATTTTTAAAATGATTTGTCACAACAAACTTTATTATTTTGCCTAAAAATTGTGTCCCATAAATTCCATTTAGTTTATTTGCATTTATATTTTTTCTTAGACCTTGCTTCATTGTGCACATTTGTGTAAAATACATTTAAAAACTATACATTTAAATTTAAAACAATATTAAAAAAAATTGCATTTCACTGTGAGCCCTCTTCATTTTCTACTTGTAACAGAAAAAAAAGAAAAAAGTGGAAAGAGGGAGTGTTTTTTGTTACGTCATACGCAACACTTTTATAGAAATACACAATTTGGTTGCTTTTACTGCTGGTATTTTCAATTAATAAATGTAGTTTAATAAATGCAATTATTTTCTGTTGAGTTATAGGGTTTTCACAATAATGCCATTGTAGAAGAACCATCTTGGGTGCACTGAAAAAAGTGATTCATTAGCATTTACTACATTTTTAAGGTTACTGGTTGCAAACAACGTATGTGGGCTGAATGTAAACATTCAAATGAAGTTTATAAAAATATATATATATATTTATAGAAATATTGAATATTTGTAATTTCTGTGTTCATTATACTCTGTGGAAAAATGTGATCAGGTTTTCTTTACAAAGTCATCATTCAAAATATTTTATTCTTATTTTTATGTAAATTATTTCAATCCTAACAAACTTCATTCTTTTGCCTGAAAATGTCATTTAGTTTATTTGCATTCATATATTTGCATACTTTTTTAGCCCTTGATTCATTGTGCACATTTATGGAAAATGTATTTATTTTATTTACAATAAAAAGGTAGATTACACTGTGAGCACTCTTTTCATTCCTGCTCGTAAAAGAAAAACAAAAGAGTAAAAGTGAAAAGAGAGAGTGTTTTTTTGTTACATCATACACAGCACTTTTCTAGAAATACACAATTTGGTTGCTTTTAACCTAAACTGCTGGTATTTTCAATTAATAAAAGTAGTTTAAGAAATCATACAATTATTTTATGTTATATGGGGAAGTTATGGAGAAGAACCCCCTTGGATGCACTGAAAATTTATTTACTACAGTTTTTTAAGGTTACTGGTTGCAAACATATTATATGGGCTAAATGTAAACATACAAATGAAGTTGAACATTACTAAATGCAATTAGTCTGTTTTAAATTCAGCCCATATCAGTTGTATGCAACCAGTAACCTTAAATCTTAAAAGAACCATTTTTGTTAGTGTAAAGAATATTTTAATAATATTAGGAACCTTTAATGCAATGAAAAGTTTCTAATAATGTTAAATGTTTTCAACGAAACCATCAAATCCAAAAAAAAAGCTTGATTTTTAAGAGTGACCTGGCTCTCCATGCAGGCTCCCCCGTCTGTATCAGATGACAGTGTGTTGGCAGACTGCTTTTGTTCAGCTCCTCTCTCATCTCATTCCAGCTTGAAGGATGAGCTGGGGGTTTGTGGGGGTCTAGTAGCAGTTTCTGCCTGTTCTTTTGTCCGCAGAAATAAATTCTCAGTGGGTTCAAGTGTGTTGCACTTATATAAAACTCTGTCAAGTGTTCATTCTGACAAACGTCATGAGATTAAGAGACTAAATAGGTAATGTTGTGGTCTTTTAGAAGTGAGTAAACATTGTGTTCTGTAACCGCAGAAGTCTGGGTTTTGTGTCAGTGTGCGGCCACAGATAATGTGATCGCCACAAAGATCTTAATCGTGTTTAGTGTGGTAAATACTGATTGTGGGTAATCCGCGTGGCTTTTGTTGTCATAAGGACTGTATTCATAGTAAAGCTTGTTGGTCCAGCCATGTCTGATCCAGTCTCGGCTATAAATTAATGCATTGAGGACTAGCTGGTGCTTGTCTCAAAGAAACACTGGTATTTGGGTTCCCACGGTCAAGAGAATTTATATAGCAATTAATTTGTTTTAAAGTTCAGGGTAGTAAGTCATTGTTTTGTTTCGCAAACCATTGTTGTATTTATAGTAAAAATAAAGAACAATTGACATACAGTGCATGTATACATATTTTATAAAATAATTATTGTGGTTACATTTTCGGCATTGTTCAGGTACATTAAAAAAAATAAGATAAGATATTATAAGATAAATAGGATGTTATTTTTGAAAACAGATAAAGGAATATTTCACGAAAAAATAATTATTTACTCACTATTTACTCTCCTTTTAGTGGTTCCAAACTCTTTGTAAGTTTCTTTCTTTTGTTGCACACTGAAGTAGACATTTAAAAAATAAAATTGAAAACCCGAAACCATTCATTTACATAAGAAAAGCTAATAATATAGAAGTCATTGATTGCAAGTCCAAACTTTCTTCAAAATATTTTCTTCTGCTTTGAACTGAAGAAAAAGAGTCGAGGGCGGCATGGTGACTCAGTGGTTAGCACTGTTGCCTGACAGCAAGGTCACTGGTTCGAGTTCCTGCTGGGCCAGTTGGCATTTCTGTGTGGAGTTTCTCACCGTGTTCATGTGGATTTCCTCTGGCTGCTCCGGTTTCCCCCATTGGTGAATTAGATGAACTAAATTGCCAGTAGTGTTTGGGTACTGGGTACTGGGTTGCGGCCAGAAGGGCATTTGCTGCATATAAAATATGCTGGAATAATTAGTGGTTCATTCCACTGTGGTGTCCCCTGGTACATAAGGGACTATAAGCCAAAGTAAAATGACAGAAAGTTTAACAGATTTTGAACAAGTGAAGGGTAGTAAATGATGACATAATTTTCATTTTGGGGTAAAATCCCTTTGATGTTTTGGTGGTAATACAGTTTTACAGTATGTTTTGATTAATTGAAGTTCAGTTTTTTTATTTTATTAAATGAAACAAAAACATTATACACTGTAAAAAATGATATAAGAAAAAGTCATGACAACAAATGCTTTGATGTTACTTTAACGTACTTTAATAAGTTAATTGGGTTTTAACTAAAATATTTTATATATTCAGTTAATTCTAATATTTTTAGTCAGCTTGACTGATTTAAATTGAGATTTCTAGAAAAGATTCAAGGCAGATTCAAGGCAGGAGGATTTTTTTATAGTGTAGCATAAACTTTTGACATGAAGTATCATTATATAAATATCAAAGTTTCCCACTCGCCATGTTGTAATAGTAGAAATGATGAAACGATTACAGTGAAATGTTGTCTGTGCAGAAAGTGTTTCTAAATAATAAAAGATGGTTCTCGAGTAAACTTATGATCAATTGCAAATTCTGTTTTTTAATTTATCTTTTGTAAACCAACGCAAACATATCTACTACCAATTTTGATCTATATTGCAGCCATTCTCAAAAAAAAAACCCCTACTGTGATAGACTGTATGCTTGTAAAATTAAGTCTTAAATCTTTTGCATAGATTGATAAAACAGCATAGAGCATTTAACTTTTAAAAATGATTAATATTTTTCTTATTATTTTAGCACTGCCCATTTCACTTAAATGAAACAAAACAAAAACATTACACTGTAAAAAATGAAATAAAGTCATGAGCACAAATGCTTTCATGTTAATTTAACTTACTTTAACCAGTTAAATAAGGTTACAACTTTAGCTATACACAAGTTAATGTAATATTTTTAGTCAGCTTGATTCAACAACAACAACAACAACAACAAAAAAAGGCAGGATGATTTTTTTTAAAGTGTAGTAAAAACATTTGACATGAAATATTATTACTCTAAAGTTTCTCGCTCATGTTGTAATGGTACTAGATGTGATTAAACAGATACAGTGAAATGTTGTCTTTGTGCATGTTTCCAAATAATAATAGATGGTTCTTGAGTAACTTAATCTGTCGTGCCACAGGATTGTTGAAAAGCATGTAAATGATGCAGTGAAGCTGTAGTATGAGGAACGTATTAGTGCACGACAAGGAAAAATAGCAGAGCAAACAGAACCTTATGTGTTAATAAACAGCTCGGTCAGGTCAGACTAGTTTTGCTCTTCAGAAGAATGTGTTTTGTCTGTGGTGACATGTTCCCCCTGTTTTCCTCCTAACTGTTTATGCCGAATTGTTTGCTAAAATGATTTTCACTGATAAGTGATCTGCTCTTAAAATATGGATCTTTATAGCCAAATGTAGAGCTAAAAATAGTTTATTAGAAGAGTTTTTGGGGTTAAATTGTATATATTTTTATAATTGTGCAATTTTAAATAAGAATAAGTAGATGTCGTTTCCTGTTAATTAATAAAATGGTACAGGTCTCTACAGATCTTGGCAATACCAGTATTGAACAATATATTTCAGGAGACATTGACTTTCTGAATGAGTCAGTGTACATGTGTAAGCATGCAATTGGTTGTTAGACAACAAAATAGTTTTTCACACATGGGGCTAGAAACAGTGCAGGCATTTGCATCAAAGGCTTCTGAAAGACCGTCTCAGATAATGATCGTAGGAATGTCATGAATGAGATTAAATCGGGTGTTTACCTGTCTGTCCAATCACATGTTGTTTATAGTTAAAAAGGTCTATTACTCCTGAGGCTTGTTGCACAAAACGAGTTGAACAAACTCCGGGTTGCAGAGTAAGTTTTGGGTTGAAAAATGCAAAGAGATGCAAAATGGTTAAGATCTATCTTGAGATTGGGTTAGGTTGTTTCACAATTCTTAATATAAACATTATCTGTTGATCAGGGTTTACCCACGGTTGATTATTAACTCTAGAGTGTGTGCAGTGGACATGAAAGTGTGACACACCCAGCAAAACAGCCAATCACAGGACACATGAGTTTCAATCAGTTTTTGCTCAAAAAGTCAGCCCAATTCACTTCTCTGTTGAAGACATTTCATTATCAGATTTACGCTCATGCAAGATCAAAATAAACACTGCCGAAGGTTTGACTAGGCAACTTAAATAATTAAACTGATTTTAATAAGGTGGCTCAGTGGTTAGCAGCACTGTCGCCTCACAGCAAGAAGGTGGCTGGTTCGAGTCCCGACTGGGCCATTTGGCATGTCTGTATGGAGTTTGCATGTTCTCCCTGTGTTCACGTGGGTTTCCTCCAGGTGCTCCAGTTTCCCCCACAGTCTAAAGACTTGCGCTATACAGTTGGTGAATTGAATAAACTAAATTGTCTGTAGTGTATGAGTGTGTGTGAATAATTGTGTATGGGTGTTTCCCAATACTGGGTTGCAACTGGAAGGGCACTCGCTGCGTAAAACAAGCTGGAATAGTTGGTGGTTCATTCTACTGTCCTCTGAAATAGAGATTACGCCGAAGGAAAATGAATGATTTTAATAATGTAGATTCACAGAAAGCTCAAGAGAGTGAGTTTTATATACATATACAGTAAATAATTGTATTTCACATATTATAAATAATCATTGGGAACAAATTTTAAATTTGTATAAAAAATATTTGAGTGTAAAATGTTTTAATTTGGAGCAAAAAGAGCTCAGGATCTAGGAGTTGCTTTAATGCATCAGATATGACCTACTGTATATCACTTCACCCAAAGCTCTGATTGGTTCAGTCTGCGATCTGTAATCCAGAATAAAACTTGCTCTGGAGCAGGTTAGCCCTGTAGTGTGTTACCAGGCTGACGAAACCTGATCAAAATCATCCCGAACCTGCAGTATTTGTGCCCAAAGTTAAACAAGAATTTAACTGAATTTAAAGCCCAAACCATCATTGTGCAACAGGCCTCTGGTGAAGGGAAACAACACATCAAAAGTGCATTTCTTTATTTGATAATAAAAAATATTACTGTTAAATATTATTACTACTTGTATAATATTCCTTTCTGTTTTAATACATTTTAAAATATTATTAATTCCTATCATGGCAGATTTTCAGTAAATCATCAGATCTCATCAATGTTGAAAATATTAGTACTGCTTAATGTTTTTTTGTAGGTTTTCTTGATAAATTTATGTGTAGAATAGATATATGCTGATATTCAGTAATTCAGTATGTCCGGATATATCGTGATATTGGCCTTTTGTTTGTTAACTGTATAGTAAGGATCAATTTGTTAACATCATTATCTATTTAACGTCAATAGAATGACAACTACAAAAGCATTTCTTAATGTTAGTGATGTTCATTTCTTAGTTAATGTCTAATAATGCATTAAATAATTTTATTAATTGGAGTTACTAATTATTGACAACTAATACAACTGAGTTTTATTTGTTGTATTCAGCTGTATAAGAGGACTTAAAGGAGGACAAAGAGCAACCTTCTTTTTCCACCTACATTTTTGAACATCCTATAGGTGCACTGTAAAAAATGCTGGATTTCACACAATTCATTCTTGTTGTCTCAACACAAATCCATAAATTTAATGTGACTAATTTAATTAGCAAACATAAAATAAAACAATTACGTTTCCCCCAAAAATCTCCATAATAGTTTCAGCTCATTTTAGTTTGAATAAGCAGTATGTTCTCGTCTCTTAATGCTATTCTCGAAGGACACTTCACGTTTACCTACTAACTAGACCACAGTGTTTTCTCTGTCACTTTCTGAAGCGCAGCTGTTTGCTGTTCTCACCTCTGCAGTTGTGAGCTACTTGAGCTTGTTCGCCTGTGCAAACACAATCCAGAAGTCCTTTGGGGGACTCGGTGACAGGGGCAATATTTTCTGTGTGCTGAGGCAAAACCTTCTTTCCACAGGGTACAGGTGCTTCCTTCTGAGGAAACCAGAGGTGTCCTGAAGAACAACACTGTGTTATCAGGAACTCTTTCTGTGAAGGATAAACAACAACCAACCACATGGGGAGCAGGAATGCACACGTTCCTCAAAAGCTATTAAAACAGGGGTAGGTCACCCAAAATGACTGTTCTGTCATTATTTACTGACACTGTTACAAACATGTTTGAGTTTCTTATTTCTGTTGAACAAAAATGAAGATATTTTGAAGTATGTTGGAATCTATTTCGACGTAATTTGAAACGTTTACATGGAAATCAGAAATCTTATTGTTTAACTTTATCCTGAATAGGATGATATTGAGGTGTTTACATTTAGAATCCTGTTTTTAGTGTTCCTGTTTTATATGTGAGTCTAGAATTGCAGGATCGTTTTGAAGATGAAGGTTCTGTTATTGGTCTAAATGAGTGAAAGCATTTTTTAAATAATAACACAAATGATATTAAGCAATATCTAAAATATGTTTGTATGTGTATTATGGGACATTTTTGTAAAAAAAAAAAAAATTGCCCACTGAATTATATATTTAGCTTTAATTGTTATGAAATAATTGTCTAATTTGAGTTTTCTTTCATTTCATTCATTTTCTTTTCGGCTTAGTCCCTTTATTAATCTGGGGTTGCCACAGTGTAATGAACCTCCAATTTATCCAGCATATTTTTTACGCAGTGGATGCCCTTCCAGCTGCAACCCATCACTGGGAAACATCCATACACACTCATGTGCTTTGGGCATTTTAGCCTACCCAATTTACCTATACTATGTGTTTGGACTGTGGGGGAAACCGGAGGACCTAGAGGAAACCACCACGAACACGGAAGTGCCAAGTGACGCAGCCGAGGCTCGAACCAGCAACCTTCTTGCTGTGAGGCAATTGTGCTACCCACTGTGCCACCGTGACGCCCGTATTTGTGTTTTTTTTAAGTAAAAAAAAACATACGCATGAAATATCTCTTCTGCATTATTTTCAGTAACAAAAAATATGTTTTGTCTCTTTCGCTTTGTTTTAGCCAACTGCTACATTGGTTATAAACGGGCTTAACAATCTTTAAAGCACAGAGAAATGTATGTGACTTGCTCCCAAGTGATGTCACTTCCTCTGGCGTGAAACTGGAAGGCATTAAAGCATGTCTTATATTCTTGTCTCATTATGTTAGTACAAAAGGATAGACCAATAGGATAAACCAATAGAGTAATAGTCAACTCTGTTATCTTGGTATTTCTGTGACTTTCTCATTCACTTAAAAAATGTGACAAAATAAACATAATATGAGGAAAATGCATAATATTCTGTTTTAGACATGCCATGTGGCATCTGGTCTGAGGTTACTGTAAGTTCTTAATTAAGTTCATGCTTGTTCAAACTACTTATTTAATAAGAGCTAAAAGAACACAATTCTTGAGATTTCTTTGGGACAACTTCATTGTTTTATGTTCAATCTACTTACATTTGTTAACAAGTTGACTTAAAGATGCTGTATGTAAGTTTTTGACCCATATATTTCAGCACCCTGGGTTATCTTGATGGAAAACAGCGCATTTCATTCATTCAGAAAGGCTCTGAAAGCATGCGTCTGTGACCGAAATGCGACCTCCGGTGGACAGTAGCAGTCTCCAAAATGAGACCCAGATTCAGTTCCAAATAAGGTTATTAATTACAAATGATATAAATATTATGATCGTAAACATTAGTTAAGCAGGTTACATTGTAACCGCGTGTCCTAACAACAGGCTACATGTAAGTAGGCTACATGTAAGTTTTAAGTAGTTTGGCCGTTTGCAACAGACGAAACACGACAGAAATTTAAATACAGCCATTCAGAAGCACAGAATATGCACTCACTCACTCACGAAATGGTAAGGTTTATAATCTATTTAATAGATATTAAACCTTTTTAACATTAATAAATGTAGATGCTTTTCCCAGAGATGGGTTGTGGCTGGAAGGGCATCCGCTGCGTAAAACAAATGCTGGATAAGTTGGCGGTTCATTCCGCTGTGGCGACCCCGGATTAATAAAGGGACTAAGCCGAAAAGAAAATGAATGAATGAAATGTAGATGCTGAGTCACTGATATGTGTTTAGTTTTAAAGTTCAATTTCGAACGGTTTATTTTATTTTCAAGGTCTGAGGTGATCTGCTGCTGCTTTCAGTGTATGGCAATAAATGTAATGTAAAATGGCGTTCAAACTCACATTGTTAACATTTAACACTGAATAAAGCACATGAGGTTTACCTGAGGTGATCATGTCAGTTTTCTGTTGTTCAGTTGTGAGAAATAGAAGGCGTTTCTAATATATCAATTCAAGATGTTGGTTAGGACAAAAACTCTTTAACAAGGAGAATATTCCTTTGATCGCTTGCTGTTGTTTTTCTTTAGACACGGTTTAAATCACTCGCTCCTGTCCTCAATCTGGCAACCTGCACTCTCGTTTGTTTTGATCCAGGAGTGCAAATATGCCTAATTCAACCTCTGGATGTCAAACTTACATATTGCACCTTTAATCAATTTGTGTTGGAAAAAACATGAATGAATCGTGTGGAGTCCTGACTTTTTCTATAGTGTAAAGCAAAAAAAAACATGTTAACTCTGTTATTGTCAACTGTGTTAGGGTTTTAAAAAGTTTAACAATAAGATAAACAACAATTAGTACAAGAATCAAATGTACAATAAGGGTTTTACATTAGTTTACATTAATAATGAATTTGATTCATTCCTGTTTAAGAAAAATTTATTAACAGTGCCATTACGTCCACTCCACGCATGATGCCATCTGACTCTCTATCCAGAAATCCGTGTGTTAGCATACAGATTATCTTGATTATGGTGCTATACTGTATATAGTTTTTGGGTGTTTCAGTTTTTAATGAAAGCTTCAATGCAGTGAATTATTCAACAAGCTGCAAACAGATGATGACAGATACAAATTCGTGCTCAAAGCTTCGCTCATTGTTTTGCCAAACAATTTAATAATGTGTATTAAGGCATGTTTGAACTACATTCTAATAATTAGACTAAAATAAGATTAATATCTTATTTCCATTTGTTTTTGCTTCAAGTATGACTTTAATCAGATTAGGCTAATCAAAAAAATCCTGTCTACATGGTAGATTCTTAATCTGAATATTGTCTTTATTGATTGTGTTAATATCGGAATATTGTTATCTATGCAAGCGTTCTACTTGTTTCTAACATTCTTCAAAATATCTTCTTTTGCACACACTGAAGAAAGAAGCGCAGGAAGGTTTGGAGCAACTTGTGTCGGGGAACTACATTTGAAGTGGATCAAAAAAAGTTGTCCTAAGACAAGAATGGGTGTTGTTGATGAAGCACTTCGAATGTTGACTACTGTCTACCTCTAAAGTCAGTCCACGTGGGTTGAAAGTTTCAGTATTATATGAGAATGTTCACAGTTTTTGAGCAGCTTTTCTTCCTTGTTGAAGGGAGGAAATCCTGTGCATCGCAATTTGGTCACATTGCCTGTGTAAATAAAGTCTCCGTGTTGGCATATCATTTGTAAAAGCACTAGCTTGTAAATAATCTTCATGACCACAAGACTTCCAGTTCACATTCTCATCTCTTATCAGATAACACTGGAGGAAGTGGATATTTGGCTTCAAAATGTCTCACGAGAGAGGTTTTGTTTATCAAAGGACTATATATTCTTGAGTAAGAGCAGATTAGATCGGTATTTTTCTTTCGTTAATGTTGAAATGTGACAGTTCACACTGATATATACGTTTATTGGTCTAATAAAACTGGTTAAAATTCTACTTAACTCCAAATCATTCTCCGACAAAGCGGCTTAGTTGTGTTTACATTTATTTAACATAATATTCATTCATTTTCCTTTGGCTTAGTCTCTATTTCAGAGGTCAAAACAGCGGAATAAACCGCCAACTATTCCGGCATATGTTTTACACAGCATATGCCCTTCCCTTCTGGCATATGGCCTTCCAGCCACAATCAACTGGGAAACACCCATACACACTCATTCACACACACTCATACACTACGGCCAAATTAAGCTTATTCAATTCACCTATAGTGCACGTCTTTGGACTGTGGATTAACATAATATTAATCATTTCATATCTCTTTTATATAAATGATTGATGTTTGTTCATTTTAATAGATATCACAGCAATTGCTTTGTTTATTAATGATATAGAGAATTTCTCATGGGCGCCACGGTGGCGTAGTGGGTAGCACGTTTGCCTCACAGCAAGAAGGTCGCTGGTTCGAGCCTCGGCTGGGTCAGTTTCCATTTCTGTGTGGAGTTTGCATGTTCTCCCTGTGGTCGCGTGGGTTTCCTCCGGGTGCTCCGGTTTTTCCCACAAGTCCAAAGACGTGGTATAGATGAATTGGGTAGGCTAAATTGTCCGTAGAGTATAAATGAGTGTGTATGGATGTTTCCCAGAGATGGATGTTTTGGAGCTGGAAGGGCATCCGCTGTGTAAAACATATGCTGGATAAGTTGCCGGTTCATTCCGCTGTGGTGACCCCAGATTAATAAAGGGACTAAGCTGAAAAGAAAATGAATGAAT
>CAIGQQ010004837.1:12029812-12058648 GCA_903798035.1 Danio albolineatus | reverse complement strand
TACAATTTGTACAAGCACATGTTTCCTACAGCCTGACACATGAACATCAACAGGGACCACAAACATCTGCAGCCATAACACAATTTGCGATGCCATTTTCTAAATGACAAACAAAAAGGGGGGAAACATCCCTATCAGTCAGTTTTACGTAATAGCTCTGATCCTCGATTTCTGCAACATCCTGCCATGTTAACAGGTCTTCATTACCAGTGACTCATTTCCTTTGAGGATGTTACACGTGGTGAACATGACTTGATTAGCGCCGCACACATGCACACACTCACACTCTCTGATACAATTAAGGGAAAGAGATTTTCTGACATGATGTTCTGTCAGACGCCCCACAGCGAACACACTGCACTTACTGGAGAGGATGCAGCTGCTGCATGGCAAAAGTACAGTTCACTCCAGTTTAACCTCAAAACATTCAGACAGAAGATCCGTTTAGTTTTTCGAAAGTTTGCTTTATGTAAGACCACATATACCGTAAATCTGGGCATAACAGTTTACGCTGTGTTTTCATCCAATGTGGCTTATAAATACTGTAAACAATGCTGGGTCCCTCACAGTTCCTTCATGTTGTACCAACACAAATCGATTAACTTAAATGTTTTTACAAATTAAAAGTGGATTGAACATAAAACAATTAACCCTGGTAGCAAAGAATTCTGGCCCAGATTTGGCATAAATCTGGCACAGCAGGCATTCATCTGGCACTGGCATACAGCATGTGGGCCAAACATGGCCCTGGTTTGGCAGAGGTGGCACCGTCTTTAAGGCGGCACACAAGACTTGGGCCAGATGTAAAATGTAATATTTGGCCCAGATGTTAGTAATTGATATGTGGGACACGCAAGTTTTGCCTTTTTTGACCCACATTTAAAATACATTTTTATTATTTTCAAATATAGAAATAAAATTCTACCAATCTGGTCACTTCAAGAAAAAGCACACCTATAGCACGTGTAAAACGCAATGATTCATGGGTTTATCAATTTCCTTGCAGTCGTGACACACCAACATATCTGGCCCAGTTCAGGCCCAGTTATGGGTTATTAACTTGGCTGAGTCTTGGCCCAGATATGGTCCATGTTTGGCCCTTGTCTGGAAGCTAGACTTGGTCCAGTCATGTACCATAATTCACTGCAATATGTGGGCCAAGCAAAAGCTGATTGTGTGGGCCAGAGCTGGGCCAGAGATATTTTGCTATGTGGGAAGTTACCCCTCCAAAAATCTCAAGAATTGTGTTGATCCAGCTCATTATGAATAAGTAGTTTGAAGAAGCAGCAAAAATATTTTTTCAGTGAATGAGAAGCAAACATTTGTGAAATTTGTATTTAATTATACTAGGGCTGTCAAAATTAGCGCGTTAACGCACGCCGATTAATTTGAAATATTAATCGCGTTAAAAAAATTAACGCGTTTAACGCAGCGGCAGTTTTTTTCTTATTTCCTGTTCTGGCCGACGTATGTTCAGGGCCGGTGCGTCCACAGAGGCGGCCGAGAAGGGCGGCAGAATAGTGAGCGAACCCCCCGCGACACCTACCCCCTCCCTCGGCAAGTATAAAAGCCTCGAGGTGCGCGTGCATTCAGCGGAGGCGCGCGATGCGGCCCCAGGTGAAAGTATAAATCCAGCTTAATCCGCGACACCTACTCCCTCCCTCCCGGTGCGCACGTTTATGCGTGAACCGGTCACTTTCTTTTTCACTTTCGGGTTGAGGGCGGCGTGGTCACCGTTCGCCTAGAGCAAATTTGATGAACGCGACCGTGCGCGTTGATGACTCTGAAGGGAGTCGCTTATATCGGGTGAGCTCGCTGTACTGCCCGCGTTGTCTGTGTGTGTGTGTGTGTGTGTGTGTTAGAGAGAGAGTGTTTTTGTATGTGTGGATATCCTAACAACAATATTAAACGCCTAACATCGCAGACAGTCGCTCAAAGCAGTTTAGAATTTAATGTTTAGAGATGGTGTGACCAAAGTCCATGTAAGAAGTCTAGCCTATAGTCTTTAGTGCGTGACTTTGATGTACCCCTTGCTTCTTGCGTCCTTGTCACAGCACCAGTTGCACACAGAATTTAAGCACTGAAATTCACATGCAGATTCTGTGATTCTGCTTGTGAGAGACTTTTCTCACTCTTAGGTCACATGTCAACAGACTGGCCTGTCTTAGCAACTACCAAAATATTAAGGAGGACTAAGCCAAATTGTTTCTACTTTATAATTAATGTTCTCAACTTGCAAAACAACTTTACAATGAAAACAATTGTTTGTATTCAATACTTTGTTATTATAATTTTCCAATTTCCATATTTGCAATGCCTGTATTTTGGATTTTTTTGTAGTTCACTTAGAATCCAACATGGAAATAATTTTTGTTTGTTATTGGCATTGATTGTTTTAAAATTCTAATGGCACTTACATGCCTGTGTTTTTATTTCTGTAATAAATACGGTTTTTCGTGATTAATCATGATTAATCACAGACAAAAGTGTGATTAATTAGTTAATTTTTTTAATCATTTGACAGCCCTAAATTATACTGTAAAAACATCTGTTGACTGACAATATTTATGTTGATTAAAATATCTGCATGACTGTAAGGGAAAGCGGGGCACAAAGTAACACTTTTTGGTTTTGGCCAAATAATGAACAAAGTAATGGGGTTAGACAAACCCTACTTTTTTACAAACAACACACAAGCCTCTCCTACAAATGAGCACTGAAATTATGATCGCCGTATGGTTTCTGTGGAGTATTGGCAAAAGTGTCAGGAGTAAAAATGTTACTATTTACCCCACCTGTGGGCAAGTTGTAACAGTCAGAGTGTTAGTTGTAACATGTTGAAAGAGGCAGATATCACACAATTAACTTAAATCCAGTAGCTATATTTCCTTAGTACTTAGCTCAATTTATTTTTTATTTTAAATAGCACACTATGTTTATTTATTTATTTATTTATTTATTTATTTATATTGGATAAAGATGTTTGGATTTATTTGCATTATTATCCATTATTATGCAATGCATTTATTTGCATAATTAACAATAAAATAATTTTTTTCTTAAAAAAAAAAAATTCTATTAAAAAAACATTTTTATATAAAAAATTCTCAACATTACAACAATTCAACAAATTGTTTGGTGTTCAATAAATAATCAACAAAATTCAACAATTATTTTGTTAGTTTAATTGGTGTCCAACAGTGTGTGGCTTGATTGTAGCACCCTGTTACAACTGACCCCACTGTGTCCTGTTTTTCTTAGAACAGTCACTGTGTTTTTTACATCTTTCAAATTGGTTTCATCTTTTAGTCTAGAAGACGGTAATCACAACTATATGAGATTTCACTAACATACTTTCACAGATTTCGAAAAATAGTTTCTCTTGTGTTTCTCAAATTTCCCAAATTTCGCTGAAGTTTTCCAGTAATTGGCAGGAAGAAGCCTGCGGATGTTCAGAGGTCACCACAGCAGAATGAACTGCCAACTGTTCTAGCATATGTTTTACACAGAGAATACCCTTCCAGCCACAACCCATTACTGGGAAATGCCAGCTACCAGTATTCTTCAAAGCACCTTTTTTTATTTTTTTGTGGTTAACAACAGAAAGAAATACATGAAAGTTTAAAACTCTGAGTGAACTATCTCTGTAAAACATTACCCGTTTAAAAAAAAAAAAAAAAAGCATTGCTGTTTCATTTCAGTAAGCATATCGTCTTTGATTGGAATTTGATTGCTTTGTTTTTGTTTTTTGTGTATGTTTTGATAAAGTATGTTTGATGTATGTTGTTAAGATGTATCCCATGGTCATATTCCAGGATAACAATTAGCTCAAACTGAAAGAAGGCTGCATGTAACCCTCAGCTGACCTGAACTGCACTGAATGTAGTTTGGGATGCACTGCAGTACAGTGGTTCTCCTTAGGGTCTGATCATCAGCATCTTCAGGATCATCTTAAGCTTATAATGGTGGATTCACTATGGAATTGTTTTCACCACATTACACTCTCAGAAATAAAGGTACGTGAGCTGTCCCTGGGGTGGTACCTTTTCAAAAGGTACACATTTGTACTTAATACCTCAAGGGTACATATTAGTACCTAAAAAGTACAAAAGTTCTCCTCCTAGAATTTTTAGGTGCTAATATATACTTTTGAGGTACCAATATGGACCCTTTAAGTACAAATGTGTACCTTTTAAAAAGGTACCACCCCAGTGACAGCTCATGTACCTTTATTTCTGAGAGTGTATGCTAGTTCACCCAAAACTGAAATTTCTGTCAGCATTTACTCTCCGTTTACTTGTTCCAAACCTGTTTCAGTTTATTTGTTCTGTTGGACACAAAGAAGATATTTTAAAGGAAACTGGAAACATGTAACCTCTAACTTTCATAGTTTCAATCATATGGAAGTCAATGGTTACACGTTTTCAGCTTTCAAAACATCTACTTAAGGAGTAAATAGTGAGCATATTTTCATTATAGTGAACTATCCTTTTAAGAGCTACTGATTTTATCCTGAGATCTTCACCCTGAGGGGAACATCAAGACTTGACTCAAAACTTTTAATGCGGTTAAGGACAATTGTGTGAACTGTGAAAATAAAGCTTTTATTTTTTTTTAACAAATTCAATCCAATGAATTGGATTGTGCAGTGCACAGTGGCACAGAGGGTAGCACGATCGCCTCACAACAAGAAGGTTGCTGGTTCGAGCCCCGGCTCGGTCAGTTGGAATTTCTGTGTGGAGTTTGTTCTCCCCGTGTTCCCGTGGGTTTCCTCTGGGTGTATTTTCTCCACAAGTCCAAAGACATGTGGTATAGGTTTTTTACTATATTTTTTTACTTTAATTGGGTAAGCTAAGTTGTACGTAGTGTGTGTGTGTGTGTGTGAATGAGTGTGTATGGATGTTTCCCAGTGATGGGTTGCAACTGCAAGGCCATCCTCTGTGTAAAACAGACAGTATGCTGGATAAGTTGGCAGTTCATTCTGCTGTGGTGACCCCAGATTAATAAAAAGACTAAGCCAAAAAGAAAACGAATGAATGAATGAATCTTAGTTTGAATGATCATGGAATATGAAAAAAGATCAATTTTTCAACATAAGAAAAAAGATAAATAAAAAGCTACACTGCATAAGTTTAGAAGAAAACTCCTCTTTAAAACATCACATCATTATTCAACTTTGCTTAATATATTTACTTGCATTATTACCTAAACATTAATCAACAATGAGCATTTATAAACCAAAATCAGGCTACGTGCACGACTGTTTATACTTAAAAGAATGTGTAGTCTAACTGTCTTTCTGAAAATGTACTTGCACATGAAAATGGTCATGTGATGACGATTAGGTCTGTTTTTCTCATATCTCTGAGCACATAACTCCTAAGCCGCTTATGTATCATATGGCATAATTGTGTGACACAAGAATTCCATGTATTTTTTAAGTGGGATCTCTTCTGCCTAAACGTTCCCACAGTAGCCTATGAAGAGAAATGATGCCATCCATCTCACTAGCAGAATACACACACTGAAACATCTCTGAGCAATTCCAGCATCGTGGATGTGACATTTGCAGAAAAATCTCAAAACGTAATTTCAGAGAAAGTATACGTTAGCATTATATTGAAACATCTGTTCATATTTTCTAAAACAACTGACCACAGAGTTATAGGAGCAGAAAAATATCAATATGTAAAACTTTTTTAATATTTTAAATGAGGAAAATAAACATGCGTTATGGGTGTGACCAATAAAGTTTGAAAGTTTACAGGGTGCCACGGTGGCATAGTGAGTAGCACGTTCGCCTCACAGCAAGAAGGTTGCTGTTTCGAGCCCCTGGCTGGGTCAGTTAGCATTTCTGTGTAGAGTTTGCATGTTCTCCCTGTGGTTGCGTGGGTTTCCTCCAGGTGCTCCGGTTTCCCCTACAAGTCCAAAGACATGTGGTATAGGGTAGGCTAAATTGTCCGTAGTGTATGAGTGTGCATGAGTGTGTATGTATGTTTCCCAGAGATGGGTTGCAGCTGGAAAAAACATATGCTGTGTAAAACATATGCTGGATAGGTTGGTGGTTCATTCCGCTGTGGCGACCCCAGATTAATAAAGGGACTAAGCCGAAAAGAAAACGAATGAATGAATGAATGAATGAATGAGTTTACAGTATACAACATAGAATTTCTATGAATTAAACAGCACAACCCAAAAGAAATTATGCTAATCGAAACGATATAAGAGTTTGTTGATATTGACTTCGTTTTATATTACATTTTTGCATTTAGCCTGTGAGGAAAAGGCTTATATGGACCTGACAGATGTAATATTGGCCCTTGTGTGACTTTGGTAAATCAATTATAATTGATAGCATCACACTGACAGATACATTTTTAAGTATTTTCACACACACACACACACACACACACGCACGCACGCACGCACGCACTCACACGCACGCACGCACGCACGCACGCACACACACACACACACACCTTAAAAAGGGTTTCACTATTTTGCTTTAAGCCTCATTTTCATGGCAAGGTCATTAGCATTAGCATGTATATAGCATAGCTTGAATAAAAATTCATTTTAAGAATGAAATACATGTTTTTGTTTAATTTTTTTCAGATTTTTCTCCAGACAGTAAAGCACCATTCCAGGATCCAGACATAACCTCGTTTCCTCATGTCTGACAAAGACCCCCTGAAGACCCGAGTCTCCTGTTTACAGTGAGCGGTTTTGGGTGTAATAAATGTTGATTTTGTTCAGGACGTAATTAGTGCTGTGAGCTTTGAGAGCTGGAGCGTGGGCAAACATTTTCACCAGTCTCAACAGAGCGCTGTGACGTTCCTCCAGGGATTAAAGTTACTGCAGAGTCCCTACAGCACAGCAATTATGCTATATGCTAATAATGATTACATCTCTCCGCTTCTTTTGCCTCTTAATTTGGCTGATTAGACTGTCAGCGTCACTGCCGCGGTAAAGCGAAACCCACATTTACAGCCTCCTCACACAGAACTGGCTTTTGTCTTTTAACTTTTGCCTTTCAACACACTCTTCGCTGTGAATAAGACACTGTTTGTAGCCTTCATTTTATGGCGCTCTTCTTGATTACACATTGAAGTATTCTTATAATTTGTTATGAATTAGAAAACTGTATTTAATTAAATCTCAGATACACATGCTGTTGTAAAAGATGACAGTGAGCCCCCTGTCAGCAATAAATAGGCTGAAATTTGCTGTAAAGCTGCATTGCCCTCTACTGGTGTTACGGTTTCATTACTTCAAATTGCTGTAAACCTTTTGCAAATTTATTGAAGAAAAACTTTAATGCAACAGGTGATGAACAGAAAACACATTCGTTTAAAATGATTTGGTAAAAAAGAAAGATAATTTAACAACAAACATCAAAGAAAACAAGTCACTGTCATGGATGGACTGTGCTTATGAACTTTGCTTAGAATGGTCTCTAGCTCAATTCCTGGAGGGCCGCAGCTCTGCATAGTTTAGCTCCAACCACCTCCAACACACACCTGCTTAAAGCCGTGGTCACACTGGACTTTTCACCCCATAGACTTGCATTCATACACTAACGATTCATACTCAGCCCTCGACCATTCATACTCGACCATTCATACTCGGCCCTCTAGAAATCGAGCTTGAGACCTATGGCTTAGTCCATTTTTAGTTTTAGCAGCAGGTTTAAACAGAAAGTTTATAGAACAGGGGTGTCCAGACTCTGTTCTGGAGGGCCGGTGTCCTCCATATTTTGGTTCCAACCCCAATTAAACACACCTTAACCAGCAAATCAAGCTCTTACTATGTATACTAGAAACCTCCAGGGAGGTGTGTTGGAGGAAGCTGGAGCTATGCATTCCAACAGCTATGCACCCCTGTTATAGAAAACCCATCTGTCTGTTAAACCATTTATATCAACTGAACGTTCATCCATCCATATTTATCCAACATTCAACCATATATCCTTCCTTCAGTCCCTGTTGAACATCCATCTAAGTCAGAGATGCCCAAATTGGTCCTTGATAACCTTTGGTTTGGCCCACCATCCCATAGGGCAGTGTTTCTCAATCATGTTCCTGGAGGACAACCAACCACATTTTCCATGTCTCTTTAACCAAACACACCTGATTCAGATCATCAGCTCATTAGAAGAGACTGAAAGTAGTGTGAATGTTTGGGTAAAACATGCAGTGTTGGTGCTACTTCAGGAACGTGGTTGAGAAGCACTGCCATATAGGGTAAGTGATGGGTAGGGGTTGGGGAATTCCTCTAATAGAGATTGTCATTTCCAATTTAATGTAATGTTTTGTTTGTTTTTGTTGTAGTTTTGTTGCTCCAAAAACTTACCTAAGTTCATTCATTCATTCATTTTCTTTTCGGCTTAGTCCCTTTATTAATCCGGGGTCGCCACAGCGGAATGAACCGCCAACTTATCCGGCATTTGTTTTACGCAGCAGATGCCCTTCCAGCCACAACCCATCTCTGGGAAACACATTCATACATTCTCATTCGCACACATACACTATGGACAATTTAGCTTACCCAATTCACCTGTACTGCATGTCTTTGGACTGTGGGGGAAACCGGAGCACCCGGAGGAAACCCACGCAACCACGGGGAGAACATGCAAACTCCACACAGAAATGCCAACTGGCCCAACCGGGACCTGCCCCAACCGGGGATCGAACCAGCGACCTTCTTGCTGTGAGGCGAACGTGCTACTCACGCGCCACCGTGGCGCCCCCTTACCTAAGTTAAATGTTTTAATTAAATGTTTAGATTTTTTTTAATGTGCATACTGTCACTGGATGAATTGAGGACAATGCACAGGACTTTGGCTAACAAATCAATGCAAAAGGATGTGGAGATTGACTTGTGTGTTCAGCATGGAACTTCATTGTGGTCCAGGTGAATGTGTTAGTTTTTATTGTAATTTGTTCATTACAAAATTTAAAAAATGCATTAGTTAATATGATTAAAGTAATGTTTTTATTTATTTTTTAATATTATTACATAATAGGAAAATGATGACATGGTGGCTCAGTGGTTAGCACTGTTGCCTCACAGCAAGAAGGTCGCTGGTTCAAGTCCCAGCTGGGCCAGTTGGTGTTATTGTGTGGAGTTCTCCCCGTGTGGGTTTCCTCTGGGTGCTCCGGTTTCCCCCACAGTCCAAGGACATGTGGTATAGTTGAATTGAATAAACTAAATTGGCCATAGTGTATGAGTGTGTGAGAGACTGAGTGTGTATGGGTGTTTCCCAGTACTGGGTTGCAGCTGGATGGGCATCCGCTGTGTAAAACAAATGCTGGATAAGTTCATTGCACTGTGGCGACCCCTGATGAATAAAGGGACTAAGCCGAAGGAAAATGAATCAATAACACAGGACCCATGGTGACTTTATACAATTTTTCATATTTAACTTCGGTCCACAGCCCTCAGTCATCAGGTTTAGTCTTTGGTCCTTCTTAAAAAAAAGTTTGGACACCCCTGATCTAAACATATCTATAGTGTACATCTATCCATATCATATTGAAAATGGTTTCATCCGTATACCTGTCGAATTTACACCTATCCATATAAAATTTTCATCCATCGTTCCTTCCATTTTATCCATCCATTAATCCATATATGGTGCCATGGTGGCGTAGTGAGTAGCACGTTCGCCTCACAGCAAGAAGGTCGCTGGTTTGAGCCTCGGCTGGGTCAGTTGGCATTTCTGTGTGGAGCGTGCATGTTTTCCTCGTGGTTGCGTGGGTTTCCTCCGGGTGCTCCGGTTTCCCCCACAAGTCCAAAAAATGTGGTATAGGTGAATTGGGTTGGCTAAATTGTCCGCAGAGTATGAGTGTGAATAAGTGTGTATGGTTGTTTCCCAGAGATGGGTTGCAGCTGGAAGGGCATCTGCTGCGTAAAACATATGTATGCTGGATGACTTGGCAGTTCGTTCCGCTGTGGCGACCCCAGATTAATAAAGTGAAAGCCGAAAAGAAAATGAATGAATGAATGAATGAATAATCCATATACATTCAACACCTATCCATCTGTTTGCCAATAAATCTTAATGAATGTCCATTCATTCATATATCAAACATTCATCCATTTATACATCTTTATCAAACGTCCATCCACAGTCAAAAAGCCATTCATCCATCTCCATCAAAATCAATCCATCCTTTCATCATGTTTGCAGTGTTTTCTACATTCATTTTGGTAGCAACATTCCTTTTTTAGGTTTGCGTAATTCCTTTCAAGCTCATTTTCATTTCATTTCATTTTCTTTCAGCTTAGTCTTTATTTCAGAGGTCGCCAAAGCGGAATGAACCACTAACTATTCCAGCATATGTTTTACGCATTACACTACGGCCAATTTAGTTTATACAATTCCCCTGCACTGCATGTCTTTGGACTGTATAGGGAAAACTGGAGCACCGAGTGGAAACCCACACAGACACAGGGAGAACATGCAAACTCCACACAGAAATGCCAACTGGCCCAGCCGGGACTTGAACCAGCGACCTTCTTGCTGTGAGGTGACAGTGCTAACCACTGAGCCCCCAGGCCACCCCAGGCTCATTTTAATCTAATGTAACTTTTTTCAGCTTCAGTTTTGCCACATGACTTTAGTTTGTTTTTGCTCTCCAAAGACAGTAAATCTGTGGAGTTCTGCAGTGTCCAGTGATGTCCCGTTCTCCTGTTACAGCTGATTTTTGTGGTTTGATCTTCGTAACAGCTGTATCATCACAACCTCCCCAAATTTCCTTTTCACTGCTATCATTAGATCATGATATTTACTCTGCAGTCACGATTTGAGCTCATGAGTCTGTGGATCTTGAAATGAACACACAGGTGTATCTTGTTAACATCTTAAGTGTGACTTCCCATGATAATTGATTTCCTCACCCAATTTAGGTTGATAAAACACAGCAGGGTGAATACTTATCAATTAAGCCACTTTCCCTCCCATTAATATCTGTAAGACCATTAGTTATTTTTCTTTTAAAATGTTAACAGCAGGAGAAAATCACATTTAAAGATGCTTTAATTTGTCTGCAGCAGAGTACAATGAATAATTGTGTGTTGATAAAATCAAGTCTTACCAGCTTCTCAAATATTTTATTTCTTGTAATGCCCAGATGGACAACAATGTGGCATTTTTCATCCATTTTGTTACTGTTATTAACTTTGAAGTTCATTAAATTAACAGATAATGTTAAGGTTGCAGGGGTGGCACGGTGGCTCAGTGGTGAGCACTGTCACCTCACAGCAAGAAGGTCGCTGGTTTAAGTCCTGTCTGCATTTCTGTGTGGAGTTTGCATGTTCTCCCTGTGCTTGGGTGGGCTTAATTGTTTCCCCCACATGCAGTATAGGTGAATTGGGTATTGAATGTGCGAATGCTAGTGTGTATGGGTGTTTCCCTGTACTGGGTTGTGGCATTCCGCTGTGGCAACCCCTGACAAATAAGGGACTAAGTCGAAGGGAAAATGAATGTATGAATGTTAAGGTTGCAGGGAATTACAGTCTTCATTTTATAGCTTTTGTGCTCTAGCAGCCCAGATGTGAAGCTATGTGCTGATATTCGAATGCAGACATATATGTGAACCTGGATCAAAAAAAGTCACATAAAAACAAACAAGATTTTGCATGACTGGGCCAAATTTTGGCAATAGCTAGAATACATTGTATGGGTTAATTATAGATTTGACTTTTATGGCCAAATTTATTAGGTAAAGATTTTGTTCCATTTTGTACATTTTCTACTGTAAATCTAAACTCTGTTCAGTAATAATATGGATGGCTAAAAACTGAATTTGGACAACTTTAAAGGGTATTTTTTCATTATTTTTTAAACCCAAATTATTTGTAAATTTCCAAATAATTGTATTTTGGTCAAATATGCCTATCATAAACCATACATCAATGGAAAGAACATTTATTCAGGTTCTACATATTAGAAAGTATGCAGAGGTACAAAATGCATTTCCATTCGCAAGATGGCGCTATTGGGTCTCAAATGTAAAAAAAAAACATTTGACAAAAATCTCAAATGACTGCTGTTTGTCAAAGTGTAGTCTGTCATAATAACCTACCTTCGTGTAGGTTAAAAAGTACAGGGCTAGGCCATTTCTATAGGCTGTGGCTAAAACCTGACATGTGACCGCGTGATTTCTTAAATAAAGAATAATGCGTTTTAATTCATTTAGTATTTAAAATGTGTTTTCAATATTTGAACTAAATTAATATTAAAGTTTAAAAAGTGATCAAAATATAAAATTAACTACAAAAAAAAACATATGGCATAGGCGATACCTTTGCAAACAATTTCGTCCTACAAACTCTCTCTCTCTCTCTCTCTCTCTCTCTCTCTCTCTCTCTCTCTCCCTCTCTCCCTCTCTCTCTCTCTCTCTCTCCCCCCCCCCCCCCCCCCCCCCCCCCCTCCCCCCCCCCCCCCGCCCTCCCGCGCTCCGCACAAACAACAACACTTTTTCTCGGGCGCGCGGAGCCTGCTTGATATGCACGCTCACAGCCGCGCGCTGGGCCATCGCTTTCTGCCAGCCTTGTGATTAATTAACATCCAGTTCGTAACCCCCCAAATTAGCGCCGGAGCACACGGGCTAATGAGCTCACTGTGATCCTGTAGGTTACAATAACTCCATCAGATCGAGCTCAGGCACTGCGCAGCGGACTACAGTCTAAACACGAGTTACATACGAAAGTTGTCATGGTAAGCTGCTTCATGTTTAAATAGGTCAGACCAAGACTACTTGTTGTCAAACTTTATATATTTTTCTTTGTTGTCATACTGTACACCGCCTGTTACTGTATTTGCTTTACAAACGTTTGTTAAATAGGAAAAAAACATTTCACTGAAAGCGCGTTGGCCTTTTGTCAACATTGTTGTCAGGTCACAGCAGGGTACGGTGGGTCTTGTGGGCCGTAAAAATGGAGGGCAGAACTTTCTCCTACGAAATATTTGGTTTCCATGAGTGTTTTATCATATATAAAGCAAAAATGTACTTTAAAGGTACTTCAACTGCAATTTTTCACTCACTCGCTTTACCATACGGCGAAGTCAGCTAAAATGGGCCAGGTAGTTTTTTTTTCTAAATAGCTTCATGTAACATGTAAAGAAACGCAATCAAAATGATTGTTCATGTCAACAAGTGTTAAAGAAACAATACAAGACCAGTTATGTTGAAAGACTCTAATCCTACAATCTTATTTGGCCTATTTTGACTGATAACCAACTTTAGCTGATTCCACCCTATCCTGGTGGGGGACCACAGTATCCAACAATGTGGGTAATGGTGTTTCTAGTATACAAACCCCAACCGTAGTCCTATATTTAGTCCTCATAGGTAACAACCTGCATTTGTTGGGGGACGGGGGGAAAGAGAGATACGCCCCTCTCACTTTTAGAGACAGACCATTTAGAAACGGGTAATTATATGAACTTAAACTTTTGGATCTCATTCAGCTGTCCTCCCCACTTTAAAATGTCTGCTACACCCCTGTCTTTAGGTGAGGGATACGTAAAGATAAACAGCAAAATTACAAGTACAAGTGCAATAATATAAATTCTCCGTCATTATTTCAATAATGAGAGAGGGAAAAAAAGTTAATAAAGATAAGTATTATACAACATATTTCTCAAAAATCAAAACATGAATATGTATAGAAAATGAAACCACAAAATATATATATAAACTAATGCATACATAAAGAGACACAGATGCATACATGTACATACACAAACAAAGACACAACTATTTTTTACGAGTGCCTTGGACTTAATTTGTTTTTTTTAAGCATGTTTACCATCCCCACTGTGACACAAGTCTCCATGAGTCCCCACCAGGATATAAGAATAATTACACACACACACAAATATTTGTGAATGTAATATTGTATTTTGGCATGGAATACAGATGTTGTGATTGGTTGTTTAGTAATTATTATTAATGGCACCATCGTTATTTTATGCAAACAAAAGATGAATAAATGCTCTAAATGACAACATTTTTATTTAAAAACTGTGATAAATGTCATCATAGTTTACAGAATATAACGCTTTTAATCAAAATGCCAAACCATAAATCAGAAAGTTCTGAGAAACTGAGAACATTTTATTGGAGTGCATTGGATTACAAGAACTTCTATATTTCACAATTAATATGTTACTTGCTGTGTCTTTGTTATTAAAAGTTGAAATCAACTTTACAGCATTTTTTTTTTAAAGTACAAAACCACATTTGTGTAATTTAAACTTTTGAGTCACATCCTTATAGTTATAAAATATACTAGCCTCCCAGGGTGACAGATCCCAATCCTCCCTAAATTTATACACGCATGCGCTGCTGCTGATACACTGTAGGTTTGAATGTCAGACGTAACAAAAAAATCCTTTTTAAGTTATTGTGTCAGCATTTCTTAACACCGTAAGACTTTTTCTGCTCAATCATATCGCAATTAGTACTTTTTTTTGTGTCACAGCTTGATCTCATCAGAATCTAGGCCTCACAAGCTTTTGTTATTATGAAACTTCTTTATACAGAGACTTTTCCAAAACTGCAAGGCTGTGGCATTCTTAAAGCACAAGTAGTTTTTGTACTCTTTCTTTTTCTCTTGAAAGTTTCTGTGCATAATGGCCACGGTGAAAGAGTTTGATTGGGTTTTGTGTGGATGTCATTGGGTGCAGGACTGGCACGAGGTGGGCAGGATGGTTTTGATAAAGACGTTGGCACCCAGACTGTGCCTCAGGTGCACTCGCTGCTGTTACTGCTGCACCTCAGACTGTCAGATAACCTCCGCAACAGCCAACTGCACAGACACACAGACATACAGTGCTGGAGTATTAGAAAATATTCATCCTGTATTATTGAAATAAAATATATATATATATTTACAATTACCCCTGGATTCAGTAAATGATTAAAACAATACATTTATTTAATGTACATTTCTGTTAACCCTAAAACACAATGAAATGAAAAATTCAGGAAAAAAATAGGATATGGAAAAGTCGATAATAGAGTACACTTTGTACAGTACACACCCTGTATATATATATATATTTTTCAGATTATTTTGTGAGCAAACTGCACTGTAATGCAAAATGTAAATCAGTGTAGATTCTTGTAGATTATATTAAATGTAATATGTAAACATTATTTAATAAAATTAACCCTTTTGTTTTTTACACATTTGTTTTGCATTGAAATTCAAGAAGCATTGAAGTGTTATAAAAAGTGTACTTTACTCAAAAATATAAATACATATTAAATCAATAAAGTGTTAGCAAAACTGCTGTAAAAATGGTATCAGTGCCAAATAAAAGTTAAGCAGTATGATTTTTTTTAACCATCTACCTCTTGACCTCCCTGCTCAAACCAAAGCTCCTAAGTAGACCGTGCTCATTGACAGTGTGCATGTTTTTGCGCTCACGTGTTCTCGTGTGCACCAGTCCATCCCCGTCCCACAGGACGCCATTAATCCGTCTCACGTCCGTCGGCCATTTTTACTGAGTGACTGAGGAGACTGTGGATGAGGGGGGGGGTCTTCCAAGTTTTTAGTTCGCTCTTTAAAACGTGAAATGCCATATTTATAAGCCCGTATTTATAAACACATTTGCATAGATCAAGATGAAAAAGTTGTTTGAATTGGGGGGCCATTTGCATTTGGCGAAACATATGGCAGAGCTGCGGAAGCCACGGGCCATGCCTTCATTAAGCCAGCTCCATTTCATCAGAGCGGAGCGCTCCCCACCACGCTCCCCCGCCGAGACGCCTTCTGTCCCCGAAGGTTCCTCTGACAGGGGACAATATGTCCCCAAGGTGAAACGCACCCCGGTCCCAATGATTATTTAATCTGACTCACGCACCGCTCCTTAAGGGGAAGGGACATAGAGGGACAAAGTGGGGCTTTTTCGTCTGAGCTTGTCAGATGGAAGCGCTGATCTACAGGTGAGGCGACTGACACGTGTTGGCTGAGGATAAAGCAGTGTTTAGTTTGGCTACGAATGCGTGCGGAAGGAGACGTGGGAGTGTGCTGGTGCACGTTTATTGCATGTGGCTGCCTTTGCTTTTCTTTCGGCCTAAAGATGCACAAAAAGGGCACGGTGGATTATATGCACGCTCACGTTCACGTATTTTTTGCATATGCAGCGTTAGAATCAAGGAGTTCTACAGTATATACCTACACAGAGCTGTGTATTTGCATTCCAATTCATTGTTTTACCGTGCATTTTATGTGCAGTATGTGTGCAAGAATAAATCATTATTTTACTGCTATTGTCAGAACTGATTGCAAATAAGAAAATTACACCATACCTGACTTCTTAGACCATCTATGAAAAAATATTGACTGACTTTAAAAAAATGTTTTGGGAAGGACACTACATACTATATAACTACAGGTTAACTATGTTTATATATATAATGTCCAGCCTATGCACAACTTTTCTGGTTTTGATTGTAATTCAATAATGTGCACCTTTTGTAAAGTTGCTTTGCTTTGAAACAACAATAATTACTGTGAATAGCGCTATACAAATAAACTTGATTTTTATGTGAAGGATTTAGGCAGTGATATTAAATTTCTTAGTCGATTTATAGTGGTATCTACTAGTACTGATAGCAGATTATTTACAGTTAGCACATGCTAACACATGCTGGCTGAAGATATTGCAGTGTTTAGTTTGGTTATGGTTGTATACTGAAGGAGATGTGGAAGTGTGCAGGTGAACTGCATAAACTGCTGCTTATGGCATGTGGCCGCCTTTGCTTTTATTTTGGCCCAAAGATGCACAAGAAGAGCACGATGGATTATATGCACGCTCACGTTCACTTAATTTTTGCATATTCAGCATTAGAACCAAGGAAGTCTACAGTATATACCTACACAGAGCTGTGTATTTGCATTCCAATTCATTGTTTTACCATGCATCTTATGTGCAGTATGTGCAAGAATAAATCATTTTTTTTTGCCATTGTCAGAACTGATTGTAAATAAGAAAATGACACCATACCTGACTTCTTAGACCATCTATAAAAAAATATTGACCGACTTAAAAAAAAAAAAAAATTGAGAAGGACACTATATACTATATAAGTTCATGTTAACTATGTTTATATATAATGTCCAGCCTATACACAACTTTTCTGGTTTTGCTTGTAATTCAATAATGTGCACCTTTTGTAAAGCAGAAAGATTTATGCAATAATATTACATTTCTTAGTCAATTCATAGCTGTATCTACCAATATCAATAGCAGATTATTTACAGGTAGCACATGCTATTACATGCTGGCTGAAGATATTGCAGTGTTTAGTTTGGCTACGAGTGCGTGCCGAAGGAGACATGGGACTGTGCTTGTGCACTTTGCTTTTCTTTTGGCTCAAAGATGCAAAGAAGGGCAAGATGGATTATAAGCATGCAGCATTATAAACAAGAAGGTATTCAGTGTATATACTCATAGTTGTGTATCTGCATTCCAATTCATTGTTTTATCATGTATTTAATAGGGCTGTTTTTTTTTGCTACTGCGATGATGAAGCAGGTAATCAAGCGGTTTGGTGGTTAACCGCATACGTATAACAACTAGGCCTACTGAAAGCTAGGATTTTATTAATAATAATAATGACACAAAATAAAATACCCCATAGCCTATGTTTAATGGACTGTCCCTCTATCTTGCGGAGAAAGTTTATTTTACTACCTTAAGAAACTCTTGAACAAAAGACAAAAAAAGGTTATTCCCTTTATTACAAACTAATACAATCCTGAAATTTTCATGAGTAAAAACAAATAATAAACTAAAAAAGGGTGGTGATGACTGTAATAACCACATCACCGCGGTTGACATCTCATTACTGCAGTATTGTGGTGATGCAGTTATCATCACACCCCTAGTATTTCATCTTAAAGCTATAAAGTAGTGCAAGAATATTATGCGTCCATCATTATCTTATTGCCATTGTCAGAACTGATTGTAAATAAGAAAATGACACCATACCGGACATTATATAACTGCAGGTTATGTTTATATATATAATGTCGGCCTTATACACAACTTCTTAACTTTTATTATTTTAATTGTGATTCAATAATATGCACCTTTTGTAAAGCCACTGTGAGACAAATTTTACTGTGAAATGTGCTATACAAATAAACTTAACTTAAACTTAGAAAGGATTTATGCAGTGATAAAACATTTTTTAGTTGATTCATAGTGGTATCTACCGATCGCAGATTATTTACAGGTAGCACATGCTAACACATGCTGGCTAAGGATATTGCAGTGTTTAGTTTGGCTATGTGTGTGTGCTGAAGGAGATGTGGGAGTGTGCTGGTGCACGTTTATAGCATGCAGAGCTTTTTTGTTTTCACTTTGGCCCAGAGATGCACAAGCATGACGCGTTGGATTACAAACTTCTTCCTTGATTTATATTTTTTGCATATTAGAACCAAGAAAATGATTTCCTTGATTGTCAATGAATTTTTTATGTGAAGGACTTAGGACTATAATGCAGTAATACAAAATGTCTTAGTTGACACTGATTCACACTGTAAAAATTGATTAGTTGACTTAAAAATTGGACAAACCCTTTGCTTTTTAAGTGATTAGTTGACTTTAAAGTGAGTAAACAAATTACCTTAAAATAAACAAACTATGTACGTAATCAATTTTTTAAAGTAACTAATCACTTTTTACAGTGCAGAGTAATATCCATCCTCCAAAGCCATCATTGATAGTTAATTATTCAGAATACCACATTACTGATCTACACGTGTTGGTTGAGAATAACACATGGCCATCTCTGCTTTTTTTGGCCCAGAGACGCACAATCATGACATGTTGGATGTTCCCTGATCTTTTTTTTTTTTTTTTTTGCATATACTGCATTAGATCAAAGAAGGTCTTTTGTAGCTTAAGTGGTAGAATGTGGCATTGTTTGTGTTTTCAAGGACTCATGATGCACCAATACAAAATTTCTCAGTCAATATATAGATAGCAAACTATTCACAGTGATATCTACCAATGCTGATATTGATTATTTAGAGTGATATTATCTACCAAAGCTTTACACTCAATTTTTTTTTTAAATAATAAAATAAATTTAGGCCTAACAAATAAAATGTATGTATTCTGATTGCATATAAAATTTCCATCCATTTGGATTACATACGTTTAATAAAATTGAACCAATAAATGTATGTGATTGAAAGTTGTTAAAACATAAATAAAACAAATAAGAACAAGATTCAAATAATGAAACACAGCAAAAATTCCAGTGTTTAATTTACAGTGTGAATGTTTTTTATTTTTTTTTATTTTTTTTTGGTGTTCAGTGTTAAAACCGGAGTACATTTTAATCCACGAGAGTGAAAGATTTAAGTGTTTTTTTTCAGTGTTAAACTTTTACTTTATTATGTAAACTTTTACCCCATTAGTGTATTTACGACTAATGATAGGAGGTCAAGTTTTTTTTTTACTTGAACCGGTTCTTTCAGAAAAACAGTGATCAGAAGCAGTATATGCACTCATTAGCTTATATACACATGCACAATCCATTTAGATTGATTTGTTATTAAATAAAGTGAGTAATGCACAAATTTAATATATTAACACTTTGAAGGGTAACAAAAGTATGATGCACACTCCAGTTTGATGTAAGAATAAACTCTTACTGTGGTAAAATGAACTTTGTGAGTAATGTACTAATTTCACATATTAGAAAGTGTTATTGTAACTCCAAAATGGAGGGAGTCATATGTACACCCAAGGAGTGTTATGTTAAACTCAAATTGAGTTAAATGTACACTGATTTTTTTTTTGCTGTGTATCAATACATCCAATGTGTTTTAAATCCTTATTAATTCATCTATTGTGTGGAGTATAAAGTATGCCCCTGAATACCAAGTAAACCAATCTCATAGAATTTAACCACTTGGATTTTTTTTTATACAGCTAGATATATATACTGCTCAAAAAAAATAAAAAATAAAAAATAAATAAATAAAGTGAACACTTGGAGTTACATTGTGTTGTTTAAGTGTCCCCCTTATTTTTTTGTGCAGTGTATTAATACCATATTCATATATTTTAGCTCATTAAATCAAATAATATTCGATTTGAACAGATTTAGATTGATTCTAAGTAATCTGACTTGGTCAAACGCGATCCTGGAGGGCCGGTGTCCTGCTTTTAGCTCCTACTTGCATCAACACACCTGCATGGATGTTTCTAGCAAACCTAGTAAGAGCTTGATTAGCTAGCCCAGGTGTGTCTGATTGGGGTTGGAACTAAACTTTGCAGGACCAAGTATGGGCACCCCTGCTCTATAGTCTCAAATATAATTTATAATCAATCCATCATACTGTAACAGTGTAACTGTAATGAAATCATCTGTCGACATGATGCAAGTGAATTAAAGAGCTTTTCATTTTGTTATACAGAGGACATTTTTTTTTATTTGCATAATCTAAAAAAATCATCCAAACATTGCACTGCATTACTCTATAACATTGCAGTGCAAATGTTTATGCACTATACTGTATATATTATATGTTAATGTACAAGGTTAGTTTTGAAAAAAAAAAAAAAGCAGAATCTGTGGGCAGTAAATGACTTCTATATCTAATAGCGAACAATTGACCTCTCATATTTTAGACCCATATGTAAACATCATCTTGTGTTTGTATGCTGAGCTCTCATAAAGGAGCCTTTTCAGCGGGAGGGTTAAGGTGTTTGGATGTGCGATAACCACTCTGGTTGTAGCCTTTCATAACCAGTGTTATTCTCAGTGCTAAAAATCACATGGAGAAGCGTAAATAGACTCGGTTTTTGATGCTGGCAGATTTCTTGGTATTTGCAGAACTAATTGCATTTTCAGTGTTTCTAAATTTAGACCCAGGTGTCTGTTATAGCACACCGTCCAGATATATTCACATATGACCACCTGCGGCTTTAAAGAAACAGACGCAAGTGTTGTTAATGTTCTTCTTTTGGACGAGACCAGCCGTCTTTTTTTTTTTTAGGGTCATAATTCAGTGTCGGAGGCTTACAAGTGTGTTTTGGCCTTTATATCTCTTCTGCTTGGTTGAAATATTAATTAGATAGGTCACAATTTACAATAAGGTTTATTAGTTAATGTTAATGCATTTACTAGGGCTGTGCAATATGGACAAAATCATATTGCGATTTCTTGAATTAATATTGCGATTGCGATTTTTTTTTTTTTTTTTTTTTTTTTTTTTTTTTTTTTTTTTTTTTTTTGCGATTTTGGCAGGTGTTTTTGCTTTTTCAAACGTGCTACATACACACATTCTAAATGTATTCAGTGCACAAGAAGTGCATAACAAAACATTTCACAATGAAATAACACAGTATTAAGCTTAATAAATAAAACTATGATAAAATTATTTAATTATTAATTAACCTCAACTCTAGTTAAACATATACTGTACACAGTAGTTCTAACTGCTTGATAAACAAAACTGTAATAAATTGTCTTAAAAACATACAACATGAAGGAATAAAGATGAACTAACCTCAATTCCAGTCATAACAACAAATAAAAACTAACGTAAATCAAAACCACCTATTCGGTTCTCCCGCTCAACTTCATGCGCGGAGTGAGCTGTGATTGGTTAACATCTTTCTCCCGCTCAGCTTAGCTGTAATTGCCTGGTGTGCTGCGTCAGCTCTGATTGGTTAACATATTAAATTCATGCACACAGGAGCATATTCTGAATGAAAATTTAATTAAGTTAATAGATATCATTGCAGCCTTTGTGATTTAGAAATTGCATGTGTTTAAATCGCGATTTTTTTTCTTCTTTTTTTTCTTCTTTTTTTTCTTCTTTTTTTTCCGATTGCGATTAATTGCACAGCCCTAGCGTTTACTAACATGAACAAATAATGAACAATACTTTTACTTCAGTATTTGTTTATGTTAGCTAACGTTAGTTAATGAAAATACAGTTGTTCATTGTTAGTTCATGCAAACTCACGGTGCATTAACTAATGTTAATAAGCTTGGACTTGGCTGTTAATAATGCATTAGTAAATGTTCAATTATGATTAATAAATGCTGTACAAGTTTTGGTCATGATTAGTTCATGTTAGTAACTGCATTAACTAATGAACCTTATAGTAAAGTGTTACCATTAGATAGATAGATATATATATAGATAGATAGATAGATAGATAGATAGATAGATAGATAGATAGATAGATAGATAGATAGATAGATAGATAGATAGATAGATAGATTGATAGAAAGAACTAAAATGTCTGAACTCACAAATAAGATGGCTTTGGTTTTGTTGTTAGACTGACAAAAATTGTCATATTATTATCAAAATCATCATCATCATCATATGTCATATATTGTAAAGAAAATGTCACACACACAGGCTACAGTGACAAGGTTGACAAGAAATTCTTTACATTAGATGTGTTATCTTCAAAATAAAGTTTGAGGCCTTGTAATGTTCAACTAAGGAGTAGAGAAGGAGCATAAATAAGTAAATCGGGCCCAAAGTAGAGCCCTGAGGCACCCAGTAAAAAATAAATGTAGAGATGAATAAAATTAGTAAAATGTGTTCAAATCAGTCTACAGATACCAGTATTTTTTTAACTTAAAGACTAATTGATTGATCATTTTATCCAAATAAATCTGATTTGATGGTTTTATTCAATGTATAGGGCTCATGTGTTTTGGCCTTGATATCTTTTCTGCATGGTTGAAAAGATTAATTGATTATCTATTAGGTCAGATAGAGTAGGTATTAGGATAGATAGATGGAGGGATGGTTATCTGCAGAAATAAGACAAAGGAGCATAAATAAGTAAATCAGGCTCAAAATAGAGCCCTGAGGCACCCAGTACAAAATGAATGTAGGGATGTAGAAATGTATTTTAAATCAGTCTACAGATACCAGTATTATTTTTAAAACTGTAAGGACTTGCAACAAATAATTGATTGATTTTTTTTATTTGAGTCAATCTTATTTGATGGTTTTATTCATCATATAGGAGGGCTCATATGTGTGTTTTGGCCTTGTTATCTTTTCTGCATGGTTGAAAAGATTAATTATCTATTAGGCCAGATAGAGTAGATATTAAGATGGATGGATGGATTGTGAAATAAGTTAGAGGCCTCAAAGGAGTGGAGAAGCCCAAAATAGAGCCCTGAGGCACCCAGTACAAAATAAAGCCCAGGGATGAAGAACATTCATTCATTCATTCGTTTTCATTAGGCTTAGTCTCTTTATTCATCAGGGGTTGCCACAGTGGAATGAACCGCCAATCTATCCAGCATATGTTTTACACAGTGGATACCTTTCCAGCTTCAACCCAGTACTGGAAAACATCCATACATGCTCATTCACACACATACACTACAGCCAATTTAGTTTAATCAATTCACCTGTACCAGTTGTCATTGGACTGTAGGGGAAACCCGCGCGAACACGGGGAGAACATGCAAACTCCACACAGAAATGCCAACTGGCCCAGCCAGGACTCGAACCTTCTTGCTGTGAGGCGACAGTGCTAACCACTGAGCCACCATGTTGCCCATGAAGAAAATTAGTAAAATGTATCCAAATCAGGGCGCCACGGTGGCGTAGTGAGTAGCACGTTCGCCTCACAGCAAGAAGGTCACTGGTTTGAGCCTCGGCTGGGTCATTTGGCATTTCTGTGTGGAGTTTGCATGTTCTCCCCGTGGTTGCGTGGGTTTCCTCCGGGTGCTCCGGTTTCCCCCTCAAGTCCAAAGATATGCGGTATAAGTGAATTGGGTAAGCTAAATTGTCTGTAATGTATGTGTGTGAATGAGAATGTATGGATGTTTCTTAGAGTTGGGTTGCGGCTGGAAGGGCATCCGCTGCGTAAAACAAATGCTGGATAAGTTGGCGGATCATTCCGCTGTGGCGATCCCGGATTAATAAAGGGACTAAGCCGACAAGAAAATGAATGAATGTATTCAAATCAGTCTACAGAGACCAATATCATTTTTTAACACTTGAAGTACTTGATTGTTTTATCTGAGACGCTCTGATTTTAGGGTTTTATTCGTCGTGTTTAGCTGACAGTATTACTTAAATATGAATTTATTCATGCAAAAATCATCTCGTGCCAGATAAATGGTGCAGATAAATGTTATTAAATAGCTTCAGTGTAGTTAACTTCGAACTTAAAGTATTAACTACATAGCGTGACTCTAGCTGAATTGAATTAAAATTTCCCTTTCAAATATGATTCTCCAGCATTGTCCTTTCTCTTATGATGTATTAAAAATAAGACTCGTCAAATGTTTGCTCGCACAAAACTTTTCTTGACAGTTTTCCCCCCCATGCAGCATGATAAATGACTTACTGCATCGCTGTCGCCAAAGCCCTGGAGAAACCGACTTTATAAGCACTGGGCTTCTCTGTTAAATACACATCCAAATCAAAATGCTAGTTTAATTAATCTGCTGCTATGATAATTAATCCAGTTGAACCAATAACTAGACTTTTACTCGTTATTCGGGGCAGCTTTGGCAGCGAGTAACCCTAATATTTTCTTGTCGCTTAACTGAAGTTTAGATCCGAAGGCTTGCGGTATAGCTGCTTTATTAAGCCACGATTCTACATATTCCAGCTGGGAAAAGCATCCAGTCCCTTTAATAAGTAATGATTGCCGAAGATCAGAGGAACCGTACAGTAGAGCAAAACAAGTTAAGCGCGAGTTTTGATAATGATGCTTAATAATTCAAAGTGTGTAATTATCCCTTTATGGGGAAGCACAACAGCGGCGGGATGCTGAAGGCATGTTGGCAATTAGTGCAATATTGAGGTCAACAGATAAGGCCTGGACCTGGGGTTAAAGGTGAGTCTGGCCATGTGAGAAGAAAAACATCTGAATTCACTTTTTTTTTTTTGGAGCACAAATTTTGTTTAATATGGGGTTCAGCAGACTCCATGCATTCTTGAACGCTTTTTAAAATGGTATTTAAGGACTTTAAGGATTTTGGCTGGCCTCTAGTTGGAGATTTTGTTTGCTACGTTCAAATAGCAAAGTGCTTATCCAGATTTTTAGGTAGTTGGGTCTCTGAAAGTCTGGACAGCAAAAAAAAAAAAAAAAAAAAAAAATCTGATTCAAACCACACTTGGAGGTGGAAGATTCCTTAAAAATATGCATAGATGCTTCTCGGTCTGAATGCTCTGGCTATACTAAAATTTCTGATTGTCATTTGTGCCACTATTTAACATGACATATGTGACTCCAGCACGAACGCACAATATGTACTTTTTTGAGTTTTTTCTTGTGCGACAGAGTTCTGCTTCCGCTTCGTCACATACTCTCAAAAAATGACTTTTGCTGTTTCTTCAAAATGAGCTGAAACAATACAATTCTTGATTTTTTTGGGGGGGACAACTTAATTGTTATGGTCAATCCACTTAAATTTGTAAAAACTAATAAATTAACTTAATTCCGATTGTGTGGAATCAAGCATTTTTTTACAGTACTTTGGTATTGCGTTAACAAAGCATTTTATTCTAGGTTTCTTTGCTTTGCTTTACTCAATCCAACCTTGTTTTTTAAATGCTATTCACTTTTAGTTTTCAACAAAAAAAATAAAAAAATAAATCACTCAACTTTAAATTTAAATAATTAATATTTTTAAAAATAGGATAATTAATAGTTTTAAGAATTACCATTTTGTTTTTGTTTTTTAGACAAGGTTACCTCTTTATGGAGCGCTATAAGAAAACTTTTACAAAGGAGTTTTAGATTTCATTGCTTTATTTTGTTAAGTTTCAAGTTCAGGTTTTCCCTTTTTTATTTTACCAAGACTCTTTGATTTACAACCTGAAGTCAGACAATTTTTATTTTTTTAACCTTTTAAGATTTTTTAACTGATTTTTAACCTTTAATGGATAGAACAGTGTAGAGAATTGACAGAAAATCATGGTGAGCAGAGAGAAGGGAGGGATCGGAAAAAGGACCTTGAGCCAGTAATTGAACTCAGGTCACCGTATGCACCTGGTGCTATACGTAAACACACTTAACCACTAGGCTATTGGTGCAGACTCAAACTGAAATTTTAAGACATTTTAAGACTATATAGTCAAGTGACTCTTTTTTTTTTTTTTTAGCTCAAAGGTGAAAACCCTACTCAATGTGTGTGCTGCACAATTCCCCTTACTGGCTGTCGTGCTTTTAATGATTCCAGAAGACTTTATTATGAAATGAACTCTCTTAAGGACATTTCAGCAAAGTGACACCAGGAAAGTTTTTTTGAATTTTTATCATGTATTAACACAAAAAATCGTATTTAATTTGTGTATTCATTTGTTTGTTGATTTTAAAAATTGTTTTAATTGTTTAATTTTTAATTAAATTATTATTGAAATGTTCCTGTCATAAAAATAGCCTTGGTTGCTCACATGGCATTAAATAAAAATACATTACAGACTTGCTGCTTTCTACATTTTGTCACTGAATGTTTAAAAGATACAAAAACATTAATACATTTTTTCATATTGGTCACTTTTTATAAATTTGAGACTGTTCAGAAGGTCTGAGGTTTAAAATTAGTCAGTATTCTTCCTCACTGAGAGACAAAGTAGGTCACCTACTTTTGACTGTAACAAATCTCTTTGTAGTGGAATGCATTTGTAAAGTAATTCTAGTTGTTGTTGTTTTTTGCTGCTTTGTTATTTTGTCTGACCTCGAGCTCTGGGTCCTCTCATCTCTCTCTTTCTTTTTTTTTGCATGCGTGCTGCTCTTGACTTCGCCCAGACCTCTTGTTTCCCACATTTTGGTGTTGCCAAAGGTCTTGAATTTGCAACTCAAATAATTGGGATTAATCGTCCTGCTAATCACTGTATTTGTTCTCCCTCCATTTGTGTTTCACAATACGTGGGGAGGAGAAGAAGGGGAAAAAAAGAGGCTGAAAAGAATCAGATCTCCTATTAAATCACTATCTTTCAACAAGCAGCTCTCCCTATTCACACAAGAGGGCATTCAACGAGGGCTGCTTGGCACTCATTGTTTGGTTAAATGAGTAATCATAACATCAATGAGGCGCTGAAATGCGACGCAGAGCACATTGACAACCTTTGTGCCCCTGTGCGGAGGGGGGAGCTAATTTGATCACCGCGATCTGGGCTTCTTTCAGCCACGCGCCACCACAGCCAACAGCTGGAGGGGGTCCGTGCCCCGAACGCACGCCAAAAAGACGGAATCATGATCAAACCTCTATTGAAAGAATGTGATGCGCCTCAATAGCCGCTTCGAGGAAAAAAAGCCGCTTGTGGGCTTGAGGCCAGTATCAAGCACCTAGCGTCGTCAAGAATTGTCTCACAATCGGTTGTTCAGCCCTATGAACCCTAATTGCCAGATGGTGGATATTTATCTCCCCCTTCTTCTCTTGAAAGTTGCATTAATTGCAGGGCTGCCCGGGGGCTGATCAGAGTGATAGGAGACGCCATGACCCTGATTAAACCCCCACCCGCATCCAAACGCCCCAGTGCCAGGCCTCCCCTCGCTGCAAAGGTGGCTGCGGAGTTAAGAGAGCAGGGGGGTCTGTCTGACCGCCTCACCCAATCATTTGCCTATCTAGCCACCTGGGCCTCGACACTTCGGAGGGGGTTGGGAGTGAACGCTGGGTAAGCTTTGGGGGTGAATGACTCCGGTGCATCATCTTGGATCAGGGAGGGTACGGCTGCACCCTCTCTCCCAGCCCAGGCTCGTTTACATATCTCCCAGAGATGTAATTGAATTAAATGAAGCTTCTGGAGGGCAGCTGTGGCAGCTGCTGTTTGTGGCATGTCAAAAGGCCCGGCACTTTAAGAGCACTTACATATGCTCCAAATTAGCAGGTCAGATAGGCGCACGCTCTCGATGACAGGGGCAATGCTGCCAGCGCAACAAGGGGCCCCGCAGCTGTGGGCAATTCAGCCTGATGGGCCTTTATCACGGGTACATTATCAGTGTGGAAATGTGTGGAAATGTGTGTGTGTGTGTGTTAAAGCGTATGTGAGTGCCCTAGGTCACTGATACTACGAGGGTGATTATGTGTGTGGACACTGGGTCAGCGAGGGATTTGGATTTGATTTGACAACATTTATTAGGCGCTAACTGCTGTTTGGGAAACGTAAACTGTGTGTTTACATTTCCCCCCCCCCCCCATCATTTTCACCTGGCTCCACCGATGTATCTGTTGTAGTCCATTTAATTCATTTGCAATGGTTTCATTTTATGGCTTTAAGGCTTGATTTAATGTTTGTACTGGAAATAATGATGCAGAACTGAATGGACACAATGTCCATCAATATAAAAATATATATATATTTTACATTAAATTATTAGAGTTATATGCATGCTATATATGGATTTTTACATTAACTATAAATTATTATTGAGACCATATGGATTGATTGATGGATGGATGGATAGACAGACAGACAGATAGATAGATAGATAGATAGATAGATAGATAGATAAGGATGCATGAAATAGATTGATTGATTAGGATAAATAGATTGATTAGGATAGATAGATTGATTAGGATAAATAGATTAGGATGGGTGGATGGATAGATTAGGATATATAGGTGGATGGATGGATGGATAGATAGATTAGGATGGATAGATATATTGATCAGGATAGATAGATGCAGATAGACAGATTAGGATGGTGGATGGATAAATTAGGTATATATCAATATATTGATATATATTGATTTGATTGATTACGATAGATTGATTAGGATAGATAGATTAGGATGGGTAGATAGATAGATAGATAGATAGATAGATAGATAGATAGATAGATAGATA
>CAIGQQ010004837.1:12001051-12023647 GCA_903798035.1 Danio albolineatus | reverse complement strand
ATATGTATATATATATATATATATATATATATAGATAGTTTCTTTTTTAATTTTAAAATTCTTTTTACATATAAGTAATACATATGACAATAACAATTATTAATATTTTGTAATGTAGTTATTTAATCTTTAATTTGATAAAAATTTATGTATGACCATAATATAAAAAAACAGGTTGTCTTGAATGAACCGCTGTTTTCATCATTTTTGCCTGGTGGCATCTTGAGAGCTTTTCTTACAGTCAAGCCCAGTAAAGATCCAAGCATGAGCACCTGTGAGCGAGTTTGTAACATAATTTCCATATTTCCAGTCAGCCATTTTAGGAAGTTAAAACTGTGGTCAATGCAAATAAAAAATTTGAGGGTGAAAAGAAAACATTCAAATGACACGCTTGCATGTGTGCAACTGGAAATTGGCCAAACGCAGTGAACAAATCGTGCTTTCTTTACATTCAAAACATGCACTTATGTAGACCTGTGTGAAATATTGCAGTCAGACTTATGAAGACGTTATGTTGTAAGATGCTGTAAGTGTTTCATATATGAACACTCCGTCTAGACAGGGACGGAGTGGGCTGTGTTAATCTCCCTCTCTCTCTTCTCTCTCTCTCTCAGATCTTTCTCACAGCACAACTTATGATGGATAGGAGGCCTTAATGAGCTTCTTACAAGCAATTAAATAATCAGGGAGCCCTGCTGTTTGCCGATGAGGCTTTAGAGAGCGCTGACAAACGGTGGGCCATCAGCGCTCCAATCAACAGGACACGGCGCTCAGTGCTTTCAGTGCTGTCACCACTGCTATTTTAAACAATGACTCTCGGCACCGCCGACAAAACACTCTCGCGAATTATGTTCACAGGGGTAGGAAAGTTTGCTATAGGCGTTTATGTCAAGGTTGTGAAATTGGGCTTGTTTGTGTTGTGGCCATACGGAAGGGAGATTTTATCATAGATTTAAGGAGCACTGTAAAAAATGCTGGAGTCCACGCAATCGATTTGTGTTGGGACAACATAAAGGATTTAAGTTGACTTGTTAGCTTTACAAGTTTGTGTGGATTGAACATAAAACAATTGGGTTGCTCAATGTTGTTTCAGCTCATTTTAAATTAGTTTGAATAAACGGCAAGAGAGAGAATGGTTCCACCAAAAAGCATCCATGTAGGTGCTTTTTTTATTTGATGGAAGATTAATGAATAGTTTTAGTTGAAACTGTGGTAATTGATTGATTGTTTATGTACTGTAATGCAAGATGATGTCAGTTGTACATTGAGAGTCAAATGATACCTCAGCCGGTGTTCTGTCAATTTGTCCTACCTTGTCAGATTGTCCATACCTCCCATTCATAAAGTAGGTAGCACATTGCGTCATCAGATTTTGCTACCAGTGTAAATTTTAATGTGGATTAGTGCAATGTGAAGCTGTAATATCACCCTAATCTACCTAATTCCCTAGCCCAAACTCATTCAAATACAGTGTTGTTAGCATAATCTGACTGGTAAGATAAAATGTCAGGACACTGGATCGAATTTTTATGAAACGTAGCTTTTATTTTAATCAGAAAAGTGGCTAATTCATACAAATTCATACCATTTAACTCATATGAAAAGATATGAGTTTTAAAAGGAGGCATGGACCCAAACTCCATTGGAGGATGAGTAAATCGGTCAAAAATATACAAATGAGGTTATAAAAATTAGCTACTAAATAGAAAAAAACGTTACAAATTGTCATGAGATTGCATTAAAAAACACATACTGGCAATACATAACCAAGCTTGTGCTTCAGACTGTTGTGAGCATATTTAAGACCATTAGCCAAGGCTGTGGATAAGGTAGATAGGTTGGATAAGTGGGTTACTTGCGTATTACAGTCCCTCGAGGATTTTAATGCGAAACATTTATTTAAAGTATATTTGTGGCTTAAAATGACTGTTTTTTTGTCTCAGATTTTCTCAAAGCATATGGCATTATTTGCTTCAATTCTTGTGTTTTCCTCTGAAAATACACAACCTTTTTTTTATCAAAAGTTTGTTTTTGATCTCAAGGACCATTGGATTCCTGCAATATTAGAATGATTTCTGAAGGATCTGAATGATAAACTGAATGATATCAGTCTTGAGATAACTACAGTCTTCATGTGACTTTAGTTATCTCAAGACTGATATGATTCAGTTTGTTGGACCTTTTTAAAGCCTGACACCAAATTTAAACAAAACAACTATTTGAATAACATTAAAAACTTTAAATAATCACACAATAATAACCTTTTAATATTTTATGTTAATTTAGGATGCATTAAATTAACCAACAGTTATTGTAATGACACTTTGGTCACACTTTTTTTGCCACAAGCTCCTAATTTGCAGCTTATTTTAAATTTAGGTAGGATTAGGAATAGAACTAGAATAAGAGGTAGAGGTCACACTTTACAATAAGGTTCATTATTTAATGTTAATCAATGCATTTACTAACATGAACAAACAATGAACAATACATTTACTACAGTGTTTGTTCATGTTAGTTAACGTTAGTTAATTAAAAATACAGTTGTTCATTGTTAGTTCGTGTTAACTCATGATGCATTAACTAATGTTAACAATCATGGACTTGGATGTTAATAATGCATTAGTAAATGTTCAATTATGATTAATAAATGCTGTACAAGTGTTCATGTTAGTAAATGCATTAAGTAATGAACACAATTGTAAAGTGTTATCGAGGAAGAATAAAATCATGCAGAACATGTATTTTTTAAGTATTAATAAACAGCCAGTGTCTATGGTAATAACCCAGCAGTTAATAGTGTAAATGGTTACTTAAACTAAAGTATTACTAAAAGTTTTATTTTAAGATTGATGATAAATTCATAAAAAAAATCTAGAAAAAAAATCTATTTAAATGCTTACATGATATTTTTACATTTTAAATATAGTCAGATGTTAGAGCTGTACTGATTATAAAAATCAATGTCTTAAAAGCTTTCATTCTTCCGTCAAATCTTTTCCTTGCTACTTTTTTTTTTTATAATCGGAAAGCAACTTTTTGTAACATAAATGATAAACAAGTAATTAGTTTTTGTCAACCCAAATTTAGTACAGAAACCAATCAGCTCCTGTTTTCCCAGTTTACAGATCTGTTACTCAGTCTAAGACGCAGACAATGTTTGGTGATAAAGTTCACTTCCAGCTTCAGAGACGGCTTATCACCTTGTTATTCCTCATAAAGTGCTCTAACGTCTTCTTTATAATTAGCTATATTTGGTGCGAGTTGCAATAGTATAATTCCTGCTGTGACAGGAGGAAAAAAAACACAGCAAGTGCATTTAATTACAAGAAACGGCTTGTTGAAAACAGGGGGGTTTACGGCTGTGACATGCACTTCTTCTCAGCTTCTCTTTTCTCACCCATAGGAGATGGAGATGGGGGCCGAGCACCCCTGGGTGCCACAACACCTTCGTCACAGCAGCGGTGACTTCCTCTCTGAGAAGCACACTTGTTAGCTCCCTTGGTAGGGTACGATACGAGAGAACGCCACAGTGAGTGCATGCCGCAAAAAAGCAAATATGTTGCCTATTAATAGGTGGGTGGACGGGTAGAACCTGGAGCAGAACTGTGAGGCCCTGGGGGAATGTGTGTGTGTGTGTGTGTGTGTGTGTGTGCGTGTGTGTGTGTGAAAGCGCTGAGGGAGCAGATTTTTAGCACAGCGCTGGCACAGGACACACTCACATATGCACACACTCGTTAGCATTCACATGCACTGACACACTGCAATCAGACTCTAACAGGCCTTTCTGTTATGCGCGGTGGCCAAAAGTATTTGAACAGTTTGGTCACATTCTTAAAAATGCATGAATGACAATGCATTGTATGACAGAAAGATCAAAAGTACATGTGATATAAGTGGATTTCATTTCTTGGATTCTCTACGCTTGATGTTTTAGAGTATTTAAATTACTTAGATTTTTTTGTCATTAGATTTTAATTTAGGTCTTTCACAACATGGTTGTCACATCACATCACATTGGTATTTAATTTTTTTCTCATTGGTTTTGGCGTTGTATAGGATTGATAATGAATCAAGCATGTTTGTCTTTTTTATTAGGGAAACGTTCTTACAAGCAATTAAATAATCAGAGAATTTTCACATTCTTTTTGAATGAGGTATATTTCAAAATATCTTAATACATGATTGCTAAAAATACACATAAAATTTGAATGAAAATAGCAATAGCATATGTGCTTTTATTGTATACGGTTAAAGTCAAAATTATTTGCCCCCGTTTATTTTTTCTTCAATTTCTATTTAACGGAGAGAAGATTCACATTTCTAAAATAGCTTTAATAACTCATTTCTAATCACTGATTTATTTTATCTTTGCCATGATGACAGTAAATAATATTTTACAAGATATTTTTCAAGACACTTCTATACAGCTTTAAGTGACTTTTAAAGGCTTAACTAGGTTAATTAGGTTAACTATGCAGGTTAGGGTAATTAGGCAAGTTATTGTATAATGAGGGTTTGTTCTGTAGACGATTGAAAAAAAAATAGCTTAAAGGGGCTAATAATTTTGACCTTAATATGGTCTTTTTAAAAAATTTAAAACTGCTTTTATTCTAGCCAAAATAAAACAAATTAAACTTTCTCCAGAAGAAAAAAATATTATCAGACAAAATTTGTATATATAAATGTGTGTGTGTGTGTGTGTGTGTGTGTGCAATAACAGCACTCTTACAGCCTCTTCACCCATGTGTATTTCTCCACCCACAGTGAGTGACAGCAGCTCAATAGTCTCACTACATTTTGACAAATATTGCAGCTGCTAGACAACATAATGTACTTTTGAGTTTTTTTTAGGTGAGAATGTAGTAGTTTTTATTGCAACTATGGAGTTTATTTATAAGGATAGTACCTATTTTAAATATTTGTTATTTCGGAGATTTGGTGCGTCAGCATCCATCAGCCTGTCATACTAAGCAAAGCAAAGAGAGTTGACGTTCCACCACAAGATGGTGACAGAGACTGCATAATGTCCTTGGGGGGTGGGGAGGAAATATCAGTGAAAATTTCAAATTACAGCTGATCAAATCTTTATCAAGTCGATCTCTCTATTGTATGTTTTAGTGCTCTATTTATACCATATAGTAAATTGATAGTGTTTGCTTTGGCTTTTTCAGGGTTAATTATTGTGATCTTCCAATTGCAACTCAGGAATACTGGAAAATCTTTGTAGACGGATGGCATTTCATGTCGTTCAGCCTTATAATCTTAAAATGTGAGCAAAATAACTTGTTTTGTTATGACTTTAAACATTATGCTCTAGAATCATTGAAATTCTTGTGCTAAAGTGATGTTGGTAAGTAGCAATGGTTTCAGCTGTTCGACCAGTTGCAGATAGTAGTTCCATCGAACTGTTGTATAAATGCAGTATCACACTCATAGCAGTGCAATATGTCTGTATAGCTCATATATTTTAGTTTTGTCTCTTATTTTAGTTTTTAATTGTGTGTCGATATATACTTCAATTTAATGTCTTTTCACATTTTCTCCTTTTTTTGTGCATCATTCATATAACTACCAGCAGCATTTTTAACCTCTAATAATGAAATCTCAGTGCCGTGAGGAAACCTCTTGGCACAAACATCACTCTCCCACCAACAAAAACAAGCAAAAAAACACATCAGTAGGGGATGTAACCATGAAAATTGTTCTAAAGTAAAATAATTATCTAGACTAAAAGCACTTATCATGTAGAAAATCAGCGTTAATCAGAGCATTAGTGTAAACTTAGATGTTTGCGTGGCCATATTGTCACAACAAAGTGCTGGCCAGTTCATTTCAGCCTGCTTCCATATGGCTGCCTGCCACTTGGAGAGCTTCACACACACGCACAAACACGCTTAATCAGCGATTTATCATTTCTCAACCATCTACTTCAACACAGACCAGAAGAACCACAGCGATAGCTTTTTTTGGGACCATACTTTTTCTTTTTTCTGTTTTTTAAACCGATCGTGATATATGAGCACATTTTACTACAGAGCCCTGGAGAAATATTGAGACACAACATGCTTCTCTGGTTCCATGCAAACTGCACAAGCTAATTATGATCTAATAACTGGCTGACTGTCCGGCATTATTACAGGAAGAGAAGGTTAAATTAATAGCTCATCATCTGCCCTAAGAATCAGTCATTTGTTTTTAACGATCATAATTCTGCCATTAAATCTTCATTAGCTGTCAAGATCTTAAGGGAGGTCTGTCAATTTGCTGCCTCAATGAGAATTAAAGCAAGTATTGCTCAAGCTAGAGTCTGTTTTGCAAATGAGACTAACTTCGTTACCTGAAGCCACATCGTAGAGAACGGCCTGAGACATCTCAATTCTCCAGTCTAGAGACAGTACGTACCTGGTCCCCTGAAATGTGTGCATTTTGGGAATTAAATGCTTTCAGGATGGAGTTTTATAGCCACTGGCTAAATAGAAGAAATGTAAAGTGTGGTTCTTAAGTCCTCATGAATATTAGCATACAGCATTTGTGTTTAGAATATTAAAATGGACTTTAATATTCTTAGAAAGCACTGTAAGACATATCTATTGGCCCAAAGTGTTTTCTGTTTTTCTAAACCATGCAGTGGTAAACTCAACCACATCTTAGCATATGCACAAGGCTAACTATTGTAGCATGTTAGCCCCATTAACAAGCTAAAGCTGCGTCCCAAATGACACACTATGCACTTATGCACTATGTACTTATGCACTTACACACACAACAGCATAGTATACGTATGTAGTGTTGTCCCAAATGGAACACTAATGGCTCTTTTACGAAGCGGAAGTTCAAACCATTTCCCTGATGACGTTTGACGGTTGCCAAATTAATGAAATAAATGACCAAAATACCAAATAATACCTGGCATGAGTATAATCGCATTCACCATCGGGAGGTGCTATAATCACTCTCGTAGGAGAATTTTGCCTTCACAGGCCAAAATAAATAAAGTTATTCAACATGTGTGCCCGATAGCTCTGCCTCTTCCGCAAAGCTGCGGTCGTTGTGTGTGTGAAGTGTCCATCATTACACACTTCATATTACCGGTGGAATGAGGGCATCATCCGGGTAATTAAAGTTTGCTTATTATTTTTAGAGTTTTCAGTGTGAGCGCACTACTTGCACTATTTATACTACAAAATGGCATAGAATAGTGCATAAGTATGCGATTTGGGACGCAGCTTAAGAGTTAGTTTGTGTCAAAGTAGCATAGGCCCCGTTTACACTAGTGCGTTTTAGTTTTAAAACGATGTTTTAGCATGAAAATGATCCACGTCCACACTAACGTTTTCACCCAGCGTCTCAACAGATCTCTGTCTTCACTACTCCACCAGAAACGTATATCACGTGACCATTATATCACGTGACCGTTCAAGTATAAACAGGAAGCAAGCGTCTCGCTCGGCATTTGGTTGTTGTTAGTCAACAAACGCTGGTTGAACGATGAACGCGATGGCAAAGAAAGCAAGAGAGGTCTTTTTGTGGACAGACGACGAGGTCGAGTTGTTACTTAAAGTAACAAATGAATATAAAACATCCATGGCTATCGAAAATACAGTGTTTACAGTGAAGGCTGGTCTGCCGTCTGCCGGTGATGTTATAACCACGTGCGCTTGACGAATAAGGGAAGGATACGCAATGACCCAAAGCCCCAATCACGTAGCGGATCTCAGCAGCCACGCCTCAAAAGTCTCCGTTTTCCCACGTCCACACTGAGATGCAGCAGCAGCGTTTTAGAATCAAAACGGCCTCTCCAGCGTTTTCAAAACGCTCCGTTTTCGCACCTCGAAAACTCTGGCGTAGTGTGGACGTATGGCGTAACCGTAGCAAAACGTATGCGTTTTAAAACAAAAACGCACTAGTGTAAAAGGGGCCATAGACACACAACTTCTGACATCTGAGACAAAATACATGCATTTTCACCTCTCAGCGACCTCAGTAATACCTGTCAACCCTCCCATTTTTCCAGGGATTCTTTCTGCAATCATCCTGTAAAGGTATTTCTCCCGTGTTTTCAATTCTTTCTATAAAGGGTGACAATAAATATTTAAGAGCTGATCCTACCTAAACCATACCACCGAACCACCAGGGGACGCCGCTTTCTCTTAGATGTAATAATATTAATTCATTTATTTTCCTTTTTGACAGGGTCCCTTTATTAATCTGGGGTCGCCACAGCGGAATGAACCACCAACTTATCCAACATATGTTTTAAGCAGCGGATGCCCTTCCAGCTGCAACCCATCACTGGGAAACATCCATACACTCTCATTCACACACATACACTACAGACAATTTAGCTTACCCAACTCACCTGTACCACGTGTCTTTGGACTTGTGGGGGAAACCGGAGCACCCAGAGGAAACCCACAAGATCACGGGGAGAACATGCACACTCCACACAGAAATGCCAACTGACCCAGCTGAGGCTCGAATCAGCAACATTTTCACCTCTCTGCAACTGCAATAACATGGTTGGTTTAATTGTATTGATAGCATTAGTCTTTACAGTAGTCCATCTCAAAAACAGAAAGGAAATGTACCTGGCCTGGTTGTGATAAGTTTGCATTTTGGGAATTAAATGTTTTCAGGATGTCGTTTAATAGCTTCTGGCTACGTAGAAGAAATGCTAAGTGTGGTTGTGGCATCCTCATGAATATTAGCATACAACATTTATGTTTATAATATTCAAGTAAGATTATAATATTCACTTTAATATTCATAGAAAGTGCTGTAAGACATAGTAATTGCCCAAAGCAGTGTTTTCTGTTTTTACTAGTGGGCCATTGCCTAAAAAGGTTTCAGGTCTATTCCAAAACAGTCTAAATGCTAATATTAAATACTGCTACTGTTGTGCTAACGTGCTGTCAGTTTTACTGTTGTATAGTAAAAGAAAGTACAAATGCTGTTTTATAGTATTGGAATGCAACATTGACTTAACTTTTCAGTCAGTCAATTCCCGAAATGCACATTCGTTTTAAGGGAACCAGATATGTTTTATTTTTATAGGTTGCAGTTCTGTTGTAAGAAATTATTGCCATGTACAGAGGCGGAAAAGATTTTGACATTTCTGTTGTTGTCTAAATCTGCATCTATGCTACATCTATACAAATTGTACACACAAACAGCAACAACAAAATGCTTTTAACTTGTTAATACTTCTAATTTTCAACCTAATGCCATTTGGTAAAGTGTGGTTAAATTTACTCTTGTATGACAAACCTTGTGAGTAAAATTAATTTTGTTGACATTCATTTTACTGTTAAGCTGCATTGTTTAAAATGTGACTTTTTTATGCACTGGATGCCATAATCGTTATAATATTAACAATAACCAACATGCATTTTTGGCCTAATATGGATATGATCTCATCTTTGGAAAGTAATTAACATTATGGACATCGGATTTTATCTAAACCATCATCCAGACAGATTTAGTTTGTTTGGAAGGCTTTACAGAATGCAATCTTGATGTGTTCCCAAGTCCACTTAATATAAGCAATATTTATTAGTGTTTTTGAGATTGAATCAGTCCAGTTTAAGGAGTTAAAAAGCAGGCAGGTGCAGGTTGGAATGTGTTTTGTAAGCGGCATGTTCACTTACCAACCATTTTTATTTAAGTTTACTATAGGCTTGTTATTAATTTCAAAATGTTATTTTTTTCAACACAATTTGGCAACACTGAGTCAAGATTAACATAATTCTTGTTATTTCTTGCACAGTGCAAACCAAAAACAGAAGTCAGTTTAAGTTTAAATATATTATTAACAACTAGCTTTTGAGTTTGGCTCTTGAATAAAACTAGACGTTTTATATATTTTAAAGTTAATTCAGCTGCTAAATGCGCTTAAAGGGATAGTTACCATTTACTTTGTGTGTGTGTTTTTTAAACCTGGTGGTTTATTTGCAAAACGTTAATTTTCTTGTTGTATGCAAAATATATATATTTTTTTGTAAAATGTTATAGACCAGTAGTCATTGATTAGAATGACTTGGCTACTGGCTTTTGAACATTCTTCAAAATATCTCATTTTGTATTCAACAGAAACATATACAAATAAATGATGTCAGAATCAAAGTATACACCATAAAAATGTTGCTCACTTAAAATTAAGTTTAACTAACTTAACTTTACAAGTCATTTTAACTTGCGAGCAATTCTATGCAAATGTCAACATTGCCACCAAATTACAGAAACCGTTTCTAAGTTTTTTGTGTAAACAAGTACTTTAGAAATACTCAAAAATTTATCTGTTAATGTTTTCAAACTATTTTAATTTGATTTACCAAAGTCACTCAAGTGGCAATTTTACATCTGTCACATCCATAACGGAGAGATGTCAGATCCATAACGTCAGTTTTTCCTCATAAATGCAAAAATATTAAATAAAATAAAATCAACCATTTTTGAGAGAGCCGACTCTTATCCTTTTGATTAGCATTATTTCTTTTGAGTTGTGCAGTTTAATTCACAGAATTTCTACAAAGTATGTTGTATACTGAACTTGCAGACTTTTTTGGTCATGTCCATAACTTTCCTTATTTAAAGTACAAAACATGTTTACAGATTATTTTTCTGGTCCCATAACTCTGGTCAGTTGTTCTGTAAAATGTAAACAGATTTTTCAATATAAGGTTAACATCTACTTTCTCTGTGTATTTATGTTTTGAGTTTTTACTGCAAATCTCACATTCATAATGCTGGAATTGCTCTTACATCAATTAAGCTGACTTAACATCGTTACAATTTGTTTAACTAAAATAAAAAAAGGTGAGTTGAAATCTGATCAACTTTCTAAATTAAGTTAAATTAACTTAAAAACATAAGTTGTCATGGTGTTTTATTATCTAATATTTGCAGTGCAGTTTTAAGCTAAAGAGTTTTGGCACTCTAAAGACCTCACTTTGCAAGCCTGCATTTAACCCTTGGTGCACCCCAGTATATTGTAACCATAACCGGTTCCCACTCTATATTAAGTGGCCTTAACTAATATTTATAATTTTTTTTCTTTTTTAAATATTTCTTAAATTAGCAAGGAAATTTTGTCTGATAATATGTATGATATGTATGTGTCTGATAATATTTTTTTCTTCTGGAGAAAGTCTTTTTTGCTTTATTTCGGCTGGAATAAAAACAGTTTTTAATTTTTTAAAAACCATTTTAAGGTCAAAATTATTAGCCCTTTTTAAGCTTTTTTTTTCAATAACTCACAGAACAAAACATTGTTATACAATAACTTGCCTAATTACCCAAACCTACCCAGTTAACCTAGTTAAGCCTTTAAATGTCACTTTAAGCTGTATAGAAGTGTCTTGAAAAACACCTAGTAAAATGTTATTTACTGTCATCATGGCAAAGATAAAATAAATCAGTGATTAGAAATGAGTTATTAAAACTATTATAATTAGAAATGTGTTGAAAACAATCTTTTCATTAAATAGAAATTGTGAAATTCAGGGGGGCTAATAATTCTGACTTCAACTGTACTTGCACTACAATTAATAATTTGTTAAAATGCACTTATTGTGTAAATACATGTTTTTACATTGTAGACGCTTGACTAAATACATTCATGTATTACAGGTACATCTGTAATTATATTATTACATTCATAATTACACTGATTCATTCCTTACACCTTAACACACCCTTAAACCTATCCAGATTCACCAAACCTTGTCCATAACCCTCAAAAGCTGATGTTCTGCAATACATTATGAACATGTTAAGTACAGTACATTGTATTTATATTTTAATGCAAGTACATATTAGTTAAGGACACCTAAAATAAAGTGGGACCCCGTAAACAAACATATTTTCCCTTAGAAAAAATAGAGCAAACAGCATTTTATAGGGCTGAATGTGTAGGATTTGGCTTGAGCTCCAGAACCGAAGAAACCACAGGAGACACGACAGCTTTAAGGAAGTGAGGCAGATCTGTCTGTGCAGGGTTCTATTTGTTGTGGGTTGAGTTTCGCAAACCGCTTCAGGCTAAAGATCGCTTGAGGACAAGAACACAAGGTGGTATATAGAGGGAGTCTCAGCTCAATGCATGTCATGCAGAAAACAATACTGTGGCCTAATACTGTGTCTATTGAAGGACAACGTGACTGAGGAAGAGTAGTCTGATAAATGTAAATCAGTCAAATGTTGTGTATAAGTGCGAGCTGTGCCCAGAGGTGACGTCCCAGAGGCTGAGCTATGTGAAAGGACAGTCTCTGTGTGCTGGAGAGAAATATGTGCCCGGCATCAGCCACCACAGTCACATCATTATGAGCTTAATGATACTCTTTGTTCCAGCAGATACGGCATTATACTGTAATTGAGTGTTTTCTGGGAAGTGCAGTATGGCTATTGCTGTATAGCAGATATAGCTTTATAATGTACAAGACTGTTTTCCGGAAAGTGTGGCATTGTTTTGGCTGTCAGCCTATGAGCTTGTTTACTGTTGTCCTTTTAATGAGTTTTAGATAGTGAAGAGTTTTTGATGTTATTTTGGTCACTCCTTAAATTCAACCCGTTTTTGACGAACATTTGTTTCAAAAAATGTTTTTGCATTTTTTTACATGCACAAAATAAAATAAAAATAAGGAATAGTTGTCTTAAAATCTAGTTGTCTAAAAAGTATTGTTTATGGTACAATATAATGTGTAATTATGAAATTATGCATATTCATATATTCAAAATATAACAAGATAATAATTTTTAATTTGTGTTGGGTTTTTTTCCTCTAAAAGATATTCGTATACCAAGCTGTGGGCTATGGGCCAAGGTTATTAAATTAAACTTCATTTTAGTTCATTAATTGATTCATAAACTCTGTAGACGTGAAAAACAGTAATAAAAGTGTACAACAAAATGACAAAAAATCTGAACAGATAATAATAATGAAATAAAAAGGTGATAATTAGATGATAATTAAAGAAAAAAATAAAGCAATAGATAAAACAGATAAATGTTATATCAATTTGGGGTAAACAACAGCATTACAGGGGGAAAAAATTATTTAGAAGCAACTTGAATTAGCTAAAAAGTATTACTTGCAGTAGAATATAATTTTGTAATTAAATACACGCATAAATTGATTTATTGACAATATAAAAAAAGATAATCATAATAATAATTTTAAAAAAAGATATTTGCATACCAAGCTGCCGGCTATGGGTCAAAGTTGGTTTGTATAGATAACTAAACTAACATTTAACCATAAAACTAAATAGTTAATTAGTTAATAAACTCTATAGACTTTAAAAACAGTAATAAAATTGTATAACAAAATTACTAAATAAAAATCAGATAATAAATTAAAATAAAAATTATTAAATTATGAGAATCATGAGAACATTTTTTAAAATCATAATTTGATTTATAAAAAAAAATAGATTAAAGATTAAGGAATAGATTAAAAAAAACAACATTTAAAAAAAATGGATAAAGGTTATATCAATTTGAGGTAAACAGCAGTATTACTGTACATACCCAAAAAACTTAAGTTGAAAATGCATGAAATGAAGTTGTGACAGAAATATTTCTGAACTTGTGCACTTTCTAAAAAAGAAAAAAAAATCTATTTATCTTTAACCTCTCTACAAAACTATACGACAAATGTACACAAATCATTTCAGAAAGAGAAATTGAGCATCTTCTGAAAATTGTCCAATTCCGAACCAAGTTTTCCCATCCACCCGGGGACGCAAAGAACACTGAAAGTAAAAAATCCGAGATCTATCAGCGATTAGAAATTGTCTTTTCTCTCCCTTTTCTCTCGCTCTGTCTTGTTCCAGCTCTCCGCTTTTCTTTTCCTAACCACCTGCCATATAAATAACCCGTTAAAAATGGACACCTCAAATTGAGCTCTGGCTAAAACAACCAAGTCATTTCACCTCCCGACAACAATTGATCAATTGTAATTACCGAGCTGCGGATTGGACCTGGAGCCCCGGGGGGAGCCAGCAGAGAAAGCAAACAGCAGTAACAGGTAGACTCCGTAGGACAGAGCAAGAGAACGGAGGCTTTTAATTGCTTTGTGCAGTGCGTAATTGAAGGTTCAAGTGTGTTGCCATGAAGAGTGTGACTTCACTTGGCCTTGTCTAATTAATCCCGTCACACGATCCTTCTGCCTTCAATTTTCACTTTTGGCTTTCATTGCTAGGTGCGAATAAAGCTGGAAATATAGGATGGTAACTGTATGCTGCTTGCTGAGCCAGATGCACACAAATAAAAAAAAGCCATATGGAGGGAGCCCATTGTTTTGGATCTTGGATAAATGATTTTCAAATGTCGTGTGTGGAGCGAGCGGAAAATTGAAAGCACGATGGCGTTGTTTACATATGTTGATAAGATGAAGATGGCAGGAACGGTACAGCTGTTTCGCATCATGACAGATACAATGTGTCTTGATGGTTTGATGGGGGTGTCGACCAGTGGTTTGAGGAACAGCAACAGGTCCTATCGGTGTCTTTTCTGTTTATAATAATAATAATAATAATAATAATAATATTAATAATAATTCCTTACATTTATATAGCTCTTTTCTGGACACTCAAAGCGCTTTGCACATTTTTGGGGGATCTCCTCATCCACCACCAGTAGCATCCACCTGGATAATGCACATATTGCGCCCGACCTCACACCACACACCAGCAGAAGACAGACTGATGAAGCCAGTAATGATATGGGGATTGTTAGGAGGCCATGATGGACCAGTGGGCATATTTGACCAGGATGCGGGGTTATGCTCCTACTCTTTTTCGAAGGACATCCTGGGATTTTTAATGACCAGAGAGTTGAGACCTCCTTGGTTTATACTGCTCAGTGAGCGCTGTCTCTCGGATGAGACGTCTGAGTCTCCATCAATATACTGGGGTGTTAGGACCCACACAGACTGCAGGTTGAGCACCCCCTGCTGGTCTCACTAACAACACTGCCAGCAGCAACCTATAGCTTTCCCATGTGGTCTCCCATCCGGGTACTGACCAAGTTCAGCCCTGCTTGGCTTCAGTGGGCTACCGTATGAGAGTTAGGTGCCTGCAAACTATTATATACTAGTTGAGGGCAAAATTATTAGTGATCCTGTGAAAATATTTATTCTTTTTTCAAGTATTTCTCAAGTGATATTTAATTGAGCAAGGAAAATTTCAGAGTATTACTGTTAATATTTTTTTTCTCCTGGAGAAATTCCTATTTGTTTTATTTTGGCTAGAATGAAAGCAGCTTTTTAATTTTTTTTGTTTATATCCATTTTAAGGTCAACATCATTAGCCCCTTTAAGCAATATTTTTTTTCTGACTTTTTGTCTACAAAACAAACTCGTTGTTCAATGACTTTGCCTAATTATAACCCAGTTAAGACTTTGCTAGTATTTTGAAAAACATCTAGTAAAATATTATGTACTGCCATCATGGATAAAAGAAATCAGTTATTCGAAATTAGTTATTAAAACTTTTATCATAAAAAATGTGTTGAAAATAAATCCTCTCTTTGTTAAACAGAAAAATATTTATTTAAAATAATTAAAATTTTATTTAATTCTTTTATAATAAATCTGACTTCAGCCGTATATTTAAACTATGAAGTTCAAAGGCTTGGGATTCGATTTTTAAAGAAAATAATCATTCATTTCAGCAAAATGCATTAAGTTGAACAATGTTTATATTGTTAAGAAGTATTTTATTCCAAATAAAAGCTATTGTTTTAAATGTTTTTTTCATCAAAAATCCTGAAAATTATACACAAACACCGTTTTGTACTTTTTCATGTCACAATTAAATAAATAAATAAATAATTAATAAATTCATAAAATTATTAGATTACATTTTTATAATAATAGTTTAATATCTTTTGCAATGATATGCACATATAAAATGTATTTTAAACATTAAATTTTAAAATTAAAATAGAAAAGTCACAAAAAGCAGAAAAGATATCTATATTTTAATAAACTATCTTTCTAATTTAATTAATAAATAATTTATTATTATGTTTAAAATATATTCATATTCATTTAGTGTGTGTGTAAATTGATATCAATTTGTTTTTAAAATAATTTAAAGTCAATGGTTTATAAATACATGTTTAGGGTATACGCTGACATTGCAAAATCCTTTGTAGTCCATAATAAGTTGCAGTGATGCCACACAATAGTGTCACAACAGTATATTACTCCTCTTTGTTTCTTATTAAATCTACAGATATTAGCGCCACATGCTCCATGCTGTTCCAGAATCAAATGCTGTTTCCTCTTGAAATATTAAGCCTGATAAAGCACAAAGAGGCACAAGTGGGTCCCGAGCGCGCACTAAACAAACACCCTATGTTCTTCCCAGCAGGACTTCGCGACGAGCTCTTTGGCTGACTTTCTCTACAACACCAGCTTTTCTTCCAGCACAGTGTTTACACAGTTACATATGTCTGGACTCACAGGAGCGCCGGAGGGTTGTTGCCCATCGCGGCCCGTGTTGCTTCGCTAAGACTCGAGGAGCAGTGTACGAAACAACACTCGCTTCCTTCTGTTCCCTTCACAGCACATCTGAAGTAGGCGAGCCACCCGCACTTCTCCTCACACCCCTCCCCGATACCCGCGTTGGACGGCAGCCACCAATCACGAGCCAACCGAGTTAACACAACTTCCGTTCAGCACAAGGAACCATCTGTTTTTAAGGCTGAAAAGAAAGAAATGTATGCACCCTAACACGCAGTTGCACACACACACATACTCACACACACACAGTGCATCGCTCGAATGTAGATGTGCTTCACAAAGGTTTTTATTCATCTTTGACCGTGTGGAATCTTTTTTTTTTTTGCATAAGTTATTGTGACCAAAAAGTTTTTAGACTGAGAATATCGTATTAAACCCCAAACTAGGCTAACTATTGGGCTAACAAAAGTGTGTTCCGAAGACGTTTTGTTGTCTTTTAAGTTATGAAAGTGTTATTTATAAAAAGTCTTTTATTTCTAAAAAAACCCTCCAGATATGTATTTAAAAGTGTATATGTGCAGATATATATATATATTTTTAAAATTTATATATTTTTTTCTTTGTTTACTTTGTCGTTGTGCAATTTACCCCAACCCCCAAAAAATTTAATAAATAAAATAAAGATTTGCTCACCCTTAAGTGGTTATAAAACATTTGAGTATCTTTATTCTGTTGAAGAAAAAAAAAGATATTTTGAAGAATGTTGAAAACCTGTAACTATTAACTTCCATAGCAGGAAAAACAAATATTATAGAAGTCAATAGTTACAGGTTTTTAGCTTTGTGTTCAACATAAGAAAGTAACTTAAAGAGGTTTGGATCAAGTGAAGGGAGAATAAAAGAATAAAAATTATTGGGTGAACTTTCCCTTTAGGTGATATTTCTTTTTTTTCACTTCGTTATGTGTTCGAACTTATATAAATATTACAGTACTTTTAAATGTTGCATAAATAGTAAGTAGCAGTGCTTTAAAAGCTATAGTTCTTATGAAACTAAACCAGTTAATTACTTTGAATATGCATCGTAATGTTAAGCTAAAGTATACAGTACTTTGTATATACATGCTAATATGGAAAGTGATCTAGGCTAGAAGTCTTTAAAAACAACATTAAAATACAGTTCGCATCAGTTCTGAATGTGTTTCTGTAGTATGCACTACACAGTTTGTGTTTAGGTGGCAGTTTGAATGTGTTTCTTTAGTAGGCAATAGACACAGTTTGTGCTAAGATGCCCGTTTTTGAGTGTGTTTCTTTAGTATGCACAGTTTGACTGTATCCCGGGAGCATTTTTGTTGGCACTAGATGCACACAGTGTGACTGTGATGCTCAACTTGACTTTAAGTATGCACTAGATGCACTCAAAAAATTATTTTGCTGCTTGATCAAACTACTTCTTTAATATGAGTTGAAGCATGGCGGCATGTTGGCTCAGTGGTTAGCACTGTCGCCTCACAGCAAGAAGGTCGCTGGTTCGAGCCCTGACTGGGTCAGTTGGCATTTCTGTGTGGAGTTGGCATGTTCTCCCTGTGTTCGTGTGGGTTTCCTCTGGGTGCTCTGATAACCCCCACAATCCAAAGACATGTGGTATAGGTGAATTGAATAAATTAAATTGCCCATGTATGTGTTGAATGGGAGATTGTATGGGTGTTTCCTAGTGCTGGGTTGCGGATGGAAGGGCAACTGCTGTGTAAAACATATCCTGGATGAGTTGGCAGTTCATTCCACTATGGCGACTCCTAAATAAGGGGACCAAGCTGAAGAAAAATGAATGAATAAGTTGAAGCAACACAATTCTCAATTCTTGTTTTGCAGGACAACCTAACTGTTTTATGTTCAGTCCACTTAAAATTTGTAAAAATGATGAAGTTAACTGATTTGTGTTGGGACAACATGTAGGAATTGTGTGGAACCCAGTATTTTTTATTTATTTGTTTTTTTTTTACAGTGTACTGCATACAATGTTTGACTGCAGCAATGTTATTGTTTCTTTAGTAAGCAGTAGAAATAGACAATTTGGCTTATAAAGCTAAAGCCTACAAATTATACAGTTTGCAGTTGTTTTAAGATGCCAATTTTGAATGTTTCTTTTAGTATGCACTTGATATGCAAAGGTTAAAAGCGGCAGCAATTTGAATGCATTTCTTTAGTATACAGAGAAGCTCAGTTTGACTGAGTTGCCGATTTTGAATGTGTTTCTTTAGTATGTACGGTCTGTTGAAACTCAATTTGAATGTTTCTTTAATATGCACCAAAAATGCAAAAACAAAAAGTCTGACACTGTTAAGGTGGCCGATTTGTTTTATTTTTAGTATACACTAGAGAAGCTCAGTTTGGCTGTGAGGCGGCAATATTGAATGTGCTACGCGCTAAATAAACACAAAATTAGAATGGAAATGCGTAAAAATGGAAATATTGAGGTTTTTTAGTTTGCACAGGTTGGCTGCAATTTGAAAATAATTTTTCAGCTCGCTCTAGATATGCACAATTTAACTATAGTTGGGATAGTTCATCCCAAAATCATTTATTCTTCCTCATGGTGTTTTTAACCTTTGTTAATTTATTATAACTTTTGAACACAAAAGAAGATATTTTGGTTGAATTTGAATTCCATAACATGAAAAGAAAAATTACTGTAAAAGTCAATGGCACAATTTAAATTTTTTTGCGGAACCATCCGTTTAGTTTATTTATTTTTTAATTTAAAAAGTGCATGTCAAAGCACATACCAAGCAAGAAGACAAAGGAATTGTCTGTAGAAAAAGAAAGAAAGTCAAGAAAGTTGAAAGTTCCAATAAGCATAGTGGCCTCCATCATCCGTAAGTGGATGATGATTGGAACCACCAGGACTCTTCCTAGAGCTGGCCGACCTTCTAAACTGAGTGATTGGGGGAGAAGTGCCTGAGTCAGGGAGGTGATCAATAACCTTATGGTCACTCTATCTGAGCTCCAGCGTTCTTCTGTGGAGAGAGGAGAACCTTACAGAAGGACAACCATCTGTGCAGCAATCCACCAATCAGGCCTGTATTATAGAGTGGCCAGACGGAAGCCACTCTTTAATAAAGGGCACATAACAGCCTGCCTGGAATTTGCTAAAAGGCATCTGAAGGACTCTCAGACCATAAGAAACAAAATTCTCTGGTCTGATGAGACTAAAATTGAACTCTTTGGAGTGAATGCCAGATGTTACGTTTGGAGAAAACCAGGCATCGCTCATCACCGGGCTATACCATCCCTTCAGTGAAGCATGGCGGTGGCAGCATCATGCTGTGGGGATGTTTTTCAGCAACAGGAACTGGAAGACTAGTCAGGACAGAGGGAAAGATGAATGCAGCAATGTACAGAGACATCCTGAATGAAAACCTGCTTCAGAGTGCTCTTGACCTCAGACTGGGGCGATGGTTCATCTTCCAGCAGGACAATGACCCAAAGCACAGCTCTGGAGAGATTTGAAAATGGCTCTACACTGTCACTTCCCATCCAACCTGATAGAAGAGCTTGAGAGGTACTGCAAAGCGGAATGGGCAAAAATTCCCAAAGACCGGTGTGCCAAGCTTGTGGCATCATATTCAAAAAGACAGAGGCTGTAATTGCTGCCAAAGGTGCATCAACAAAGTATTCAGCAAAGGCTGTGAATACATGTGATTCTTCAGTTTTTTTTTTTTTTTTTAATACTGTAAGTTTGCAACAATTACAAAACATTCCCCCACCCCATTGTCATTATGGGGGATTGTGTGTAGAATTTTGAGAAAATAAATTAATTTAATCCATTTTGGATTAAGGCTGTAGTATTAAAAATGAGGAAAAAGTGAAGTGCTATGATGACTTTCCGGATGCACTGTATAGTCTCAGATACAGTTGCCTCTTTGGCCGCTGCACTTGTAGGTACGCCTGACTTGTCAACATATAAAGTTTTTTTTTTGGCCTAGATGGCATTTCATATGCTAAAAGCTACACATCAATCTCATGGCAGTTTGCAACTTTGTAACTCCTTTTTAAATCGTACATTTTTTTACGACTAAACTTGTACAAATTCATAGAAAATAGCCTGTAAATAGACAAAACGCAAAATAGTTATGTTTCCTCGTGAGAAAAGGCTGGCTAATAAGGTCAAGAATGTAATCTATTGAAATCCATTTTTTCTATTGAGCATGCAGTGCAATGTATGCTAATTTATTTATTTATTTATTTATTTATTTATTTATTTTACTCCTCGTGCATTTTAAAAGATTTTGGAAATCCACTACTTTGAAAAAAGAACAGCAACAAACTGCTGAAGACAGCAAAAGCAATTGACACCTGTGTTGACAATCGCGTAAAAGAAGCATTACTTTAACCTTTCATTTTTTAATTATTTCTAGTGTGCATGTGTTGAGCACTAGTGTTTGCAATCAAATGGCGTATACTGTATTTTGAAAGGCTGTACGTCCGCCTGTTAAATATCATTTGGTTTAACGGGAAGACTGTTTGTTTTGAGAGCGTTCCCTCTTCACAGACAGTTTAGGGTTTTATTTCAGTCACAAACTGTAAATTTGTTGTTTTTTGTGCGTGTGGTGTAATTATGACATGTGGCGAGGACTGAATGTATGGTGCTTTTATTCCCACTGCCTCTATTTTGAGGTGTTTTCAAATGACGAAATCTTTTTTTTTTAATGTACTCAAGGCTTCTGTTCTGCAGGATAACCGTTATAGCCTTAAAGGTGAGAACACATCCATTATCGTCTTTAAAGAGCTGAGGTATATTTTAATAAATGCATTATTTAGCAGTTTTGACACAGGGGCCATACGTTAACACCGCGATCCAATTTCGGTGTAAAAACGAAGCAAAGCAGAGCAAGAGATGTCATTATTCAGAGCGCCTATTTCTAGGTCTCTTTTTTAAAGGCTATTTCAGGAGGCAAGAGGCGTTATAAATGTGTCTGCCTAAATTTACCTCACTTACATTAGTCTCGACTCCACCTCTACTAGTATGTTTTCCAGGCAGAGCGATGTGGAGATGACATTACCGCTGCTGCTACTTCTGTGTGGATCTTCCTTTTTTAACAGTAGATTACGGGAAGATTTTCCCTCTTTGGTTCTTTGCAATCACAATCGTGAGCCACATGAAACACAATCAGTCATGGCTTTCTAAAGCTTCTGTACAGTCTCTGTGCTATATTTGCTGTACAGCATGAGTAAAAAAGGAAGGTATTTTCAAGTATAGACTAAAGTTTGGCGTCAAGATTTGAAGGCTGCTCTGGATCCAAGAACATGCATTTTATCAAATATCATTTATATATGGTTTACTAAAATGTATTATAATACTATTTATTAATGTAGTATTATAATATATATTTTTTATAATATTTATTATACAGTGTGCATGGAAAGTATTCAGACCCCTTATATTTTTCACTCTTTGTTATATTGCAGCTATATTTGCTAAATAATTTAAGTTATTATTTAAGTTTTTTCCCTCATTAATGTACACACAGCACTCCATAATGACAGAAAAACACAGAATTGGTGACCTTTTTGCAGATTTATTAAAATAGGACTATGAGATGTTTCAGTTTTTCTAAGTATTCAGACCTTAATACAATTTTTTTATTGGTTTGTTTGTTATTAATAGAGGTACCTTTTTTTTTCCATTCTTTTTTTCCAGACGGCGATATTTAACATATTTTAAGGCAGCTTATCAAAGTAAAGTGTTTTATTAGTAAATATTTTATAAGATTATAAATGTGTTTACTACTACAAACAAACAGCATGTTAGGGCTTCATATTAAACCGTTAGATTTTATTTATTATATTATTATTTTTTATTTTTATTATTATTCAGTATTAAACTGAATTCATTTTAAGGAATCAGTTTAAATTTTTATAATTGGTAACACATTTTTTCATTGTGGTTTCTGTTGATGGTGAAAATAAATCTGCAAAATTCAGAGTGTATTCTTATTGATAGATAAAATCATAAATAAGCTAAATTATCTATTAGACTGCGGATGTTTTTAGTGGACGTTTTTGTTCTGAGCTGATCGAAAGACATACAGTTCATGTCAGAATTATTTTTTTCCCAATTTCTACAAAA
>CAIGQQ010004837.1:11967393-12000651 GCA_903798035.1 Danio albolineatus | reverse complement strand
ATATATTATTATTTTTAATAATTATTTTTTTAGGGGTTTTCACCTTTATTGATAGGACAGTGGAGATTGACAGACAGGAAAGTGTGGGAAGCAGAGATAGGGGGAAGGATCGGCAAAGCGAGCACCTCAGTGCCATGTGTCAACGCAGTAACTACTAGGCTATTGACCCCCAATTTCTATTTAACAGAGAGAAGATTTTTTTTCAACACATTTCTAAATATAATAGTCTTAATAACTCATTTCTAATCACTGATTTATTTAATCTTTTCCATGATGACAGTAATAATATTTTACTACATATTTTTCAAGACACTTCTATACAGCTTAAAGTGACATGTAAAGGCTTAACTAGGTTAATTAGGTTAACTATGCAGGTTAGGGTAATTAGGCAAGTTAATAACGATGGTTTGTTCTGAAGACTATTGGAAAAATGAGCTTAAAGGGTTTAATAATTTAGACCTTAAAATGTTTTTTAAAGAATTTAAAATTGCTTTTATTCTAGCCAAAATAAAACAAATAAGACTTTCTCCAGAAGAAAAAATATTATCATACAGTACTGTGAAAATTTCCTTGCTCTGTTAAACATAATTTGGGAAATATAAAAAAAAAGAAAGGAAAAATTTAAAGGGGGGCTAATAATTCTGACCTCAACTGTACATACACTAACATACACACTTCTCTGATTAATTATAACCACGTCAAATATCTGCATTACCTTTCCTAAAGACAAAAAGCTTGAAGCTCTCCTTCAAAACAGCCTACTAGAAATCCATGGGGAATCATATTTCTGGGCTTCTCCGCATTGATTCCTCTCTGCTTAACCCTTTCCTTTTGTCTCTGTCTGCTCTCTCTCTGTGTATCAGTGTAGTGACAGATGGGTTGGCCAGGACAGTGTAATGTGGACCTGTCTGTGCCTGACGGGACGGCAGAGATCAAACGACATTGTGGAAGGTGAAGAGGCTCTCCGTTCGCCAGCTTCACTGTGTGACGCGTGGCAGAAGAGGCCAGTGGCAGAGAAGTCAAACTGCTTACTAACCCGTTTTGTATACAAAATGAGAACACCGAAAAGCTGGCAGAGTGGAAGAGTGTCCTAAAACACTGTCCGCTTCAACATCTGTCCACCTTTAGCATTATTAGACCACCCTGGGTTACTGTTAGGTGCCACAGAGGATGATTGCTGTTATTATTTTATTTAGGATTTACTTGCTATATCGTCATAGAGTTAAAAAAAAAAAAGTGTCTGACTTTAAGTTGAATCAGGTCACGTTTAAACATTTAAAGGTCACGTGAAATTTTAAATATTTTCTTTTTAGGTGTTAGTTTCAGTCTGTTCGTTTAAGGACATCTATATGTTGGTGTGCTCCAAAACAATGACAAAATCTGCGTTAAGAAAATATGAAACTGATATAAAACTTGCAGTTTGTCACTTCCGCCTAAATGGGTCAACGATTTTTTTTGTTTTACGTCACCTCATACTTAAGTTTCTCATCTAATCTTGACCAATCAAATGTTTTCTAGTATCTGAAACATTTCTCATTTGCTTTTCATTTGATATGCTTGAGCTCAACCACTCTCACTAGCAGAGCTGTGATAAACTAAATGCAATTGGTTGTTTTTTTAAAGGGGAGGAGCTACAGCATGTCCCACCCTCTCTTCATTTTTCAGTTAAGATTACGTCAAACATCAAACGAAAAATGCACATTTCAAAGCACTTCGTCGGACCTTTTAATGTCCGCATGATTTGGAAGCTGCGATTGTGTTTTTTTTTTTTTTTTTTTTTTAATATTGACACAGTGATGCAGTTCCTAGAGAAACATTAAATGAGAAAACAGCGGATGTGACTTGTTTTTTCTGCTGCAAGCTAAATGGATGTAGTAGACATTATAAAGAGCTGGAAATGGGCTGAAAACAGGCACCTTCTCCTCACCATTTCTGTTTGTTGTCAAAACTGACAGTTGGGGTGTGGTTAAGTATGTTAGCCACGGCCAATACCTCAAAATCCCGTAATCTGAGAATTTAACTGAAAACAAACAGGAAGTGCATTTTCAGATTTCAATTTTAGATTACAAGGGATATATATATATATTGTTTATAGCATGCACAGATGAATTGTTCACCACAAAACTGCCAATGTGAGCTGATAAAGTTCACATGAAAACAAAAATTACCATTTGATTTTAAGTAGGAACATTTGGCTTTGAGCTGTTAAATTAGTAGGAAATTATGCACACACAGGGTCGTGATGCGATCACACATTATTTTCTAATAATTGCACCAGATTCAGTTATTCCACTTACACTATGGTTAATTAATCTCACTGCAATTCATAACTTTTTGATTTAGTAGCTAATTTGTATATATTTTTATTTTTATCTTTTATTTTGTATATAATCTTATTTGTATATTTTAGTTTGATTTGCTTATCCTCCAATAAGGGATTTTTAAAAAACGTATATAAATTAAATGGTATAAATTAGCCACTTTTTGGACCATACATAAAATAATTACATTTCCTCGTAAGATCAGGTTAGGACATTTGTCAAATTTTCTCATTTTTATTTTCTTTGAATCTCATCAAAAGCCTTTTGATTTATTTACATTTTTTTGACTGTATTAGGTTGTGAAATAGCTCAAGTCGTTCAGCGTAGTGATATGAAATTGTAATGTTGTCCAAGCCCGCCTGGAACTACATTAGCTGCGTGTTTATCTGTAAAAGAATTGCTTTCCTTAGAGACAATTCAGATAGAATGCATTTCTTCTCTATTGTATTTCCATTACAATGGCCTACTTTTCTATGTTTTACTATGAACACACTTGACTGACATCCGTGACTCATTAACCCTCCGATCTCGTGTTTTTTGAATTGTCTTGCACATTCTGCTTTTTCAAGACGTTGTGTCCAGTTAAAATAATTTTTTATAGTTTCTCATCAATGTCAGTTCCAAAGCAGTGGACCAATCAGAGGAATTTGGAGGCAGGGCAAGTGCTGTGAACTTTAGCGAGTTGTTTTATTTGATGTCAATAAGGGAGAACAAAACAAAAATATTTCTGAATATGGTCTCATGTTTTTAGATGCAAAGACACGATCTGTATGAATGGTCCCTTAGTCCTTTCATCAGACAATCAGAATCGAGCATCAAACTGTCCTGTAGTATAAATAACAAAATAATACACCTTAAATTTTCAAGTTGAATCAAATTAACTTTTCAAGTCATTTTATCTTGCATTACAGTTAACTTACTTGCACTTTAAAAATGCTGGGTTCCACACAATTCCTTCACGTTGTCCCAACACAAATTGTTTAAGTTAACTTAATTGCCTTTACTAAAATATGTGGATTTAACATAAAACAATTAAGTTATCCCCCCTAAAACGTAAGAATTGTGTTATTTCAGCTCTTTTTAAATGAGTAGTCTGAACTTACACCCAAACAATGACTTTTGCTGCTTGTTCAGTCTCATATAACTTAAAAAATTAAGCTGAAACTTAATTTTAAAGTAACAGGAAGTTAAAGTAACAATATGTTGTCCTGACTTAGAGATCATACCATTTTACAACGCATTTGGATTTATATGTATTATAGGGTTGTGTATTAACCCAAAGTTCCAACAGGAGTAGTGATATTTCTATTATTGTTCTAATATTTACAAAAAAAAAAAAATCTTATTAAATAAAAATAGAACAAAAAGGATCCGTATCATATCTTAAATGCTTTTTCAAATTGTAGAAGTGTAGTACCTTTAAATGGCACTAATTCTTTTAGCTTTAATGAATAATTTACGTTTTTAAGCAAAGGTCTAAGTGCTTTATTATTATGCTAAATGGGTGAAATCCTCTTAACTAAAATATATTTATCAGCTAATAAGTCAAGTTCAGTCTTTAACTAGGTACTTTAATGAAATTATGTCCATATTAATACGGTTCATTCTTTGCAGTCATACAATTTTAATTACAGAACTGGACTTACAATAGCTGTGATTAAAAACCAGCATTAGAATCTGTAATTCACGTTAACTTTTAACCTAACCTTGAGAGTGTTTGTGTATGTATGTCATGGACATTAAATATGTTGGTAATACATTTGATAATTATAAAAACTATATAAAATCACATACTACAGTATACTTTATGAGCATTTTAAATTATAGAATTTGATTAAAATTTACTATATATATATATTAACTAGGTTAATTAGACAAGTTAGTGTAATTGGGCAAGTCATTGTATAACAGTGGTTTGTTCTGTAGACAAAAAAAATGTTGCTTAAGGGGGCTAATAATAATGACCTTAAAATGTTTTTTTTTTTTTTAATAAAACTGCGTTTTTTCAAGCCGCAATAAAACAAATAAGACTTTGTCCAGAAGAAAAAATATTATTGGAAATACTGTGAAAAATTCGTTGCTCTCTTAAACATCATTTGGGAAATATTCACAGCAGGGCTAATAATTTTGACTGTATATATAATTTATTTTTATTAATCTCTAGTATAATAATAATAAATAAAAAATAAAAAACCTTTTTTTGGTTGCAATTGTACCTGGTCTAACATAATCATTTGTAAAAGACTCCAGTATTTTGTACAATCGCAAAACAATACAAAAAAAATCTGTTTCCATACATGAACAACCTCACAAAATCCATCAGGTAGAGCAAAACAGGACAAGAAAAAAAAACGTAGTTGAGACATTTTAGTTGATGTAAATGTCTTAATTCTACATTTTATGATTTTTTTTTGTTGTTGTTGCAGTTATACTTAGTCTTCCATAATCATTTGTAAAAGGCTCCAGAATTCATAATACAAATCATAATACAACAAAATATGTTCACATACATGAAAACCTCACAAAAATATATCAGGTAGAGCAAAACGGGACAAGAAAAAAAAAACTTGAGACATTTTAGTTGACACATGTCTTAATTCTACATTTATGATTTTTTGTTGTTGTTGCAATTTAGTCTTCCGTAATCAAACTTGAGATATTTCGGTTGATGTAAATGTCATAATTCTACATTTATGATATGTATTTTTGTTGTTTTACTTGGTCTAATTGTACTTGGTCTTTCATAGTCATTTGTAAAAGCTCAAGAATTCATAATACAAATCATAATACAAAAAATATATGTTCACATACATGAACAATCTGACAAAAACCATCGAGAAGAGCAAAACAAGACAGAAAATAAAAGAAATTTGAGACATTTCAGTTGACGTAAATGTCTTAATTCTACATTTATGATTTTTTTTGGTTGTTGTTGCAATTGTACTTGGTCTTCCGTAATCATTTGTAAAAGGCTCCAGAATTTATAATACAAATCATAATACAAAAAAAAATAATAATCTGTTCACATGCATGAACAATCCGGTAGAGCAAAACAAGACCGGAAAAAAAAAACTTGAAACATTTCAGCTTGACGTAAACTTTGATCAAGCCAGAATTATCTCCAGCCTCCCGACGTCTGCCAGCATCTGATTATAAGCATGGCATGCATGTGACCCAAAGCTATAGTGCGGCTCCGCAACCCAATTTCACCGCTTTCTGAGCACACATCAAGAGCGATTCATCACTGTCGTACTTGCAGACATCTCTCCCAAAAGCCAGACCCCTTTTGTGTTTTTTATCTGCCGTGAACCTGCAAAGTGAGCCGCGGCGAACAATGTAATGGGTGTCAACCGGTGGCAATGCCTGAGTTCAGCATCAATTATTGCTCCTTTCCAGAGTCAGCAGCAACTACCAACATCTTTGATCATGGTGCTACATGTGCTGTTCAAAGGTGTGGAAAAGCAGGTCCGCGTTTAGTGTGTGTTTCTCAGGGCCGTCCTCAAGTAAAGGCTTTCCTGTAGTCGAATAATAGTCCTGCATGTAAGCCATGATAATAGTCGACTAATTGCATGTTTATGATGTTTAATTACTTAGTGTATGCATTTGAAGTCAAAATTATCAGCCCTCCTTTGATTTTTTTAATTTATTTTTATTTTCCAAATATTTCCCAAATGATGTTTAAGAGAGCAAGGAGTTTTCACTCTATATATTGTTTTTTCTTCTGGAGAAAGTCTTATTTGTGTTATTTCAGCTAGAATAAAAGCAGTTTTACATTTTTTAAAAATACATTTATGGTCAATATTATTAGTCCCCGCAAGCAATTTTTTTTTTTTTAGATTTTTTTTAGATTTTCTACAGAACAAACCTAATTACCCAAAGTTGTTAACCTAGTTAAGCCTTTAAACTGTACTTTAAGCTGAATACTAGTGTCTTGAAAAATATCTAGTAAAATATTATGTACAATAATCATTCAATATTATGTAGATAAAAGAAATCAGTTACTAGACATTAGTTATTAAAACTATTATATTTAGAAATGTGTAAAAATGTTCCTTTTTTTAAACAGAAATTGGGGAAAAAATATACAGGGGGCTAATAATAACTGTACATACAGATCAAATTTTTTTCAGGCATGAAAATAGTGTTATTTATAACAATGCATAAAGAATAATTGATGACTGGTTGGTGGAATTATTGGAATATAATGCACATTATATGTAGGTGCCTCATATTGACATTATTTAGTTTGTATTTTATAGCATTTGTAAGGTTTTTGTCCTCAAACCGCTGCTGTATAGGACTAGATTCTTGCAAATCTTATCCAAAGCCTTTTTTGTTTGACTGTTTTAGGGGTTGAAATGGCTAAAATCATTCAGCGTAGCGATATGGAATTGTAATGCGGTCAAGATCTGCCTGGAACTAATTTAGCTGTGCGTTTATCTGAAAGATGACTGCACACCTTAGATTAGAATGACAGCCAATCAGAATCAAGCATTCAGTAGCCCCGTAGATAAATACTAAACTATTATAACAAAAAAATAAATAAATAAAATACAAATAAAACACACACACACACACACACAAAGTTTAGAATTTAAAGTGTGTGCATAAAAGGAGCAAAAATACAATTATCAAATGTCTTTAGAAAAAAATAATATAATTTGTATTTATTTTTGTTTGGTTTGTTTCTCTTCAAAAGGGAAATGACTAAAGCAGATGAGTAAAACTAAATACTACAAACTGCAACACTTTTGTACAGATTAGTATGAAACAAAAATTGATCGTACAATGAAAATGTTTTGGTGCCAAAAAAAATAAATAAATAAAAATAGCCTGAATCTAAATATTTTATACTGCAAAATGTTATTGAAGAAAACTAAAATATTTAAGAGAAATACAGTCAAACTGCAGAGAAAGTCAGGCTGACGGATTGAATAAAACATTGCCGTATTATTTGTTTTGTTTGGTAACTTTGGACAATGTTTTGTTTAGTTTCTTTGCTTTTGAATCGTTGTGTGTGTGTGTGTGTGTGTGTGTGTGTGTGTGCGCTTGTGTGTGCGCTTGTGTGTGTGTGTGTGTGTGTGCAGCTCAGTCTTTGTGTTATTGATATGTGGGTGGGTGTCTGATAGTGAAAACTGTGCAATGATCGGCCTAAACAATGATAAAGTTCTGACTAGTTTTAATCCACGGAATTGAGCATTCAGACAGAGTGATGCTATTAAAAAAAAAGTAGGCTATAGTGATGAACTGAAATATATTGCTTAGATTAATGCAGAATGTGTGCATATTTTCACCTGTGCTTTTGATTTCACTAGCAGGTGCTTCCAGTAAAAAGTTAATTTGGGTTTGATTTTAAGTTGATGTTGGTATTATTAGCTAGTTCAGTAAAAATGTCAAAAGTAAATAAATATATTCTGGTAAGGTATGGTTTGATGATGGCATGGTCTTGCTGGTCTCAGTACTGGTCAGTACCAGTACTGACCATTGAGACCAACATCAAAATCAGTAAGACATCCTTCAAAACCTACCAGCATTATTCAATTCAATTCACCTTTATTTGAATGGCGCTTTTACAATGTAGATTGTGTCAAAGCAGCTTCACATAGAAGGTTATATGAAGATGGTTATTATGCAGTTTTTATTTTCAGCACGGTAAATACACAATAAATATGTATATTAACGTTTCCCTATTTATTTATTTATTTACATTTTATACTCAACTAGCTAATAATAACGACATGAACCTGTGGTGTTTTTAAAGCAGGGAACACACTTTTAATAATATTTAAGTTTGAATTGCCTACTCGGTGACTGTGCCACGTTTTATTGTTAACCACCCAAACTTCTCACGGGGGCAGTAGTTAGTAAGGGAAAAAATCTAGCAAATATAATCACTTGAAATGCACATGGCTGCCTATGAAAAATAGACACAAACCACGTTCGCCACCTTAAATATTTGCACAAGCCTTAACACTTTTTAAAAAGCTGTTTGTTTAACGTGACTGTAAACAGTTTAAACTATCATCTTTATATCAGTCCACCTTTGCAGTGCAGTTGTTCCTCCGAATTACCTCGTAAATGATTGATGTTCACCGCGACGACCGAAGCCTGAGGGCCAATAAAGAGTTTTCATATTAAAAGCCAGCGCTTCAAAGACATTTCGGCTACACGGCGAACATTCGGGCTCATTTCACTCGTCAAACATGCGAGTGTCAGAAAACACAAACCATTTTCAGTAGGTAAACAAAGCTTCGCTAGGTAGCCGGACGCTAAGCAAACAGATGAAACTTAGCGGAGTTACTTTGCTAATGGATCTAGTAGCTATTTGCTCGGAGGGCTGGATGATTTATCGCTTCAGCGTGGTAAAAACGTTTGTTAGAGACAATTTGAGAGAGGTTTAATGGGTCGTGGTGTCACATATGTGGAAGCACATGTTATAAACCAGGCGCTAACAATAAAACCATCCGAAATAAGCAGTCTTTTTCCCTCCAAGGGCGTAGACTATTCAAATGAACAATTGAGCGTACAAGATATCAGAAAGGGGACATCTGTAGCTCCATTCAGAGATTTGTTTAACAAGATTAACCATGGAGATTATCGACATTTATGCGGGTCCTTTTTTTGTCCCCTGACCTCTTTTCAACTCGCTTTCTTCGTCATTCCACCACATATTTCAAGCGCCGAGTTTTTTTTGCATGAGATTTTAATGGTGGAAGTTTGAATAAACCACAGTCATTTGTGCTTTTTTGGTCACCGTGACGGTCGTTTTAACAGCCAAATATGACCGCAGCTTTCAGACGGTGTGTGTTTGTTGTTAAGACTTGTTTTTATAAGGGTGTAAAGGATGACGGTTTGTATACAGCCCTCAAACATATGTTGATACTTTTCCACACACATTTTTGGTAAAGTCAACAAATTAAATAGTACACAAGAGATCACAGAAATAGGCTTTGTTATTAGTGTAAAAAAAATACAGTTTCTGTATTTTGTGACATTTATCTTGTACTATGACTTATATTTAACAAGTTTAACAAAGTTAATTGGATTGACTTTTAGTAGTTTGAAATAACAATAAATAGTCCTGGCAGGTTATTACTAATTTTTGTGCCATAATATATATTTTTAATAACGTTGTATCATTTTAAAGTTGGCTAAAATATCAATAAACGTTACTTTGCCAAAATTTAGTGTTAAAATGTTTGACAAAACAGAGATAGATCACGTATTGCAGTAAGAAAAATTAAATAAACACTGCAAAAAAAAAAAAAAAAAAAAAACACGAATAACCAAAATGTTAATTAATGGATATAATTCACATTATGTTAAAATAAAAATGCATATTTATATATTTAAATAAAGTACATTAATATTTAGAAAAAATATGTTGTTTCTCTAAATAGCAAGCAGATTTCCTGTGGGCAGAATTTTAACAGCAGCACCTTTCGAGGTTTTACTTTAGAAAAAGAAAACCATAAAACTAAAACCATTTTTGTAGCTTGAAACCTTGACTGAAATTAATTAAAATAAGTAAATAAATAAATGCTTTTATTTCAGTTGACAAGGGAATAGTTCTCATTTTTATTTAGTTGAACTTGATGCGCCAAAATAACTAAACTGAAGTTTTGAAAAATAAAATGACCAAAAGCTTTGTACACACATTATTAAAATAAATACAAAAATAAATAAAAATGACAGAAATACAAAACAAAATTACTTGAATTAATTCGGATAAAAAATACACTGAAATTTTAACATTCTCTTTAAACATCTACTTAAAATAATGACATAAAATAGACATAAATATAGATATTTAAAAAAAAAAGACTTTGGCAGACAACATCACAGTAAAATTTAGCATAATTAAATTAAAAAAAGGTCAAAACTCATTTCTGTGGAACCTGAATGAAATCACGAACTACTGCTTATTTGCTTAGCTTGTTCGTCATTAAAATATGGCCCAAAGATTGACAAAAATGCACGCTTCAAAACCAACAAAAAACATCCCAGTTGTATTTCAACACTATTTTATTACAGAAGTGTAGCTATTGCCATTCCCTTCGCAATTATGTATATATTTTTTACATTCAATAAACACTGATGTTTTTTTTTCCAATGTAAAAAAAAAAAGAATGAGAAAACAATAATAATAAAAACAATAATGGACGTACTGCAGGGCATAGCTGCCGTCTGATCATACGTGACTAAATTTACACGAAAAGCAGCATCGAGGTGCATTAACCTGAATATACATGGTTTATATTTTCAAAAATGGCATATGGGGGAGCGATAATGGACCAACATCCACTTTTTTCCTAATAAAAAAAAGCAATTTGTCACTCTAATCATACAAATGTGTGAAGCTCGCACCTTGCACAAGATCGGTCTGAAGAGAACTATTTGATATCTATAGGCGCTTTTGATCAAAAAGTCATATTCAGTGAAAGATGGTGGTGTTACAGAAGTATACAGATTTTAATAGACTTTGAGGGGGAACAAAGTGAACAAAAAGATTGGAGCAGTTTTACGAAATCATGCGGTGATGGGATTTTTAAAAATGTTTTTTAATTCATTACGAAGAAATGCAAAAATATATATATGGGTATTACTTGAAAATTATTGAATATCTCATCACAAAACAAAATACAGTGACCTTCAAAAATATTGGCACCCATTGTTGATATGATCAAAATGATTATGGTTTTATTTTTTTATTACTTTATTATAATTGTTTGATCTTTTTCTAAAAACTGAAGAAGCCCATGTTTTATTATTTTTTGAAACCTTTTCTTAATTTTTTTGTGTAATAATAATAATAATGATGATAAAATCAAGTAGTGTCATTTTTTTTCTTCTCAAATTCATGTCATCGGTTGAATAATTTCCACTTCATAGTCACTATAAAATTATCTTTGAAAATATTTCGGTCATTCGAGTTATGTGCATATTATTTTTAACAAAGTTATTTGTTAGTTTTTTGTATAAAACTGTGGCGTGTTTGCAATTTTTAAATTCTCATTGAGGGCAGTTTTTTTTGTTTTGTTAATATCTTGAGCAAAAGATCAAACACTCAAAAACACTCACTTGTTCAAACTTCTTATTTTATAAATGAGCTGAAACAATTCTTGCGCTTTTTTTTGGGACAACTTAATTGTTTTATGTTCAAGCCACTTAAATTTGTACAGTCAATTAACTTAATTGATTGTAGAAATTTAAGTGGCTTGAACATAAAACAATTAAGTTAACTTTATTGATTTGTTTTGGGACAACATAAGGGATTGGTGTGGAAACCAGCTTTTTTTTCTTTTCTTTTTTTAAAACAAGAAAGACATGTTTTACAGCCTATTTGCTCATATTTACCAAGGATGCCAATATTAATGGACTGCATTGTAAAATCTGTTGTATTTGATTATTTAATGGACAGAAAAAAATGCCTAAAGGCAATTTTCTGACCAAATGTGACCACAAAACCAGTCTTAAGGGTCAATTTCCTCGAATTGAGATTTTTTTTTTATAATCTCAAAGCTGAATCAATAAGCTTTACTTAATTAATAAGCAAGTATTTGACAATATTTGGTCAAGCAACTCTCACATGGTCGCCCACTGAAGCTAAGCAGGGCAGTACCTGGATGGGAGACCACATGGGAAAGCTAGGTTGCTGCCAGAAGTGGGGTTAGTGAGGCTGAATTGAACTGGGGGCACTCAACCTGCGGGCTCTAAAGCCCCATTATAGTGAAGGGGACTCTATACTGCTCAGTGAGGATGAAACGTTAAACCAAGGTCCTGACTCTCTGTGGTTATTAAAAATCACAGGATGTCATTCGAAAAAGAGTAGGGGGTTTAACTCCTGCCTCCTGGCCAGATCTGCTCATTGGCCTCCTAACCATCCCCATATCATAATTGGCTTCATCAGTCTGTCTGTCTCTCCACCAATCAGCTGGTGTGTGATGTGTGGTCTGGCGCAATATGGCTGCTGTTGAGTCATCCAGGTGGATGCTGCACACTGGTGGTGGATGAGGAGATCCCACCCATTGTGTAAAACACTTTGAGTGTCTAGAAAAAGCGCTATATAAATGTAAGGTATTATTATTATTATTAAAATAAAAATCTATAATTTTGACGAGTACCGTGGGGTTATTATGGAAAAAAAAAGTAGTCTTAAAATGTAAAAACTAAAACTAAGTAGTCAACGTTAAAATGGATCAAAAACATTTTTCTAATTTGTTCTGAGACAAGAATGGGTGTTGTTCAATTGTTTTAGGATAGTTTTAAGTTTAATGAAAGCTTTTAACACCTTCAAATATTGACTACCGTATTGAACTTATTCTGCATTGTGGATGTGAACGCGTTACAGGTGTGTTCATAAAAAGTATAATAATATTTTAATAAAATGTCTGTTTGCAACATCAAGCAGCATAACAAGCTGTTTTTAACATCTAAAGTCTCGAGCCAAAAAGATTCCAATGGCTGTACCTGCTTGTACGTCAAGAATAAGGTCAATACCTGTGCCACATAAGACTGGTTTTGTGATCCAGGGTCACTAATGTGCTCATTTCACTTTGCGTTTGAGAGATTTTATTTCCATACACTGTATTCTTTACTCAAATTGACACCAAGGGAGGAACGAGGGGAAAAAAACCCACAACAAATTTTTGAAAATAACAAAGCGCTCCACAAACAATCCGAAGAGTTCTGATGGTAAAAGAGGTTAAGATTTCTCAGTCTAAATAGTTCGAATCCTCTGTCCTTTTTGAGAGTCTTTCGCTGTAGGAAAACGGCATGCTGAATCGCCCAATCCCCTTCAATTGCAACAACCAAAACAAAACAAAACCAAAAGACACCAAAGGAGCTTCTAACGCAACTACACCAGTACGTTTGTAGGTTTACACACTGCCATCTGTCCATAAAGTGCTGTCTTTTGTCCTGGGGAATGACTAGTTTTTTTTTATGTTTGTTTTTTTCAGTAGACGTAGGCCTCGTTATATGGGTGCGGGTTACAGTATCCTCCCTCTTGAACGTAGGCCATGTTTTCGTCAAAGTGCGACAGCGGGACGGTGTCCTCCTCGTTGATCTGTCGCTCCAGGTCGGTTTTCAGCACGGGACGCTGATTGTCAGGGAAAGCCATGGAGAACAGAGCCTCGGGGTCACAGACAAACTTGTATACATATCTCTCACCGGCCACCTTCGAGGACACAAGACATTACGTTATTACGTATGTTTAAGGAAAGATTTCGAATATATACTTTGCAATGACGTTAATTTCAACATTAATGCTATTGTACAGTAGTTTAAATACCCAAACTAAAAGCTAACACCTCTTTTGTTACTTAAAATATAAGTGGGGAAAAAATGATACATAATTGAAAATGTAATATTTTTTTCAAAGTGCTGTTTAACGGTGATATTTTTAAACATGTTTTGTAATAAATAATATCTAATAAGTATTATTTTTGGCTTTGCTATGCTGACAGTACATCATAAAGTACTAATTATTGTGCAACATACTTTAATTCAGCTTAAATTGCAATATAAAGGCTTAACTAGGTTAATTAGGTAAGTCATTGGACAACAGTGGTTTGTCTGTAGCCAATTGGAAATACATTCTTAAGGTGGCTATTAATGTTGACATTAATTATTGCTATAGTTAATATTAATTTTTGACATTATCTAAAAGTACACATATTTTTTTAAGATATTGTGTAAAAAATAAACAAATAAAAATATATAAATAACAAAAATGAGTAGCTGTCCTGTAATTATTTTTTATATTATTTAAATAAAATAAACAATTTCAGGACAGCTAATATTTTTTGTCTTCAACATATACAGTTATTTTTTTTAAGGAATTAAAAAAAAATACTTTAATGTTTAATACAGTTATGCTTCATATTTTTGCTCAAATTATGGATTCTTTTAATGAATTTTGATTAATTTAATGAGTCATTTTATTATGTTTAATGACTTTATCAATGTAGGGGAGTATTATAATTTTAATGTTAGCATCATTAGCATAAAAAACACCTTAGCCTGTGTTACCTTTTGCATGATGCCTTTTTCATAGTAGTAGCGCAGTGATCTGCTGAGTTTGTCGTAGTTCATGGCGGGTCGATTCTTTTGAATTCCCCAACGTCGCGCCACCTTTAAAGCAAAAGGAAAAGAGGCGTTACAGATGAACAGTTGTCTTAAACATTAGACAAATATACCATGTTACACATATTTTCACAAAGAAACAAAGTATCATCTTTCAAATTTTATTCAATATTAAGCTAAAAACAAACAAACTAAACATCCCTTTGGGTTTTAGACACTATTAATAAACACAATATGAATGTTTAGGGACTTGATAACAATAGTCTTTAACTATTCACTACTAATTAATTTAACTAATTCACTTTAATTCAGGGAGTGGTTGTGTATAGATTGGGTTTTTGGCTCTATGTATATCTAAATGTTCATATCATTCATATTATATATATCATAATTGTATTTAATTCTTGGGTATTTTATTTTCACATATAAGAGTATTTAAGCAATATCTCAAGCCTTTTTGATACCATATTTTTTCCCCCTCTTTACTACTTGTTATGGCACAAAAAAACAAAACATGAATGAGTATTTCTTGTTAAGATCATTGTTTTAACAGTGGAAAGATGTTAATAGGACAGCTTGTAAACATTGTCTGTCCACAGTTAGTTTACAAAAATAAAAATCAACTCAAGAAGAGCATTTACCCTTTGTGTAATGTTTTATTTAAACAGTTTAATTATCATGTCTAATGGTTTTGTTTAAACAAATCTCTCACGAAAACAAGTTATAAAAGCCACTGTGTAAATTATCATTTAACAACAGAGTACATTTACATCTAATTATCTGGCAGACACTTATTTCCAAAGCAACTTAACAACGAGGACAATACAAGTAAAACCACATGTAATACTTTAACAATTCCCAATTAGTCTAAGCCAGTGTAATTATATTTTTTGGTAGTGAATAAAAAATAGAATAGAGAGTGTAAGTGTTGTCAATTACAAAATATATATTATAAACTTAATTTAATAATTAGACTTAGATAGAAATGAAAAACCACCTTAAATGCAATGGACATGTTTGTATACAATTTATAAAAATGAATAATAACTGAATTTAATATTAAATCTTTTATTATCATCTAATAATAATAATAATAATAATAATAATAATAATAATTTTAAAAAACTATGCAACTCAAGGGTCCATCTCCAAAACAAAGCTCTGCTAAAGCACCTCTATCCTCTGGTGGGCCACAGATGTACCCCTATACCTGCAGTCAGAGATATGTTCATTAGGGCGAGTGGAGGGTGGCAGATGTTCCTGCACCTGTCCTCAAGACCACCCACCTGTGCCCCGTCCGCCTCTCCTCTCTCACTCTACTGCACCTTATTCACCTGATGCCAACAATCATTGCCCTGTTCCCTACAGCTGCCCCGTGGACCAGTGCCAAAACACACACACACACACACACACACAGAGTAGCGCATCTCACTGAAATTCACACAAACACACCCCTGTCCGAGCTTTACAAACTCTGGAGTATTTAAATAATCCACAATACTGTAATATGTTTTAAATAATTAATTGAGAGCCACTTTAGGAATTAAATCTTGCAGATGATGTGAAAAACACTTTAATTTTAATAAAACACAAATTTATTTCTTCAGTGGGAACGTGACTTTAGTGTTATGGAGTGTAAACTTTGCAACAGTCCCCCAGTTTATGTCAGATCTGCTCTGCACAGTTTTGTTCCAACCCTAATCAAACACAGCTGATCCAACTAATCAAGGTGTTCAAGACTACTAGAGACTATTAACTATGTGAGTTGGAGGTGGTTGGACCAAAACAACGTATAGCTGTGGCCCTCCAGGAAGTTTGAGACCATTGCATTAGTGTTACGTTGATTTAATTAGATAATTAACCTTATATTACTGAAAAAAAAGAACAATCTGATTTTTTTTAAGGTAACTGGTTGCAAACTATTTATATTGCCTGAATATAACAAAATATTAAACGTTCAACTTAAGAACATTTGTTTGTTTGTTTAAATTCATTAATTCATTTTCTTTTCAGCTTGGTCCCTTTATTAATCAGGGGTCGCCACAGCAGAATGAATCGCCAACATATCCAGAATATGTTTTACGCAGCAGATGCCCTTCCAGCTGCAACCCATTACTGGGAAACATCTATTCACTCTCATTCACACACATACACTATGGACAATTTAGCTCACCCAATTCACCTATACCACATGTCTTTGGACTTGTGGGGGAAACTGGAACACCCAGAGGAGACCCACATGACCACGGGGAGAACATGCAAACGCCACACAGAAATGACAACTGACCCAGCCGAGGCTCGAACCACCAAACTTCTGTCTGCTGTTAGGCGATCGTACTACTGATCGTGACGACTTGTTTAAATTCAGCCCATATAATTTGTTTGCAACCACTTACCTTAAAAATTTTGTAAATCCAATTAATCGATTTTTTTATTGTAGTTAAATAACTTAGTTTTAAGGCAACAGGTTTACTCTTTCAACTAGTCAACTAATTGCTTTTCTTATGGTGAAAAGGTCATGAACTACCTCGGTTCTTTATTGTACTGTTTTCTGAGGCTCACTTATGTTGCAGGATTTTAACATCAAAAACATCATAATTAAGTAATGGACTTTTTTTCTGTGCTGTTTTTGACCCTTCCATTAGAACGCTCTGTTTGAATGGGCGTGGCCAACTGCAAAATAAGAAGTAAACGTGCACTGCTCTGATTGCTTGACAGTTTTGCAGATTAATAGTGCAAAACAGGCAGTGAAGTAGGTATTGTTCTTCTTTGAAGGCGGAGCTTATTATCCACCCTATTACATCATAGAGTAGAACCTGTCATTTTAACAGGCTGCCATCAATAAAAGCTGTTTTTAAGGAACCGCAGAGTTTGAGTTTTATAATTAACAGGATGTTTTTATTGAACCACAAGGTCTTATATGTCAAAAGATCAAAGTAATTTAGATTTTTCAGTTCATGGCCAGTTCATTAAATCTTTAGCCAAAACATTTTCTATCTCCTGTGCCTTGAGGCTTTTACATCGATGTTAATCTTGATACCATTTCTTTTTGTTGATATATTTGTAAAGGTTGATGCTGATGATTTTAGCTGTCCTTTCCTTCACTACTTTTTTTATTTTGATGCTGTAAAGCACATTGGTCAGCTGATGATGGTGTAAATTGTGCTAAAGAAACTTGAATTAACCTAACATAATTATGTAATAAAAGGGTGGTGAAAATAAAATTATAATTAAAAGTTTTCTTTAGGATATAAAATCTGTCTCATTTATCGCTGTAAATTATATAGGGAGCCATATTAATTGCACGTTACGGTAATATTGAAGGCTACAATTAACAACATAGACGTAACTATTAATTTGTAAACCCAACTTTGTTTTTAAAGATATAATCAGTGTTCAAATAAAACATGTTAATTGCACATAAAGAAGTTTGTTACATCAATGTCTAAATCTTGTTTATTACATTATTTCTCTACTCCAGTTAATTGTTAAAATACTATCATTTGCACAGTGGCTTTCATAACTTAGCAAATAGATTTAAAAATAAACTTAAGGTAAATATAATGAATATATAGGCTAACATGTATAGTGCAAACAGAGGAATGTTTTTCTTTTTAGTTCATTTTTAGTGAATTCACTGTTGATACTTAGGCCCAATCCCAATTCTACCCCTTAGCCCTTTCCCCTACCCCTACCCCTCATTTTGCGCAACCCTCATTTGCCCCTGAAGGGGTAGGGGTGTCCCAATTCTCTATCTTAAAGGCATAGGGCTAAGGGGAAGGACTAGATAGCTCTCGAAAGAGAGGTTTTCAGGACCACACTCGAAACCAAGGGGTAAAATTTTTTTTCCCAGAATACACCAGCCACAATGGCTGCATAGCTGCAGCTGGAAGTCAGGAGATGCAAAAATCCGTTTTTTTTTTTTTTTTTGTTTTTTTTTTTTGTCATTGTTAAGAATTTTTACGACAAACAAACATGTGTTGATACATTCATAACAGCGTTTGTGTTTTACGTCATGCTTTAAAACAAACAAACAAACAAAAAAAAAGATTAATACCAAAAAATAACGCAACTGGAATAACTACAGCAGTCGCGAGCATCAGCTTCATATGAAGCAAGAGATCGCAATGACATTTGATGACGTGTACAGGTGCTGTAGTGGGGTCCCATTTCTCAGGGGTACATTTTGAAGCCCTTCTCCTTCACACACTGTTTGGTAGGGGTACAAAAATAGAATTTGGATTGGGCCTTAATAGCTTGTTTGAGGTAAGTTTAATGCTCTACACATAAATAAAGGTGTTAAAGTTGGCAACAAAAGAAACCTAAAGGGTGCCATTTAGAAATTTCTAAATTTTAATCATAAAGGTAGTACCTAAAAAATACTGAAACCTACTATTTTGGAAAGGAACTGTCCAAATGACATCTTTATTTCTGATTATGTATGGCATTTACTGGATGTTAAATTGAGGTTTTTCTCCATTTGAAATGCTGATTAAGTGGCTATTAGACTTAAAATGTTCATTCAACCAGTTGTAAAAAGGAATGAATAAGGCGCCTAAAAAGTGATCTTCATGCCACATAAAGCATCAAATAAGCATTTATTTTTGAATTTTTTAAATAAAAAAAACTGAAATATTATTTCTTGGTGAACATAACCACTTTTCTTGCTATTATTAGATGAGATTTGTGTTATTAAATGTACTGTAGTTTTATTCATGCATCATTCATCATTCAAACATTATAAGCTAAAAAAAAATCAGTCTTGGGGTTTGAGAATTGTTTTTTATTAGAATTTTTTTTAAATAAAGATATATTAAACCTACCAGTTTCAAATCAAGTTCTGCACATACAGTTGTAAACTCTGATCCTCTCATATTGCCTCCTTTATCAGGGGTTTATCATGAGGCAACAGTCCTAACCACTGAATTCAGTGTCCTAACACTGAAGTACATGAATGTTTAAGAATTGATTTTAAATGTATTGAATTGAATTGAATTGATTTTAGTGTATGCTCTCAAAGCCTTTTTAAATTACACCGAATATTACAGGAAAAAAAATTCAACCGTTCAAACGCTATGTTCATAACTGCACAATTTTAGTCTGCAGAACTCAGGAGGCCCCATGCTGATAAAAGCTTCGTTGAGAAATGTTATATTTCAATTAGTCAGTACCTCCTCGGGCTCAATGAGTTTAAACTCCATGCCCCGGCCGGTCCACGCGATGAAGTGTGAGTTTGAGGGATCGTCCAGCAGAGCCACCAGAAACTGCCAGAGCTGCAGAGAGCCTCGTCTCTGATAGGTCGGCCCTTCACGGTAAAGCCCCGCCTCCTGCTTTATGTCACCTGCAGACGGAAATGTGCCCAAATAATACCATTAGCTTTAATTAGCTAAATCACGAAATACTTGGAGGAGAAACATCACAATGGTGGTGATGCTGGGCGCAAAAAAGTTTGAAAAAGAAATGAATGAAAACTGAAGTTGTTATTTTATATGTAAATGAACTAAAGATTGTAGTGTAAAGGATAAACCTAATATTTGTTCGTATAATGCCTAAAGTGGCAAACAACTGCAAAGAATAATAAAATGGCTTTGTTTTTAGTGTTTTGAACCAAGAACTTTTTCCTTTCTAGTTTTAAAATAAATTAAATGTCAAATGTTGTACAAGGGGGGGTGGGGGGTCTTTGTTGAAATTTTGTAGGTGGCGCTATTGAGCCATTTTTATTATAATGAAACCCATATCAGATTAAACATTTAATTTACTATGCAAACATCACTGTAAAAAATGCAGGGTTCCACACAATTCATCCATGTTTTCCCAACACAAATCCATTACGTTAACATCACACTTTTAACAAACTTATGTGGATTGAACCCAATGAAATCTCAACAATTGTGTTGTTTCAGCTCTTTTTAAAATAGTTTGAATATGCAAAAAAATAAAGGCCATCAAAAACGTCATTAATTTTAGAAAAAATAAATAATAAAAAATAATATAAATATAAATACATTTATAAATAAACACGAACATACATACATAATATGATATAATGTAATATAATATAATATAGTCGCCACAGTGGCGCAGTGGGTAGCACAATCGCCTCACAGCAAGAAGGGTGTCTGGTTTGAGGCTTGGCTGTGTCAGTTGGCATTTCTGTGTGGAGTTTGCATGTTCTTCCAGTGTTCGGTTAGCCCCACAAGTCCAAAGACATGTGGTATAGGTGAATGGGATAAGCTAAATTGTCCGTAATGTGTGTGTAAATGAGTGTGTATGGATGTTCCCCAGTGATGGGTTGCAGCTGGAAGGGCATCCGCTGCATAAAACATATGCTGGATAAGTTGGCGGTTCATTCCGCTGTGGCGACCCCAGATTAATAAAGTGACTGAGCCGAAAATAAAATAAAATAAATTAAAACAAAATAAAATAAAATAAAAATGAATAAAAACATACCCTCCGCCTTCTCCGGTACCACACATGTGTCATCATAGAAGTGCCTTGCCACTTTGTCAAACATACAGCCTATGGAAAACATTTTGACATATAGTTATATTCAAACTTTTCACATTAAGGAAAATCTTGAAATTTGACACATTAAATAATACATTTGCAATATGTTACCTTCTGTTCTGTTACTGTGTGCCAGATATCCCTCTTGTCTGAGATATACAGAGTGACAGCTAGGCACTTCTGAAAAAGAAAAATTGATATTTAAAAATGTATTTAAATATCATGACTAGTATTATATATTAATTTATTACATTGCACAATTTTTTTTCAAGTCATAGGTGATGCAGAAAAAACAACATACGCACAATATCTGATTTTACATTCAAAAGAGCAGGTCAAAACACTCGGGACAAAAGATTTGTTAGTTAAAGCCTTGCGCTCCACATCAGACCTGCTGTTTGCTGGAGCTGTGATTCAATCAAAGCAGAGCAAGACAGCTTAAGTGAATGCTCCATAAAACATCTAACCCTGTTCATTTGGACCTATAAAGATCTCTCAGGGTTTCATTCAAGTAATGGGCCTGTCGAGGAAATTACCGCTGATTAAATTAGCCGCTGACTGCCCAGTCCTTACACAGCTCACAACAAACAAGCTCCTTCGCCAGGCTGAATAAATTCTTCTAAACGGCCGAGAGGAGATGCAAAACATGTCGATGATCTCCTTCGCTGATGTAAAGAAGCATTGCAGAATGATCACTCATACTCATTAAGCTTTCAGCGCTTCATTTGTTAACTTTTACTATCTCTAATTTAGAGATAATAATGGAAGACAATGAGGATAAAAGCGAGATACCACTACTTTTAGATCAAAATTTAAAACATATACGAGCATTTACAAGATGAGCATCTTTATTTTTTTATTATTTTAAACAGTTTTAACACATTTTAATCTGTTTTTAATCATTTTTAATTTTTGTTTTTATTTCTTTTACTCCTTTTTATTATGTTAAATCATTTTTTTTCAAACTGAAGCACTTTGAATTACAATTATGTCTTAAATGAGCTATATAACCTGCCTTACCTATTAATAATATAGGAAATATTAATAATATAACTAATAATTTGTAATAACCTTATCCAAACAGAATCTGCAGCCACAGACATTTTGAGCCCATCATTCAATCTTGTTTATTTGCTTATGTAAATGTGTGGTAATACATATTTGTTTAGTGCTTAGATTTATTTTAGTAATGTTTTAAATATTGCTTAGATGATTTAAGCACAAAACAACTGGTAAATTCATATTTTCATATGGTCTTTTACAGTTGAAATCAGAAGTATTAGCCCCCCTTTTAATTTTATTTCCTAAATGATGTTTAACAGAGCAAGGAAATGTCTGATTATATTTTTTCTTCTGGAGAAAGTCTTTGTTTTATTTTGGCTAAAATAAAATTTAATTTTTAAAATCTAAATTATTAGCCCCTTTAAGCTGTATTTCTTTTCGATAGTTTACAGAACAAAGCATCGTTATATAATAACTTGCCTAATTACCCTAACCTGCATAGTTAACCTAATTAACCTTGCTAAGCCTTTAAATGTCACTTTAAGCTGTATAGAAGCTAATAATTCATGGGGGTTAATAATTCTGCCTTCTTATAAATGTATTATATGAGAGACCTGTTGAAGCTTTATTACCAAACAAATGGTTATAAATGCATTTGCATTGTTAAATTAAAGTTAAAATATTAATTTTATTTGTTAAGGTTTCAGTTCCTTTTATTCTCAAAATCATTCTGCATAAATAAAAAATGAAAATAAATAAACAACATAAAATCAAAAAAATAAAATAAATAATAAAAATAATATGCATAATATGCACCATAGTAATAAAAATAATAACATTAAATATAAAAACATAAAATAAGTCAGCAGATTCTCCCAGGCCCTAAAAATGCTAATAATATATAATAACAATATATAATAAATTAACAAATAAATAAAAAAAGTCAGCAGATTCTGTTTGGCCTTAATAAAAACAACTAATAATATGCAATAACTAAATAAATAAATAAATGAATAAATAAACAAACAAACAAACAAACAATTATTATTTTTAAATTTATTTATTTATTTATTTATTTATTTATTACATAAATATTATTAGGTTTTATTATTAAAAAAACTTAAAGACTACATAACAACAAAAAATTAAGTCAGCAGATTCTGTGTAATAATAAAAATTAATAATATGTATGTAATATGTAATAAAGAAAGAAAGAAAGTAAGAAAGAGAGAGAGAGAGAGAGAGAAAGAAAGAAAGAAAGAAAGAAAGAAAGAAAGAAAGAAAGAAAGAAAGAAAGAAAGAAAGAAATGAAAAAAATGAATGAATGAATGAATCAATCAATCCATCAATAAAGTCAGCTGATTCTGTCTGGCCCTAATAATACTAACAAAAACTTTGTAATAAGTAATAATATTAATACACTACTAATAACATGTAGTTAGATTACTAATAATATAATTAGGAATTGAGTATCTGATGTAAATGGTAACTGTAAAAAAAAACACAATCAGATATATTTTTGCATTTATTTCAATTGAATGCGATTGCTTGGATACTGTAGAAGTGAATTTTCTATAAATACAACTAAACAGAACCTAAACAGGTTGTGCTGTGCAGATCGCCATGGTGAACAGGAAGCAGCTGAAGCGGCTGCAGTCCACCGACATTTTTTCATGAATGAAAACCAAAAGCCTCTTCATTCATGCCAGAGCTGCGCCGACAGCCTGCGGGCCCCTGAGGGACAGATTAGGGGGCCCCTCTCCTTTCCAGCCAGGCCCTCAGGAAATGAGATCAGACCCAAATTTCCTAATCAGACGCTAATTCTATCAATCTCCTCATGCCTAATGAAGCGGCTGGATGTGAATACCAAAATAATCATAATAATCCTCTGTGTTTAGAAAGTGTATTATGTTTAATGTCGTCATCTCACCTGAGTCGTAGGTGAAGTCGCGCGGCTCTTGTTTGATCATCATGGAGTGTGTGTACGGCTGGGGGAGCGGCGCCCCCATCATGGCCGGATGCTCGAACAGGGGGTCCACGTACTCCTGCTTGAAGCCCTGAGGAGGAAAGGGGATGCTGGGCTCTGACATCTGCCGGTGGTACATGGGCCGTCCGTCCCGAGACATTGAAGGAGAAGGGAACGAATGACAGGGCTCCGACAACTGCCGGCGGAATCTGAACAACACATCAAACACAGTGAATCTCACACACAATATCTGTCTGTCTGTCTATCTGTCCATCCTTCCATCACTCTATATCTGTTATACTGTATATCTATATCCATCTATCTATCTATTCATCCATCTATCCCTCTATATCTGTTTCTTCATCTATTCATTCATCTATCTGTCCATTTCTCTTCTTTGTCTGTATAATCGTCCTGTTTATCTGTCGTCCATCTCTCCATCCGTCCGTCCATCCATCCATCCATCCATCCATCCATCCATCCATCCATCTGTCCATCCATCCATCCATATATTCGCCCATTTATATCTGTTTGTCCCTCTAGTCATCTGTCCGTCTGTCCATCCATTCATCCATCCATCCACTCATCTATATATCTGTCCCTCTAGTCATCCATACATCTATTTGTCCATCCATTTATATCCATTTGTCCCTCCATCCATCCATATATTCATCCATTCATCCATGTATGTTTGTCCCTCTAGTCATCATCCATCCATCCATCCATTCTCATATTTGTCTATTCATCTATTTATATCTGTTTGTACCTCTAGTCCTCCATCAATCCATCCATCCATTTGTCCATCCATCCATCCATCCATCCATCCATCCATATCTGTTTGTCAATCTAATCATCCATCCATCTATCCATCATCCAGCCATCCATCCTTCCAGCCAGCCTTCCATTCAGCCATCTATATATTTGTCCATCCATCCATCTATATCTGTTTCTTCATCTATTCATTCATCTATCCATCCATTGCTCTATTTATTCAGCTATCTATTTGTCCTGTCTATCTGTCTATCTATCTATCATCCATCCATCCATCCACCCATATATTCGTCCATTCATCCATCTATATCTGTTTTTCCCTCTAGTCATCCATTCATCTATATCTGTTTATCCATCCATCCATATTTGTCCATTCATCTTTTTATGTTTGTCCCTCTAGTCATCCATTCGTCCATCCATCTATATGTTTGTCCATCTATCCATCCATCCATCCATCCATCCACCAATGCATCCATCCATATATCCATACTTGCCACTCTAGCTATCCATCCATCCATCCATCCATCCAATTATCTTCATCAGAGTGATTTGTTACCTGTGGTCTATGGGATATGCACTGTCAGGCAGGGGCTGTGGGGGTGCGAGGTGTGGGTACGTTCGCTCTGGTTTAGGGGTCGGGGCAGCTGTGGGAGAAACATGCTGTCCAGGGGACACAGGGGTGCTGCAGGGGGTCGACACTGGGCTGGAGGCCTTCATTCCCGACGGATGCTTCTGCTCGTAGGCACTGAAGACACCAGAGAACAGCAGTTTAACTCAGTCCTCCCTGAGGCCCTTTCAGGCTACAGAGATTATTATGAGACAGTGCTAGGCTGCAAAATTAAAAAAACATAAACGCTTAAGCTTCTTGTCTGCAGCACACTACATAATGCATGCAAAACTGCTATTTTAAAAATGGCCAGGAATTAATTTTGATATTTTTCAACATATCAAATCAACGGGAATTAAATGCACAATAAATAAATTAATAAATACATACAGTACAAATTATGCGAAACGTATGATAACCAAAATATTTTATGTATATTGAAATGCTGCAATAAAAACCTTAGAGTAATTACAATTATTATTATTATTATATTTTATATAATAATATATGATATATTCATTCATTCATTCATTTTCTTGTCGGCTTAGTCCCTTTATTAATCCGGGGTCGCCACAGCGGAATCAACCGCCAACTTATCCAGCATATTTTTACGCAGCGGATGCCCTTCCAGCTGCAACCCATCTCTGGGAAACATCCACACACACACATTCACACTCATACACTATACGGACAATTTAGCTTACCCAATTCACCTATACCACATGTCTTTGGACTTGTGGGTAAAACCGGAGCACCCGGAGGAAACCCACGCAACCACAGGGAGAACATGCAAACTCCACACAGAAATGCCAACTGACCCAGCCGGGGCTCGAACCAGCGACCTTCTTGCTGTGAGGCGAACGTGATAACCACTACGCCACCGTGGCACCTATATGATATATTATTAAATTTATTATAAACAATATTAATATATTATACAATTTTTATACATGTTTTTTCAAAAGTATGAGGTCAACAAGGATTAATTTAAACAAAGTAAAGACAATAACATTGTAAAATATTATTACAATTCAAACGTTTTCTACTTTTATATACGTTATAAAATTTTATGAAAGAATTTGTCATTCACATTATTTAAACACACTTTTTATTGTTGAAACGTTAATGCTGCTTAATATTTTGCTGAAAACTTTCATAATTTTTTCTGAACTATTTGACTAATATAAAGTGTTTTAATTTATTTCAAACACATTTTATTATTATCAACAGTAAAAACAATTCAATTCATTGCAATTTTATTTGTATAACCTCGGAATACAGCATTTATTTGATATATTTACATATATAAATTATTATAATAAATTATTGTTACTTATTATTGCATGCTTGCCTGAACAAATTAAATTCTTTGCAGTTTTATGATCTAACAATCAAAAAAAAATAATAAAAAAAAATCCCACAATTCTCCAAAATCTATCCCTAAATGCCACAATCGACAAGGTACTGAAGAGAAAGTGTGTGACATCTTGTCAGAGATGAACCTTAACGCAATTACACTCCATTCAGAAGCATTAAAAGACAAGGAAGGAACAGACGTCTATGAGGCTTGACAATCTCCAAAGTAGCTCTGAAGAGAACATCATTATCACTGAGGTTGTTGGTTCAGCTTGAGTGCCATCTGCAATATGAGGGCAGGTCGGCTCCTCCAGCGAAATAAAACATCCAAGTGAAATGTCATAAATTTAAAATCAAATCAATAGGAAGATGACTGTAACCAAGCAACCGTGTTTGCCGTAGACGCTTGTCCAAGTGGAAAAGCCATTTATTGCACTTAATGCACCGTAGCGTAATTTCTTGTTTTTTTTTTTCTTTATTTCTTTTTTTGTGTGTGTGTGTTTTCTTCGCCATTTCCAATTTCAGGTGGATCTCATTCAAAGTCATTTCCAACAGCACCTGCCGTACGGTTGCCTTTGAGTAAATAACTAAAGCAAAACTATTATTATTGTGCATTTATTTCTTCCATAAATCTTGAAGACTCTTCTTGGCTCGGGCTGATCTGTCAAATGAACGTCTGTGCTTTTATTCAGCCTTTAGTCACGTATAAAAAGGTGAAACGCACACCTCGCATTTGGAGGTGAGGGTTTTTTTCGCTAAAAATTCAGCGTTACGAACATTGCGATTAACAAAAGCTACATTTGCATTCAGAGATGAGCTTTTTTTTTCACCAAACATCTGTAATTAGGAAAATAGCACAGCTTAAATTGATAAATAATTGATAAAAATAGCTTGTTAAATGCCATGATCTGCAAATGTATGTAGACTTTTTCGGGCCATTTATCACTTAACTTTCTCACACCAGCTGTCGAGGCTGAATTTGCAAAGCAAAATATGTGATGTAGATGCTCACTGAATGTATAAAGTTTAGAGTGGATTTTCACTGCTTTGGTGCAAAAACACTTATGGTTTCATGCAGATTTCTCTTAGATGTTGCAGACTGGCACGTCTTGTATTGTTAGTGTCAGTATTTACATGTACAATTATTTTATTTTAACTTAAAATTTCATTTTAAAGGATGTGTGTAATGGAGATGCAGGATTCAGTATAATCTGAAAAGCAGACTAAAATAAAATAAAGATCACAATTCTGAACTTTCAAGTATTTTCAAAAAAAAAAATGTTATTTGTTTCAATTAAAATCGCTTGTAAGAGCTCAGACTAAATTGAATTGTTTAGTAGGAGATACTTTTCTCTTTTAGAAAAAAGATTCAGTTTCACATCATATTCAAAAAACTTCACAAATAGATATGTAATATTAACAATATTAAAGATCGTCTTTAATATTTATAATATTTAATATTTTTACTTCTCAATTCAGATGTATCTCATTCTTATGATACATTTTGACTAATGAATTAGATTTTCTTTCAAGAGTTCACACTTAAATATTGCTTGATAATAATAGCAGGTTTGGCATGCTGTCCCGGGAGAGAACCCTGAGGTCGGAGATAATTGAGCCCAGGGCTCCCGCCTGGTCAATGAACATGTGAGGGGGTACGAGATCAGATAGTTCTCGAGAGCTCCCCCTGGTAAAGGAAGAAAGGTGGAGATGGGGTGGATGGGGGATTCTTTAAAAAAAACGAAGATGAGGGAGTAACGGTAGTCGGGCTATTTATAGCGAGTGTGCAATGATCTGATTGGCTGACTAATGATTACAGATGAGAGACCAGCTGCGATCAATCATATCACATGCTTCTCTCGAAATTAGTTTGTGAAACTTAATGTTATATTAAACTAATTTCCGTCATGACAATAATTCAGTGACTTACCCATAAAGACTTCACTGAATGAATCAGCATTTTTTAAACAAATCTTTTGAATAAATGATTCAGTCGCAAATGCATGTTTAATATATGCTTGTCATTTACATTCATTCTGGATTGCTTTTATCCAAAGCGACTTATAAATGATTTACTCTATTTTGATCCCTACTGTACACATTATTTCATAACCAGCAAACACAGAGCATTAGTGATTAATGTTAATGTTGTTGGTTTTTTTCCCTACTTTTGAGAAACTAAAAATAATGCTTTAGAAACTTATTAAAATAAATTTTCTTTGCAACCTCTAAAAGTTATTCCCATAACACTGCTGGAAGATTATTTATTCCTATATAGCTTGTTATTTTTTTACAAGATTTTTGTGGAACTGAAATTAGTTTAATACAAGATTTAAAAAAAATCTAATTCATTAGTCAAAATGTATTATAAGAGTGAGATAAATCTGAATTTAGAAGTAAAAATATTAAATATTATAAATATTAAAGGCGATCTGTAATATTTTTAATATTACATATCTTTTTGCGAGGTTTTTTTAACTTATTTGAAACTGGTAAAAGAATCTCCTGATAAACAATTAAATTCAGTGGTAAGAAATAAATCACTTATATGAGATATCTTAATAGTTTATTAATGTAATCATAACAGGTTAGAATAATGTTAGAAGAACATTAGAAGAAACTCTACAAATCAAGAACGAACCTTCAGTTTAATTCTGGAACATTCAAGCAAGACTTCACTGTTTCATCACTGAATGAATCAGCTTATTTGAACAAAACATTTGAATCAACGATTTGTGACAAATATATTTTAACAGCTGCTTCTTGTCACCTATACACCTCTGTCTTAACATATTTACTTTATTTTAGTACACATTACTTTACCGATAGTTTATATCCAAACAACCCAGCAAACTCAACATCTGAATGTTCACTGTGATTATACTATCGAATACTAACATAAACTGAGAATCACAATTTATTTTTTAATATAACGTATATAACTAAAAAGGTCATTAATGCAATCATCATCAGAAGCAGTTATTTTCAAAAATATGATTTACTTTAACATTTTTAATAAGATTGTGTGGGTATTTGCGAATTTGTAATATTTATTTGAATCTTTTTATTGTTTTTTTTGTAATACAAAACAAATTAAATATTAAGTAAGGTAAACAGCAATAAATTGTTCATGTTCATCCCATTCCATAAACTCTTGTTCATTTATTCAATTAACAAACCAAGAAAAATAAATAAATACATAAATACCAAATGAAGTAGATACATAAGTACTCAACATCCGAGAATAACTGCAAACTGATGAAAAAAATAAAACAAATTTGCAATATTTGAGCAATTAGTTGAGCAGCTCTAGTGTATGTGTATGCTTGTGTGTGCATGTACCTGATGTTATAGAGGCACTTCTCCCCATAGTGGAGTCTGAAGGGCCTCTCCTGACTGCAGGCTGAGCCCAGATCAGCACAGGGACTGTGAGGCTCTCGCTTCAGCCTCAACTGCAGCCCGTGGAGCCCCACTGAGAGAGACAGAGACATACACACATGAGGAAAATAATACACATATTTACATTAAGACCCTCGGTGCATTCATTAGTGCAGCAAACTCATTCTCAATCTCATTTACATGTGATGACAAGTTGAAATGACCTTACAACCTATTTTATGCATTGCTAGTATCAACAAAATATTCTCAAGTTCAGTTGTATTTTTAGTTATTATGTAATGAGGTTTTGTCATGTTAGTTTTTTTTTGTTGAAAACTCGTTGATTAGATCTTTATTAATTTATACAAATCTTTATGCAAGTTTTAGTTATTTTTAAAACATCAAGTTAAATTAAATTAAAATGAGGAATTGAATTAAATTAAATGAATTAAATTTCTCATTCTCTTTCTTTTTATTTAATTTTACTTGATGGTTTAGTATCAACTAATAATCATTTACTTGCGTATGTGGTATCACTTTATTTTAATGGTCCCTTAACGCATTTTGTTGAATTTAAGTTACCTTGCATATACATGCCAACTAATTCTCAATAAATGATAAGTAGTGTTAAGTTGGGGTTATTGTTAGTTGACATTATAATAATAACTCCCTATATTTATTTAGCACTATTCTAGACACTCAAAGCACTTTACACAATGGGGGATCTCCTCATCCACCACCAGTGTGCAGCATCCACTTGCATGAGGCGATGGCAGCCATATTAGGCCAGACCGCACACCACACACCAGCTGATTGGTGGAGAGGAGACAGAGTGAAGAAGCCAATTATGATATGGGGATGGTTTGGAGGCCATGATGGACAGATCTGGCCAGGATGCCGGGGTTAAAGCCTACTCTTTTTTTGAAGAACATCCTGGGAACATCCTGGCCACAGAAAGTCAGGACCTCGGTTTAACGTCCCATCCGAAAGAAGTCCCCATTAATATACTGGGTTGAGTGCCCCCTGTTGGCTTCACTTACACCACTTCTGGCAGCAACCTAGCTTTCCCATGTGTTCTCTCATCTAGGTACTGACCTTAGCTTAGCTTCAGCGGGCGACCTTGTGAGAGTTGCAGAGAGCTAGCTGCCGGCTAAGGACATGTTCTTGCAAAGTTTTTTATAGTCAGTTAAATGTCTGTTGAAGGAGCAGTATCAGCAGATATTAGGCAGACTACTGATACTTAGTCTACTAATACTCAAATGAGAAGTAATTGGCATGCAGTTGCAATTCAACTTTAATTCAACTCAACAAAGTCAAAAAAATATGCAATAGGGACCATCAAAATGAAGTGTTACCATATATTTTAGTTTTTGTTTTAAAAACGAAATAATTTTGCTAACTCAATATAAAAAAAAACTGAAATAATTTTGCTTTTTCTCATTCGCTTTCTTTTTTAAAATAATAATACTAATAATTTAATTTAAAAATAATGTAATATTTATCTTCATGGTTTTATTTCAAGTTTTCCCTGATGTTGAAATAAAATAAGCTTTTTAATATATTTTTTATTTTTACATTTTTTGTTATTTTTACAATTTTTTCTATAGTGTTTACAAAATAACCCTAACACATTAACATAATCAAACAAAACAAAAAAATCATTAACAATCAGACTGTAAAACCACTCCATATTTACGGCCTTCCTAATAACCCTTCATAATAAAATAACATATATATAATTCTGCTTCTAATTTAGTAAACATGTAATATAAAAACAACATTAAATGAAGATTTTAGCATAGGTTTTCTCAGTGTACAGGAAAGAGACTCTTATCTTGTCATTCTATAATGTCATCAAATTTGGTAAAAATATGAAATCAAAGCAAATATGCCATTAGTGTATTTTACCATTTCTTCTGGTAATGGTACTTTGAGTTTATTATGTAAAAAAGAGGGAGGGTGGACTAAATATGTATTTGACAGACGTGTGTGCGTAACTTTAAGACTTAAGAGTAAAACTACAGATGTCATTTATTTGGGGTCTTCTGTGATTTGAAATGGTCTTGTGTTAGGATGTCGTTGTTCATGATAGTGGATCTAAAAGTAGCACCACAGATGAATAATTTATACTTGAGAAGACTTCTTGACGGACCGCATTAACAAGCACGTACAGTAGACACACAGACCAAGAGGGGGAAAAAATGGCATAATTGATTTTACGCAAAGGAATACGAGTAAACGAATCGATGCAAAATCTGTTAGCATCACAGGACGTCATACATGCAGGACTGCAGCAATTACACACACATCGATTGGTGTTAATGGACAGCGTTTTCAAGAAGTCGTTTATGACATTTACTGACAAATTTTCTGTCCTTGCAATTTTATAAGAACGGCTTGAGGATGTCAGATGTCAAATGAGGTGAAGAAAGCTTGAAAGTAGCGAAATGTGTATTCCTCATATCTGAGCTTTTTATGCTAAATGGTCAGAAACAACTGAACATTAATGGTGCTTTCTGCAAAAGCTATTCCTTTTCTTAAAGCTGCACTCTGAAAGATTTCATTTTCATAAATCAATGGCATAATTTGTCTGATTCTATGTTAAATTAAACACACAAAAGCCCATTGCACCCTGTGTTACATCTCATATGAATGTTTTGGGGGGATAAAATATGTTTTAAATATATGTTGCTACTGTGAGGCTCCATAAAATACATTATGGAAAACAAACATTTATTTTGGTACAATAAGAAAAATGTATCTCAAAATGTATATATATATTCCATCTAAAATCCAACAAAGAGAACATTTTATCATTAAAACAATAATATAATATAATATATATAATATAGGGGCGCCACAGTGGCGTAGTGAGTAGCACGTTCGCCTTACAGCAAGAAGGTCGCTGGTTTGAGTCTAGGCTGGGTCAGTTGGCATTTCTGTGTGGAGTTTGCATGTTCTCCCTGGGTTGCGTGGGTTTCCTCCGGGTGCTCCGGTTTCCCCCACAAGTCCAAAGACATGTGCTATAGGTAAATTGGGTAAGGCTAAATTGTGTATGTGTGTGAATGAGTGTGTATGGATGTTTCCCAGAGATGGGTTGCAGCTGGAAGGGCATCCGCTGCGTAAAACAAATGCTGGATAAGTTGGCGGTTCATTCCGCTGTGGCAACCCCGATTAATAAAGGGACTAAGCCGAAAGGAAAATGAATGAATGAATAATATAATATAATATAATATAATATAATATAATATAATATAATATAA
>CAIGQQ010004837.1:11932261-11961113 GCA_903798035.1 Danio albolineatus | reverse complement strand
ATTTCTGACACGTATTTATTTGATATGGCACCTTTTATACGATTTGTATGTTTATTATGAAATATAAATCGCGGAAATTCCGCTATACTGTACAGTAGGTATGCCAGGTATGTAAAGGTAATGTTCAGGGGGGAAAAAAGCTATTATACAGATCCTCCCTCGTCACAGAAGTGGTAGAAAGACAAAAGAAACATGTGACTGGGGACTCGAAACACACTCCAGGTAAAATTAAATAAATAAAGCAGAATGTTCTCCTACTTTACCCGATATGTGTTTCTTTTCCTAAATTTCCCTCCATATTTAACAGCAGCGATTTCTAAAAATTGGCCCTGGCTGCTTTCTCTTCATAATACGTATTCCTTAAGCGTATTTAATTGATATGGGTTTTTTTTATTAGTATAATATTAATATTGTATGTTCATTATGAAATGTAAATCATAGCTCAGCTTTCGCAGTATTAATGTTAAGAGATAAACAAACAGATCCTCCCTCATCCCCTCAGCATGCAGATGCGCTCTCTCTCTCTGTCTGCCTGTCAGTCTGTCACAGTTGATTCAGTGGAGGGACTAGAAAATCTAACAATTAAAAACGGGCAAAAATTCGGACAAATATTGCCCTGCAAAGAGAAAAACTAGTTTAAATATAGGCCTACCTTGGCAACAGACCCTGGAATAAGCGGGATAATCAACGGCTTGCCGTGCGTTAAAGGATTTTAATGCACTTCGCGGAGGCGACCACACTCCGCTGCGCGTCGTGTGGTCCTAGCCTCCACGTCGTGCATTAAAATCCTTTAACGCACGGCAATCCGTTGATTATCCCTTACATATATATTGTGTATAATTTATTAAATGTATATTTTAATGGACAATTCATATTGTCCGGTCAAAGAGAGTCACATTTTAAATGTTAGAAATTGAAGCAATTTATTAATTATAATACTTATAAACAATAAGATTTCATTTTTAAATATTAATGCAGAAGACAACATTGATTAATAAATTCTATAAAATTATTTGTTCACTAATTAGTTAACTAACATTGTTTACTAATTAGTTAGCCAACATTGTTAACTAGAGTTAACATGAAAAAATCTGCATGATCAATAATGGTTAAACATAATAAATATTAAAAACAAATATAAGAAAAAAATATATAGATTATTTCTATTATTATGTTTTATAATATTGTAAAATAAATAAATGTATTATTAAAATAATAATATACTTATTATATTAGATGTATCATATTGCATTGCAGCATTATGCTATATGTATTATATAATAAATAAATATGATTACATTTATTGTAATTCATCAGATTATTATGCTATGTGTATTATATTATATTAATATTAAATTACATTATATTGCGAGCAGTATTTGACTTTCAAAAACCTAAATATTGAAATATTCCCATCACTAAAGGCTGTGACAACTAGCCCTTGTCTTGTAAATAATCTATGCCATCAGTTGTTACCAATAAGCATCAATTTAAAAACTGAGGTGCACAAAATCAACAAAAAGATCATCACCAGACAAAGTAAACCCAATCAAAGACAACAAGACTACATGTGAAGACAATAAACAACAACAAAAAAAAGCGCAAGTGCACCAGGAGTCAGACGAGTAGCGCAAACATCAGTTAAACAGGGAAAAGGTGAGAGCAGGAGAGCCGGAGCTGCAGCCAGTTTTCTCAGCGGGACGAATGAGTCAACCTGTGAATGGGACAGCTGATCCCAGCAGCACTCCTGAGGCTAGCTAAGGTGCTGGAGCAAGTCCATCGCTTCAAGAAAAAAAAAAAAAAAGAGAGAGAAGAGCAGAAGACAGACAGAAGCCAGGCCGTGAACGGTGCAAAACCACCCCGTAAAGAGACACGCTTTAAGACTCGTAATCACAAGAGGAAAGCATGCAGAGATTGTGGATAAAAGTCACTCATAAAATGCTATTAAAAGGATTAATGGGATATATCAGTTGTTTCTGGGTCAAAGGATCAGCATTATAGTCGACTGAAAATAGACTTAATAACTCATTAGCTGCCATACAATTAAAAAATATTGTATCATTTTTGATGCATAAGCTTATAGTAAAGATGTGAAACTGAATTTTAAAACAAACTTTACGTTTATTCCTGTCACTTTTATTTCAAATGTTAAATATGAATTCTAAATGTATATACGTAAATATTTAATTATTAAATATATTAAACTAAATAAAAATGATAAATGTACAGAAATATGTGATGAACTAAAGTACATGTTTATTACGTAAAGTTTTGAACTATAATTCTGCGATTTTAACCTTTTTTAAATGTTTAAAATGCTTTTCTTGTTTAGACTTTTCATCTTGTTTATAGTCCAAATATGTAAAAATTCTAACAAGGCATTTTCTAGACAAGTAAAAAATGTTTTCAGAAATAAAAAGTCAAAATTAAGTGACTTTTACATTGAAAAATGCAAAACAATGTGTCAGTGGGCAGTATATCCTAATATTACTCACCTAATTTTGACTTCTTATTAATGAAAACAAAATAAAATATATATATTTTTAACTTGTCTAGGAAATGCTTCTTGATGTAAGAATGTTTAGAAATTGGACTAGAAACAAGACACGAAGACTCTTAAGAAAGAAAAGCATTTTTGGCAGTGAAGTTATATAGGCCTAAAACTGAGAAATTCTGTAATACGTGTAATTTAATAGACAATAACAAGACTTAAAACTATCATTATCTATACTCTTAAACTATCAATGAGTTTTAAAGAGCGGGAGACAAAACAAACTGCAGCGCCAGGCCAAGAATAACTCGAAATCAACCTCGTGAAGACAAACGCAAAAACTTACAATCACAAAAACAAAGAGGAAACGGGTAGAGATTGCAGATAAAAGTCAGACCAAAAATGCTAATAAAAGGGTTTAGATTGTATAACAATGGTTTTCTCGAGACTGTCAGTCGTTTCTGGGTGAAATGACACATGCATGTCGAATGATCAGCTCTTTAGTCGACGCTGCCGGAAATTCAGTCCGTCGCTCATACGTCTTCCTCTTCTTTCCAATTACCTGAGCTAATAAATCTCTGAAATGAAACCGCAAGGTCTTCGTTTGGGTTCTAATGGACAGGAAGTCATATATTAAATCTTTCTGTGATTTATGTTGAATCTTTGGGGCGCCGCGACTGATGGATGTAAGACAGGTTGAATTGTACTGCTCACTGTAATATCTACTACTTTTTTTTGGGTTTCTGCGCAGTTCTTTTTTTTTTTTAATCCCTGCCGGATATACTAAAATATTTAAGTGCTGTCTTATTCTTTTAGAGGCCCTGGGGTGGATCTGGCATAATCAAACTCTTACGACAAGGACAGTAAAGTCCAAAATCTGTTGTAAAGCGAACTTTTAATTTTAAAATCCACAATTATTCTGCGAGCATTTTTTTTAGAAGTATGCATTAAACATTAAGTCTGATGCAGCTGAAAATTTGGACATATCATATAATTGTTTGAAAACAACAACTTCCTGAACATACAGTGCAGCTGTACTGAATTATATCTCAATGAAGTGATGTTTGAGACGTTGCTTAATAAAATGATGCTTGATTAAGTTGGATTAGATGGACTTCCATGCAGCACGACTCTCGAAAATCCAGCCGCACAAGACCAGATGCGATTACTAACAGAAAACAGACACACACAACTCATCCTCATTTCCTCTTTTTGGTCCAAAATGAATGCAAATGCATCCCATGGGTTGAATGACAGCCGTGGCTTTACAAATGCAAAGCGCTGGGATCATTTTACACACTGCTTTGCGTGATTTTCAGCTGTCCAGCTACTTTTTTTTTCTTTTTCCTAATTTGCAACCAAACTGCTTCTTACAATAAATAGACAAAGGCTGTTATGCCTATGAAGATTGGCTACTTGTATTTTAAACATTACACAACTTAAATTAATCCGCGACAATATAATATCTAAAGATGGAAACATACGCCAACTGTGTGTGAATAGTTGCATGATCAAAATTATTTTATTTAATTTTTCCTAATTTGCAAGCAATCTGCTTTTTACAATAAATAGAGAAAGGTTGTTATGTCTTTGAGGACTGGCAACTTGTATTTTAAACTTTTCCACAGCTTAATTTGTGACAATATCATATCTAAAAATGGAAACACTCGCCAACTGTGTGTGAATAGTTGTATGATCAAAAACGTTTTTAGAAAACAAAAAAGCTATTTAACTAGAAAAATAAGACTTTATGAATGTTCAACATACAGTATATAATACATGCATATTTGACACTTTTAAGGTGTACATTTTTTTAAATATAAATTTGCAGCCTCGGAATAAGCTTAAAGACAAAAAAAAACATTTTTTTGTACATTTGTAACAATTTGCAAAACTAAACAGTAGTATAGACTAAAATGTCTTATAATTTGAAACAAGAAATAACATTAATATTGAATCATTAACATCACAATTAACAGTGTGCTCTTCGTTTTTTTACAAACACTATTAAAATTAAGTTTAGAGAATTAAAGTTGACCATAAAATTACACTTACAATATTTTACTAAAAACATATCAGTTAAGAATAATAATAGTAAAAAAAACAACTGAAAATCTTTGAAAAATCCTTTTTTTATATATAACAGAATTATAACTGAACTCTCAGAACCAGAAATGACTTTAGGTTAGATTAGCAACAATCGGCAGCATAACATTTTAGTTTGAATAAAAGCCTGTAACATTATGAAGACAAGAACAACCTTTAACACCTTTAACGTCACAATCATCAGTTTCACATAAAACTAACAGAATTAAGTTTACTTTCAGAAAAAAATTACTTTTAGGTTATATTTGCAACATTTTGAAAGTTTAGAGTAAAAAGTCGTAAGACAAGAAAAACTGCCATTAATGCCAGAAATCTTTTTCCTCATAGAAGCAAACTTACATCACATAAAAAAATGCGTCCAAACACATCTACAATCAATCACAAAGTGAACCATTTACTAACCTAAAGGTCGGTGCTGCAAGCAAGGTGGGAAGAAGACACTCGCGTTTAACTCCTGAAGCATCACGTTTGAGTTACACCACAACCAGCACGTCTTGCCATGAGACAGAAAAAAATTGCCAAAAACAAACCGGAAAAAAAAAAGTTAGCACGGATTAAAATAAGAAATAAATAAAAGTTGAAGCTTTAATAAACGATCAAGCGTCAATCCATTTCTCAAAAAAAAAAAAAAGACAAATCAAAAACTTAAAACACAAAGAGAGAGTAAGAAAAAGGAAAGCAGTGAGGGAAAGAAAGAGCGTTTGCGTGTGAGAAAGAGAGAGAGCAAGGGAGAGAGAGAAAGGTGGCAGTGTTGGTGGCTCGTCTGCCTTCGCTGCTGCCAAAAGCGGACGAAGAGAGGAGAAGAGAGTGAGCGCGAGCGACTGCACAAGTTCTTCTGGTAATTTGTGATGACACTCAAAGTAGAACCTCCTCGGTCTCCCCCTAGACTCCTGCTCTTCTCCAGCACTAATGTATGCATGACACACCAAGTGCCTTCGCTACAGATGCATTAATTGGACTGCAGATTAGGTCTGTAACTTGAGGCATATTTGCTCCCCCTCCCCCAGATTCTTCTCTCTCTCTCTATCTCTCCGCTTGGAAACAAAAGCTCGATCAACCGCTGAGAAGCTCAAGTAAACAGAGCAGAGCTTACCTTCGGCGAGCCAGGTCTCCTGAAGTTGACTGAGATCTTGAAACAGCTCTGAAAACGAAAAAACAAAAGAGAGACGATGGTGAAACAACAGGTACAAAGGTTTAATTATGAGTTTTGACACTCAAAGAGCGAGGCGAGCGCTGCTGATTGAGATTTTTTAAAGCCCCTGAGTGCAGGTGGCGACGGGCGATATTGCATTTTAGCGAGATGTTAAGAAGGCGTGAAATGAACATTGTCTGTTTCACCCCACACCTGAGTGCTTACCCTCGGTGTCCAGCGCCAGGTCAGAGTTAATGAATTTTCTTTTTCTGTCCTTCGCTGGTCTCGTGCCGGACGTCTTTCCCCGAGGATTCTGGGCAGAAAGCAACAGATCAATTGACTCAGATGAAGACGGAAGGTGTCGAGCTGGCTTTTGAAAGACTTCTGCGCCATACATCAGACATAGTGTTCAGGCTCTTTTGATTTCTTTGAAATACTCAGAAATCAAGCCTTTTTTTTGTTCATTTCTTGGAGTAAAAGGCTTTGATGGCCTTGATCAGTCCTTAGGTGGACTTGTTAATCTACTAGGAATTATTATTTTACAATTTAGCTGACAAGTTTGATAAGCCTTGGACTAAAATGACATGCCAACAATTATTATTAATTTTACTTTGAAAAACGCTCAAATACAGACATATATAACAAATTTAATTTTAAAAAGTTGTAAAACCAAGTTTCTTTACACTGTCAATTAAATTCACTTGCTCTCAGTCTCATGCCACTGTTAATATTTATATAAATCTTTATAGAGGACAGAAGTTGCCTTAAACTAAAGGATCGTATTATAAATGAAACTATATAAGATTTAATCTAAATGAATTAATTCAGTACTTTAAAACAAGTTGTAACGATATTATAATCTGTACGTTTAAATTACGTGTGATTGTTTACTCTTCAGAATCAATCAAGATGACAGAAGTTCCTTTCAGTTGATAAATAGCGTAAAAAGTGAAGTTTATAAACCTAAACACGAGAAATTATGTCCTTTAAGTAATTTAACACACCACAACGAGATAAAAAGCTATTATAATCTGTACTTTGTTAACTATCAGTAATCGTTTATGTCGTCAAAAATGACTGAAGCTCCCTTTGCTGTAGAATCGCGCGCGTCAATGCCAGGTTCCTGTCACGTTTCATAAAAACGCCAACTGTCCTCTATCAGTTACACGACAAGTACATAACATCATTTACCAACTAAATCACCCGTTTGCCTTCATCAGACTTACATGAGACTTTATGAAAGGCACTTGTTGGTCGTGAAGTCCGTCCATTCTGCCGCGTCTGGACCGTGAGCGCGCGCCGTCCGATCAGAACAGGAGATTCAGCGATTTAATGAAGATGCGAGTTCCGGTCACAAACACATGTTTCTCTCCACACCCTATCAAACAGACATTATATATAAAGTGTCACACATCTGCTGTTTTTTAAACTTGCAAATAATGTAAAGATACTGCGGTGCTGTGCGTGCGTAATGCGGTTAGCCGGTCCTCCGCAGGGACGGCACTTTTGGAAACACTTTTGTTTCGTGTCCAGACACAATTCACGAAGCTGATGGAGAACTTAAAGCTTGCACTTACCTCAGTTAACGCTCCGGATTCATCAACGGACGTGTCACCGGACTCTCGTGTCTGTTCTCCGCGCTCAGCCTCGCCGTCTGCTGCTCCAGGGGCCTCCCTTCCCAAACAGCCGGAGCCCCGCTTCCCATTGGCTGCCACTGTCCTCAGACTTCCAGCCGTCAATCACCTGCCAAATTCAGCGTTCCTTCATTAAAATGTGCACAACTGATATTGCAATTATAAGGTGTTTATTTATGAGAACACACATCTCGTCATTATAATCCCTCTTGTGGTTTGATGTTTTGTAAATTGCGTGCGTGAAAGTTCCCACTTTCATATCGTGCATCCAGTTTACGATTCTTGATGGAACAAGCTATAAAAGTGCATATATGTTCACAGAAACATGTTAAAAAGCCCATCGATCTGTTATTAATAAATCCCTCTGTTAGACGGTGTAATGTGTTTCTGAAGCAGGAGTCCGTGGCCCTCTAGAGGACCCCAGTAAACTTTTTTAATGGGGCTCTGACTCGAGTTAGAAATGTTTATTAATATTTTTGAGTCACAGAGAACAAGTAGACATGCACCAATTTTAAATGTGTGCCAACATATTTACAGTATGTTTGCAAAAAAACTGCATTTTTTAGACTTGTTATTAATATAAACTGGGTTTTTGATTTTGTATTAATTGCAATTAAAAAACTATTATTTAATTACAAAACGACAGATATATTGATTTTTGTTTTAAGTTTTTTTTACTTTATTTAATGTTTATAATATTATATAAGCAATATATAGTTAAATACTTTTAAAATGGCATATTCAATATTTTTGTTTGATTACTTATTATTTTATTATATTTTGATTTATTAGTTTTTAGTTTACACGATTAAAGAGTTAAAAACGTTAAAACAACATGTTCTATTATTTATTATGTTATCATTATGTGAAATATTCTTCAGTCTGCATGCTTAGAGTTAAAATGTAAAAACAACAGTAACTGAAGTGTGAAAAATAAACCTTGTTATTTATATTCTTCTTTATGATAACATCAGCAAATTAATTCATTACTTATAATTATAATATTGTATAAGAAATTTCAGTTGACATCTTTGACTGTTCATTCTGCTGTGGCAACCCCAGATTAATAAAGGGACTAAGCCGAAAGGAAAATGAATGAATGAATGAATGTCTTGATATCTTTTATGTACAATTTTAGAATATATTTTACTTCACATCTATGTTTATAGCAGTTTAATTAAGAACAAGTCATTAAAAAAACACAAATTTTTAAGCTTGCTGAGGCCACAGCTTCAAAGTCAAAAATATATAACCAATTCTAATTATATCAAAAAAGTTAAATACATTATCATAAAACAAACTCTGGCTTGCCCATCAGGATTCTAATATTTATCTTAGAGACGATAATAAGAGAGAACAATTATACAATTTTTTTGCCACGGACAACAATCAATATTCACAAATACTTCAGCCAATCAGAAAACATTTATTCCAAAGAGTTTTGTAATGCATTATACAGGCACTAAAATCAAATGATACGCTACAACACGCTCTTTGTTTTCTTTTTGTAGAAGCAGTAAACAGAATTTTCCATTTTCATTATTTTACTTGTGCTTAATATACAGCAGGTTTGTCTGTTACTGTAACCGTGTTTTCATTCATTTTGAACAAATGAACAGACAAGTTGCACAAAGCTGTTAATTCTCAGTAATCATAATAGCAAGAAAGACCCCTTTTTTGATAAAAAGCTTGAGAAACAGTGGTTTGCTCATTTCCAGTTTTCAACCCGATTTCTGTTATTTTTTTGTTTTTAGTGTCACATGATCCTTCAGAAATCAATACAATATGCTGATTTGCTGTCTTATTATGATCAACTATTATTGGTACTATGTTATTATTACCATACTTAATTCACAATGCTGATTTTCTTTCCTGTTTCATAGTTTTGTGGAAACATTTTTAGGATTCGTTGATGAAAAGAAAGTTTAAAATAACAGCATTTATGTGAATTCAAATCTTTTTAACATTCATTCATTCATTTTCTTTTCAGCTTGGTCCCTTTAGTAATGTGGGGTCGCCACAGTGAATGAACCGCCAACTTATCCAGCATATGTTTTACGCAGCGGATGCCCTTCCAGCTGTAACACATCACTAGGAAACATCCATACACTCTCATTCACATACATACGGACAATTTAGCTTACCCAATTCACTTATAGTGCACTTTCGGAGGAAACCCACGCGAACACGGGGAGAACATGCAAACTCCACACATTCATTCATTCATTCATTTTCTTTTCGGCTTAGTCCCTTTATTAATCCGGGGTTGCCACAGCGGAATGAACCGCCAACTTATCCGGCATTTGTTTTACGCAGCGGATGCCCTTCCAGCCACAACCCATCTCTGGGAAACACATTCATACATTCTCATTCACACACATACACTACGGACAATTTAGCTTACCCAATTCACCTGTACCACATGTCTTTGGACTGTGGGGGAAACCGGAGCACCCGGAGGAAACCCACGCAACCACGGGGAGAACATGCAAACTCCACACAGAAATGCCAACTGGCCCAACCGGGACCTGCCCCAACCGGGGATCGAACCAGTGACCTTCTTGCTGTGAGGCGAACGTGCTACTCACGCGCCACCGTGGCGCCCCAAACTCCACACAGAAATGTCAATTGACCCAGCCATCTGAAAAATCACACGAAACTGAAGTGTTCAGCTTTAAGTCACAGGAATAAATTAACAATCAACAAGAAAACATTAATTTTAAATTTAAATAATATTTCACATTTTTATAGTGTTTACAGTATTTTTAATCAAACAAATGCAGCCTTAGGGAGCAAAATAAGCTTCTATTAAAGGCATAGTTCACGCCAAAATGACAATTTACTAACTATTTAGTGACTCTCAAGTGGTTATAAACATTAATGAGACTCTTTCATCTGTTGAACACAAAAGAAGATATTTTGAAGAAAGTTGAAAACCTGTAACTATTGACTTCCATAGTAAAAAAATAAATAAATACAATGGAAGTCAAAGGTAACCTGTTTCCAATATTTTTCAAAATTTTGCATTCAACAGAAGAAAGAAACTCATAAAGAAAGAAAGAAACTCATAAAGGTTTGAAACAAGAGAGAGTATACTATGACATGATTTAAATTTTTGGATGAAACACCCCTTTAAACACGTGTAAAAAAAAATAAATAAATAAAAAAGTTTAAAAAAACATGTAGAGGAAAAGGGAGGAGAGGAGGTGGAAGGGGGGATTCTTCAACATGAAGATGACTGAGGTTAGATGCTTTGGTTATTTATACTAAGTTGGGAATCGTCAGACTGGTGGATCGTGCATTAGCTTGAATCTGGGCCAGCCGTGTCAATGACAGTGGTGGAAAGAGTACTGAAAAATCATACTCAAGTAAAAGTACCATTACTTGCCCAAAAATGTAGTGCAGGTAGAGTAAAAGTATCTGTGGTAAATATTACTCAAAGTATGAGTAAAAAGTAGACCTTTTAAAAGTACTCAAGAGTAGTGAGTAGTGAGTATTTCACTGTAAAAAAGTTGATGCGTTTACAGAATGTTACGTTTACACATCCCTACACAAACAACATGTAGTGTATTTAGGGACCTTCCTATTTTCATTAGTTCCTTCCAACCTTCCTTCAATTATTTGTTTGTTATCTCCTTCCTTCATTCATTCGTCTGTTCCCTCCTTCCTTCGTTCACTCACTCATTCGTTCGTTCATATTTTTGTTCCTTCCTACATTAGGTCCTTTTGTTCATTTATTCGTTTGTTCGTTCCTTCCTTCCTTCCTTCCTTAATTTGTTCAGTCCTTCCTTGAATTTTCCTTCATTAGTTTGGTCCTTCCTTCTTTCCTCCCTTCATTTGTTCGCTCATTCTCTTTCTTTCATATTTTTGTTCCTTCCTTCATTAGGTCCTTTGTTCATTCATTCGTTCGTTCGTTCTTTCTTTCCTTCCTTAGTTTAATCAGTCCTTCCTTGAATCCTTCCTTCATTTATTTGGTTCTTTGATCCTTCCTTCCATTCCTTGTTCGGTCCTTCCTTTTATTTGGCCCTTCCTTCCATTCTTCATTTGTTCCATTTAGTGATTGTTTAAGGCTGTTTGGTGATTTCAGTCATCATACAGTCGACATCCATCATTTTCAGTGACATGCAGTCTATAAACAGCCTCTGGAATCGATCATTGCGGGTAAAAATTTTGAACATCTTCTTGAACATTTTTAATGTTTCCAAAAGGTTTGCTGCATTTATAAAGCGCCCATGTCTTGAGTCTGTTCAGTATGATGCGATTTACTTTTTATGTGTGATTTAATTGGACAGGAATGACAGGACTGATCTTTCTACTTTAGATAATGACCGTAGACAAGAAAGAAATAAAGTAGTGACTGCAGGTTGAAGAAAAGTAGTGGAGTAAAAGTACCGAAACTGCACTAAAACTGTACTCAAGGGAAAAGTAAAAGTCCACATTTATAAAACTACTCAGTAAATTACAATTCCTGAGAAAAACTACTTAATTACAGTAGTTTGAGTATTTGTAATTAGTTACTTTACACCACTGGTCAATGATAAGATTGTGATCTTCTCGAAATTAGTTAATAAATAAACTTCACCTATCGTGGAAAAATTTTTCATAAAAATATAAAATGTTTAATAAACATTTCTAACGGTATTTTTAAATGGTACTGAAACACTAAATATGTTCAGTTTAAAAAAAATGACAAAAATATTAAATTAAATCTGAAGCATCATGTGTCACTAAAGACTTAATTAACAGTTAACAAGAAAACGTCCATTTTAAATTGTAATAATATTTCACATTTTCACAGTGCTGTTTACTGTATTTTTAATCAAGCAAATGCAGCCTTAGGGAGCAAAATAAGCTTCTATTAAAGGCATAGTTCACACCAAAAATGACAATTTACTAACTATTTAGTGACTCTCAAGTAGTTATAAACATTAATGAGACTCTTTCATCTGTTGAACACAAAAGAAGATATTTTGAAGAAAGTTGAAAACCTGTAACCATTGACTTCCAAAAATACAATGGAAGTCAATGGTTAAACATTTCCAATATCTTTCAAAATATCTTCTTTAGCATTCAACAGAAGAAAGAAACTCATAAAGGTTTGAAACAACAGAGAGAGAGTAACTTATGACAATTTACATTTTTGGGTGAACTATCCCTTTAATTACGTTTTTAAAAAATCATACTGAAGGCAAACATTTGATCAGAAGTGCATATACGTATATAATGTGCTATGATAACCATCACCATGTCAAAAGTTTAAACTTTTTTTCCCCCTCTCACAACACCTCTGGTTATAGATAGGTTACAGTGCTTTCACACCTCAGCTGACCTTTGAGTTGAAGTTCATTATATCCATTTACATGCAACATATTTAACACATGCCGAATGTGTCGGTCCACTGTTTCCATGTGTCGCAGCGCTGAAGAAACCTCTAGCAAGTCACTTTTGCATGGATGTCCATTATTGGGTGCCTGATGGAAACATAAACTGACATTTGCAGTCATTCATGGCGCAATGTATAATCCCGTGAGCTTCAGGGTGTGCAGGACAGGTATAGATGTTCATTTGACAGGGTAACATTAAAAGGTTACAACCATAGGGACAGCATTTGTTGTCAGGTCAAAAGGTGAACACTTACAGAGATGACAGTTCAGCAGGTCAAAGACGGGCTGTTTGTGAGAGTTACAGACGGACAAGTTACAATGACAGCGTCTGGATAAAGAAGTGTGGTCCTGATTCACAAAAAAAAAACCCTGTAATGTACAGTTGAAGTAAGAATTATCAGGCCCCTCGTATATTTTTTCCCCAATTTTAGCTTAATGGAAGGAAATTTTTTTTTGACACATTTCTAAACACAATAGTTTTGATAACTAATTTCTGAGATATTTTTCAAGATATTACTCAGCTTAAAGTCCAATTTAAAAGCTTAACTAGGTTAATTAGGTAAGTTAGGGTTTTTAAGCAATGATAATAAAACAAATACAATGTAAGTCAATGGTTACACGTTTCCAATATCTTTAACAATGATAATGATGGTTTGTTCTGTAGACAATCGAGAAAAAAACATTGCTTAAGGGGGCTAATAATATTGACCATAAAACGGTTTTAAAAAAAAACTTCTTTCATTCTAGCCAAAATAAAATAAGAATTTCTCCAGAAAAAATATATATATATATTATAGGAAATACTGTGAAAAATTCCTTGCTCTGTTAAACACAATTTGGGAAACATTTAGGGGGAAAAAAGGACTAATAGTTTTGACTTCAGCTGTAAATGAGGGCTCTTAAAAGGACAGGTTATTAAAAATTGCTTTAATTTACAACATGTGCTGATTTTTCTTCAGCTGAACCTTAAAGGCCTTTTGATATACTTCAAACAAAATCAAAAAAATGCAATGATTGTCGCTTAAATTTTTATTTATTTAAATCATCTTTTCCAGTCATCTCAACTTACATCAAATTGACTACAAATATTAAGTAAATCTTTAAGTAAAACCTAAAAAATTGTTGAAACTTGATTAACTAATTCAAATAAGTTAAAATAACAAACATTTGTTGGCATGACTTTTTGTCCTATCATTTTTTACTGTGCGCATACTGTAAACCGACCTCACACGTATTTTCTGTGCCATTGAATAGATCAACGCTACTGTCAGATTTTTATTACTCAATCTCATCTTAAATTGTACAGTATAAGTTTTATGATTTCAAAATCAGCTTGTATGCTTTCTGATGATTAAGACTTGTTTTTTTTAAATGGGGTTTAGAAAAAAAATGAAAAACGGAATTTATAAATAACAGAATTTTGAGGGATTTTTTATAAGGGTCTAACTATAGGAACGTTACATTGGAATGCTCTCTGAATGTTCTGAAGTAACATTAAAAAACAATTAAGACTTGTGTGCAACATTTTCCATTAATGATGTATGAATTTATTTCCCTTGTAATGTCCGCACAATTCCTTCATGTTGTCACACCACAAATTGAAAAATTAATTGTTATAATTGTTTTTACATATATAAAAAACTTAGGTTGTCCCCCCTTAAAAAAAATTAAGAAGTGTTTTTTCCAACTCATTTTAAATAAGTACTATGAACAAGCAGAAAAATCATACATTTTTTTGAGTGTGACAGGGATAGTTGAGGGATAGTTCACCCAAAAATGAAAGTGTTCATTTGAACTGACACTGAACTGTTGAATAAATCATCATTATTATTATTATTTTTGTGCGACCAAACATTATTTTCTATAGTTCTAAGGTTGAACCACTGATGACATGTGAACTGTTTTGACTATGTTTTACACACACACACACAAAATATTTAGCTTCTTGTTTAAACTACTTATAAAAAAAATGAGCTTAAACAACACAATCCTTGTATTTTTCGGGGGGGACAACTTAATTGTTTAGTGTTCAACTTAAATTTGTTAAGCTGACGTAATCGATTTGTATTGGTACAACCTGAATAAATTGTGTATAACCCTGCATTTCTTTTTACAGTGTAGATACATGATGTTACTGATCATTTTAGGACCCTTACTGTCTATGAAGAGTCAGAGACCTCTTGCATTTCATCTAAAATACGATGAACAAAGGTCTCAGGGGTTTTGAATGACATGAGGGTGAGCAATTAATGACTGAATGTTCATTTTTGGGTGAACTAACCCTTCAAACTTTACATTGAAGAACACTGAGTCATAACTAATGAATACGTTCACTAGGCAGGAATGCATTATTTCTTGACCCAACATGCAAACGCATCAGGCAAGTTCATTGAGCAGCACACTTACTATGAACTACAAGCTAAATAAATGAAATTAAGTAAAAGTCTTCAGTCTTTAGTTAGTAGGATGTGTATTTGTGTGTCACATGACAACATGCAGCTATCGCAAGAAAAGGAGAGGTGCAGTCGCACGTTTGCTGAAGCTCCGGCGGCAGCGCAACACAACACATGAATATACATGAGCAAAGCACCTTGACAACCACAGCGTCTACAGACAAAATACAGCAACATACAGGCTTTCAGGCTCAGTCTTGGTCAAAAAGCAAACCACTTTGGCTTAAAATATACCAAACAAGAAAAAGTTGGTTACTGACTTCAGATGAGGATTGTCTAAAGACGCTGTTTGTGCTTTTTCACTTCATGTTATAAAAGATTGTTTGTCTATATCACGTGTTCAAGCTTCTTTATCGTAAATAGACTTTTCTGCTTCATTAAAGTGACTTGCCATTTATTTTTTAATAAAGTGAACTTTAAATGTAACCTCCAAACATGCATATTTCTATTTTTATTAAACAAAAATTATAATAAAATAAAGTTGCACAATTGCATTACAAAAAAAGCTCACAAATGAAATAATAATAATAATTTTAAAAAAATCCAAAAAACAAACAAACAAACACAAGGGTTGAGTTTGAGAGTGTTCATATATAATGCACATTCATTGGATTCATGCCCTTTTAAGTGGCTCTCTGGGAACTATTAAGAAAGACAAAACATGATTAGGTGCCATTAGGTGAGGGTTTGATGTAATTTTTGTCAACAAATAATAAATTGGACGATTCTCTAAAAAATAAAACGGATTTTCACTGCTAAATAAGGCAATACAAAATTTTAATCAAAATCTTACATATAATTTTTAGCTATTTAGTATAGTTGTATTGTTTAATGATATGATTTTGGAGAAAAAAAATTAGGTTAATAATTTTAAGCTATTACTGGTCTCAACTTTAACTTAAAAAGTTTAAAAAGTTTTGCTTGCTTCTGCATAACTCCAATCTAAATCAAGTGTCTGAAGCTCAATCCCACAGAAAGTTGTAAAATAAAAAATCCTTACTTAACTAAGCTGACGTTCAGAAATAACATTTCACAGTTTCTTTATCTCCACATTAATAATGAATCAATTAATGGCCTTCATATAAGAATAGTCAAGATATCATGATAAAAGAGTTTAAGTTACTCTCTGGCTCAGTTGCAATTTTAAATAACATAACAATATAATAAAAATAACATAATGAAATTCTGGATTTTAACCAAGCAAGTTGCAGCATATACAGACTAGTCTAAAAATACATTTACACGACAATATTATGAACTAAAAGCTGAAACCTTTATGTGTTTTAGCAGTTCATTCAATGGTTTTGGCTGGACTGAAAGTTTTCACGATTACAGTTGAAAAAAAACAAGACAATAATTATCACCATGTAAGCGCTTTAAATCACTTGTGTGAAGAGAGACCGGTTTGACAACAACATTGTCAAAAGTTTTGCATTTTAAGTACATTGTTGCCATGCAAATGCACCCTAATACTTCATATGCATCATTTAAGTTCAAAAGCATTTAGTTTTCCCACAGGCCACGTCTTCTCTCACAGTTGGCACAAAGTAATCCTGGATTTTAAATAACATAGGAATAAAATCATTTCTGTTTATAGCTCATGAGTTCATACAAGTTCACCCTTATTTTCACCTGCTGCTTTTTGACTTTAAATCTAGTGTTGGCAGTTGTCTCTTCAAATGACCAGTAAAAATGTCAGCTTCATCAAATAGCACAGAAAACTGGAGGCTAAAGCGATCAGCTGAAATCTGCAAATCTCAAACACAACCTTCAGGAACCTCGTCATTAGATCTCGTGCAGGTTTTCATCTTGATTTTAGATGTGGTGAGTGGTCAGTCTTTGCTCTCTCTGCGGTCGCGACGGAAAAAGGAGAAGAAGCTGGAACTTTGAGGAGGACCCATCAGCATCCGGGCCTGATTCTCATGCACTATTTTAATCTGTCCGAAAGAGAGAAAACAATAAGTTCACAATATATTGATATTAGAAAAGGTATATCCACCAAAACTGAACATTTGCTCTTAATTGACTAGATGTAGGTGACTTTTTTTCTTAAATTAAATTAAATTAAATTAAATTAAATTAAATTAAATTAAATTAAATTAAATTAAATTAAATTAAATTAAATTAAATTAAATTTAATTTAATTTAATTTAATTTAATTAAATTAATAAATAAAATAATAAAATAAAATAATAAAATAAAATAAAATAAAATATATAGCACGTTTCACAATAATTATTGTTTTAAAGCAGCTTTACAAAAGGCACACATTATTGCATTATAATCAAATTCGGAAATGTTGAGGTCATTAGTTACCATAACTTTATTAAAACATAATACTTCAGTAGAACATTAGAGGGATAGTTCACGCAAAACTGAAAATCCTCTCATCATTTACTCGCCTTTCACATTTATTCAAACCAGTTTGAGTTTCCTTCTTCTTATAAAAACAAAAGGGTGAAATTTTGAAGAAAGCTGGAAACCTGTAACCACTGACTTCCATAGTCAGGTTTTCAGCTTTCTAAAAATAAGGTTTAAAACATGTGAGTGCGAGTAAAAAACTAGCACACTGTAAAAATCAATTATTTAAAATAGTGGGAATACCCATTGCCTTAAAAGTGGCAAGTTGATTTTCCTTCAAAAATGTAAAGTATTTCTGTTAAGTTCACTTAACTTAATTTTTAGAATTAAGCACAGTTCATTTACTTTTAAATCATTTTACTTCTGTCATTTTAAGGCAGTGCTTACTCAAGTCAACTGTCGCTTTTCACAGCATACCTTTTCATTTTTTGAGTCAACTGTCCCATTTTTACACAAGAGTTTAGTCAAATTAGTAGTCCTAGTAATTCATAAATGAATAACCATTCAGATAAAGCATATACATTGTTCCCACTGTAAGCCATGTGCTGTAGGTGAATTGAATAAACTTAATTTTTCCATAGTATATGAATGTGAGTGTGAATGAGAGTGTATGGGTGTGTCCAAGTACTGAGTTGGAGCTGGAAAGGCGTCCTCTGCACAAAACATTTGCTGGATTAGTTGGCAGGTTATTCTGCTGTGGTGACCCTTATTAAATAAGCAACAAAGCTGAAGGAAATTGAATGAATGAATGAATGAATGTTTGTTCATTTAACAGGGACAATACACTCGACATTGTTATAGAAAGACAACCGTTGCCGTTTACATAGGGCATATACAGTACTGCAGCATGAGGCTAGTTTGCAGCCCTCATCCCTAGACATCTCTATTCCACATCTTCCAAAACCCATTTATATGACCCCTGTGAGGTCAAATAAAAGCACAGGTCAATTCTTTTATGTCATTAGACCTTAATATATCATCAGAATCCACGAGTATTAATATTGTGTTGCCTCTATTTATTTGACTATCAAAGTGTCGCTGAATCATAGTTTCAGCTAAAAATCTGCTTTAATATTAAAGGGCACCTTTGATGAAAAATCTACTTTTTAAGCTTTTTTTGGACAGTCATATGTGTAGGTATAGTGTATAGATGGTCATTTTGGGGTGATATAAACACACCCAGTCCTTTTTTTTCAATTTAACAGCATAAAAACGGTGGACCAATTGAAGCGGTTTTGAGACCGACCGCAACTAGACGTAGGAGTGCGGTCCCCCCGCCCACCAAATTGATTGACAGCTGCGTATTAACATGTCTCCGTAGTACGTGTATAATCATATCAACAAGACAGGACGTGCGCAAAACAACCTGGAATAAAAGGTCTGTTCAGTTCGCGAAGGTCATCAATCATCATCAGATGTGATCAAGAGTGAGTTTCACAAGTTTAACACGTGTTTAAAACAGCGAATGTTTGTAATGAACTACAGCCATTTACTTCAGCTTTACTTCATCACCACAGCCGCGTGTCAGCAAAAAAGACACTTCAATCTCGGTTTGTTGACATTAAATCAGGTTTATTGTGTACATTACCATAACAGAAATCCATACAGCAGTGGATATTAACCTGTATCCTTTCCCATTTGCTCGCAAAAGCGCGCGCTGTCTGTGTGTGCGTGCGTGCGTGCGTGAACGAACTCTATAACTGCATTGTGCGTGACTCATCATTGCAACTCCTTAACAAACACATTAAACAGTCTTTGGTAAAGTTCTTACTGTTGTATTTCTCACAAACGTAGTGAGATCTGCTTCTCTTACACCTGTTCCTGTTGTGTCTGTGTGTCTGACGCAGCCGAGGGCGGAGATTGAGGCACGCTGACGGGAACGGTGGGCGGGGAGAACTATTCTTAAAGGGCCAGTGCAAAAAACAGGAAAAATTTGTTTAGAGCTATAATGAAACAAGTTTAGGCAGCTATAATTAATAATCTGATGGGTATTTTGAGCTGAAACTTTGCAGACAAATTCTGCTGACACAAAAGACTTATATTAAATATAAAAAAAGGGGTCATGTATGTGCCCTTTAAGCCAAAGAAAAAACACTTACGTTTTGAGGGTGAAAACTAAATTAACAGCATATTTCTTGAGCGAACAGCCCCTTAAACGTTACATTTGTCATGTCCACAATTTCCAAGGATGAAAAACTACCTGTGGGCTAATGGACAAGACTGTGAAATGTAAGTGTCATTAAAATCTTGTTTATTAAGTCTGTCCGTGTCCCATTTAATTGGATGCTGAATTCTCTATTTGTGGGTCAATTATAATTCCACATCAAAGGTGACGGTGATGGTAAATATCAAGCTCTCCGCTTTGAATTCACCCATGTGCTTTGTTCATGAAAGTATTCTGACACAGTAATGGCAATAAGGAGGTAAATGGTACTGAACGCCTCAAAAAGAAAACCTTCGGAGCATTTTAGTTTAATTAAGAGGAAGAGTCAACATGACATTTTTTAACATATGGGGTGAAATCCAGAGCGTTCATATATAATGCAAATTTATTGGAATCGTGCCCTTTTTAGAGTCTCTCTGGAGCTATTTACAAAGACAAGATTAGGTGCCATAAGGTGAGGATTTTACATCACTTTTATAAATAATAGATTGGATGCTTCTCTACAGAATTAAAAAGATCTTTATCGCTAATTAATGCAATGCAAAATAAAAAAAAATACAAATATAATTTATTTTGATATATTTGGTATTATTATTTAGAAAACAATCTATAATTTTATATCTAAAGTCATTTAGAAAAGTTTAAAATAGTTTAAACTGGTTATTTCGAGCTATTATTGGTGTAAACCTTTAGAAATGGTGCTCAAGAAACATTCATTCATTCATTCATTTTCTTTTCGGCTTAGTCCCTTTATTAATCCGGGGTCGCCACAGCGGAATGAACCGCCAACTTATCCGGCATTTGTTTTACGCAGCGGATGCCCTTCCAGCCACAACCCATCTCTGGGAAACACATCCATACATTCTCATTCGCACACATACACTATGGACAATTTAGCTTACCCAATTCACCTGTACCGCATGTCTTTGGACTGTGGGCTCAAGAAACATATATATTATAAATCAACAAGATTTTATTTTAATTTCCCACTTTTACAGTTGATTAAGCTTAAGTTCAGGAAAAAATGTCCTTGTTACTTATTTCTCTTTTTTTTTTACTCTGCACATTAATAATAATTATGTATTGGATTTACAATGGAAGCACCATACAGTATACACTCACTGGCCACTTTATTAGGTACACCTTAGTAGTACTAGGTTGGACCCTCTTTTGGCTTCAGAACTGCCTTAATCCTTTGTGGCATAGATTCAACAAGGTACTGGAAATATTCCTCAGAGATTTTGGTCCATATTGACATTATAACATCACGCAGTTGCTGTAGATTTGTTGGCTGCACATCCATGATGTGAATCTCCTGTTTCACTTCATCCCAAAGGTGCTCTATTGGATTGAGATCTGGTGATCGTGGAGGCCATTTAAGTATGGTGAACTCATTGTCATGTTCAAGAAACCAGTATGAGATGATTTGCGCTATATGACATGGCATGTTATCTTGCTGGAAGTAGCCATCAGAAGAAGGGTACACTGTGGTCAAAAAGGGATAGACATGGTTAGCAACAATACTCAGGTAGGTTTTGGCGTTGACACAATGCTCAAGTGGTACTAATGGGCCCAAAGTGTGACAAGAAAATATCCCCCACACCATTACTCCACCACCCCCAGCCTGAAACGTTGATACAAGGCTGGATCCATGCTTTCATGTTGTTTGATGCCAAATTCTGACCCCATCCGAACGTCGCAGCAGAAAACGAGACTCATCAGACCAGGCAACGTTTTTTCCAATCTTCTATTGTCCAATTTTGTTGAGCCTGTGTGAATTGTAGCCTCAGTTTCCTGTTCTTAGCTGACAGGAGTAGCACCCGGTGTGGTCTTCTGCTGCTGTAGCCCATCCGCCTCAATGTTGGTTGTGTTGTGCATTCAGAGATGCTCTTCTACATAACTCAGTTGTAACGAGTGGTTATTTGAACTACTGTTGCCTCTCTATTAGCTGGAACCAGTCTGGCCATTCTCCTCTGAGCTTCCATCAACAAGGCATTTGCGCCCACACAATTTGCCGCTCACTGTATATTTTCTCTTTTTCAGACCATTCTCTGTAAACCCTAGAGATGGTTGTGTTTGAAAATCCCAGTTGATCAGCAGTTTCTGAAATACTCAGACCAGCCCGTTTGGCACCAACAACCATGCCACGTTCAAAGTCACTTAAATTACCTTTCATCTCCATTCTGATGCTCAGTTTTGAACTGCAGCAGATCGTCTTGACCATGTTTACATGTCTAAATGCACTGAGCTGCTGCCATGTGACTGACTGATTAGAAATGTGCGTTAACAAGCAGTTGGACAGGTGTACCAAATAAAGTGCCCAAAGAGTGTATATCACAATACAATGCACAACTGAAAAAAAGCGTAATGTTTTATCACATATTAATGATTGTGAGAAATTCAATTTCAAAAAATATAATGAAAAATATATGAAAATATTCAAGTCATTACATGTTTGCATATCTCGAATATACAAAGCTGGTATTTCATAATCAGATTTTAAAATATAATTTATACATTAATAATTTAAATGATAATAATAAATAATAAATAATTAAAAATTTAAAACTTAAAATATATATAAATATATTATATATATATATATATATATATATATATATATATATATATAAATAAATATAAATGTACATATTTATTTATAATTTATATATTATATAATTTTTTTTTCAAATAATTTTGGAAATTAAATTTAGCAGTTTTACATGTAATGATTGTAATAATTATTATATTATAAAATAGTATTAGATGTTATTATACTTTGCAATGTGCATCATAAAATTACTAAATTATTTCATGGGGACATAATCATTTTATACATTTAATTTTGGCATACACAGCAGAGTTTAGTTATTAAGTGATTTAGCAAAGTTATTTGAGGCTCTTCACATCACTAATAATTATTTTGATGTTTTTTTTTTTTTTTACAATGTAAGACCCACACCTTAATTATCATAATAATACAATGGCAAACATTTTATTTTGCAATATACGAGAAATAAATGTTTTTAGATAAAAACAGTATAAGACACAACTCAAGCTCTTTACATCTATTTGCAACATAGTAATAATAAAACAAAATAAAATAAAACTGCTGTCATTTTTGCAGAAAAAACCCTCATGAGCAAATACAAACACAACACAGCAGCACCAAAAACCGAATTAGCATAATCACTTTTGCTGAGGATGAATTGGAACACCTGAATATTGACTGTAGAGTCTGGAAAGCATTGCTTAAATCTGCTGACACTAATTAAGCATCAGTGAAGTCATAGGCTGCCATGGAGATCAGCTGCTATTATAACAGTTGTGTCGGTGTCTTCTTTTAGCCAGAGTTTTAATCTACAGGTAGAAGTGCTCCTTCCAATTAATTGTGTTGTCATGCTTTTTGGATTCCAGGCATCGGCAAAATGAAGTATATGTAAATGAACACGGCACTTCAGAAAAGATGCTTTCAGAGAAGAGAAACTTTAATTAAAAGCAAACAAAGCTTGGAATCTTGCAAATGAGGTGGTTGTGTCGCGCTGGAGCATATTTTCAGCTTGCTTTTATGATGCTGCGCTGGTTTTTACATGAGGTATCAAGGAGGGAAAAAATCAAAGACTGACCAAACCAGAACAGGGTTTGGAGGAATGGGAGAAAATGGCTCGTAGATATTGGCATGAATGAAAGGTGAACTCAAGTAATAAAAAATAAATAAATTGAAGGATATAAAAAGAAGTGAAATGTGCAGGTCATACTCACAGTGCACAGGCTTTGCATCCACGGCTCACCATCTATTTGCATAGGGAGGGATTTACTGGTTCTGTCAATAAAACAGAGGTTTATAATACAGAAAGTTGAAGAATGAAGTTAAATACACAGTATATTCATTCATTCATTTTCTTTTCGGCTTAGTCCCTTTATTAATCCGGGGTCGCCACAGCGGAATGAACCGCCAACTTATCCAGCATTTGTTTTACGCAGCGGATGCCCTTCCAGCCACAACCCATCTCTGGGAAACACATCCATACATTCTCATTCATACACATACACTATGGACAATTTAGCTTACCCAATTCACCTGTACCGCATGTCTTTGGACTGTGGGGGAAACCCGAGCACCCGGAGGAAACCCACGCAACCACGGGGAGAACATGCAAACTCCACACAGAAATGCCAACTGGCCCAGCCGGGGATCGAACCAGCGACCTTCTTGCTGTGAGGCGAACGTGCTACTCACTACGCCACCGTGGCGCCAAATACACAGTATATGTACATGAAAATATTAGCTTAAATGTTTTGTTCACATAATAAAAGTTTAAGGATTGGTATTTTAAAAAATGTTTTTGAAAAAGTCTTTTAGGGGTGATTTCACATCTGTGGTTTGGATAATTTGGTCCAGACCAAGGGCAACAAATGATACATTGTAGCATTTTTCTGCCGTTTTGGGTCCTTTTCACAACACACTGATTGCCTTGGTTGGAACCAGTAGAAAAGAACCAAAATGCAGTTGTGTGATAAAATCCACATCACTCATTGGTAGAGACAGACAGAATCTGTGGACAACTTTTGCTATTTCTGCTGAGTATTTTGTTAAAAATCTGCGGATTTATGCAGAATGATTTTGGGAGTATCATAACTAAAACCTTAAAATATGAAATAAAAAGTAATACCTTTTTAACTTTTATTTAATGTTTACAATGCAAATATAATTAGATTCACTTTATTTGGTAAACAAAGCAAGTCTCTCGTACAAAATCTCTACTAAAAGACAGAAAATAGTACTTTACAAACTGTGTTGAAAATAAATCATATGAATATTTTCATATTATTCAATATTATTACTGAAATTAATTTGAAAACTGAATAAATACACACTGAAAAATCCGGGGTTATTTTTTCTACCCAAATGTTGGGTTGAGGCATTTGGGTAATTTTTGGGGGTTATTTTCAGAGTCTTATTATAAATGTTTATGAGCAACCCATAAATATGAAATTAATTGTTTCGAATGTGGTTCATAATTTGTATTTAGTTTTGTATGATCTCTCAGGTAAAGTGTATTTACAAAGTGTAATGTGCTGAAAAAAATGTAATGGAACAAAAAAAAATAAAGCTAATACAATATTGACCTGTTTGTTTTTGATGTGGTTAATGATTTTAAAAGAAAGCTAAAATTACATTTGAAAAATATAACCTATTAATTAAGTCAAACTAACCTGTTATTTAAGTAAAAATAGCCAATTATTGGGTAGAAAAAACAACCCTTTTTTGGGGTTAAAAATAATAACCCAATTACTTGGGTTAATTTAACCTCTGATGTGTTCTGTCCTATATTTACCCAGCAATAGGGTTAAAAACATCCCAATTTGGGTAGTTTTTAACACTGTGTTTTTTAGAGTGTATACACATTTACACCAGTAAAAAACAAAATCAATAATGGGCTAAAAATCTGCGGAATTCTGTGCGCGCAGATTCCGTGTGGGCCTACTCAATGGCCAGAAGTTATTGAACGGATTTCCTAAATTGCTTTTTAACTGGTCAGAATTAACATGCGGGAAAATGCCAATGGAACCCGCAAGTAAACAAACCGGCAGACACAAAACGTTGCTGCACTGGCTGATTGTATCCCTGGTCATAGCATACTGTATAGTTTGTAAACATCACTTTATACAAACTATACATTTTGAGAATGAAGCACAGCTGCGGCTGGAGAATAATGATCTTATGCATTGCAATCGGCGAAGGTGTTAGGAGGAGGCGTGAATTAGTTTAGCTAAACTGCAACATGGTCATCTTCCGGAAATACTACCAACGATCCATCAGGTAATGTTTCCCCCTCCCATACAAATACAATACATACTCCCATACATACAAATGTGTTCATTAAAATATTTCTGTAAATACTCTTGTATCTTTTGAACATGAGCAGTTCCTGTGAATCAAAAAATCTAAGCACATTTTTTAAAATAAAATTCTGCATCTTTACTCCAATATTCAGTGATCCAATAGAAATCATTCTCAAGAAACAATTTAAATTATTGTTAATGTTGTTGTTGGTGAAACTGCAATATTTTATTCAAGGTTGTTTATGAACAGAAAATTCAGCAGAACATATTATATAGTAGTTGTAACATACAGTATTCACCTTATCCTCCTTGTACAAGCGGGCACAGCCATTTGAATCTTTTTGACTCGAGACTTCTGGTCTCATTCACTTCCATTCATTTTTAGACATTAAACACAGCTCTTTGTGCTGCTTGATGTGGAAAACTAATATTTTCTCATTATATTACTCAACTGTCTGTATAGTCATGAACACACTTGTTTGTAGAGCAAGTAGTTTGACAGTTTTCTGCCGTTATTATTCCCAGTCATTTCTCCCATAACTAAAACAATCGAAAAACAAGCGCACTTCCGCATTGAAGAATAAAGTCAATATAAACTTTTGATGAATTCATTGTGTCTGTAAGTAATAATGGTATTATTTTCTTAAAAAAAAAAATGAAAAATTGAAAAATGTTAAAAAACTGCATTTATTACAATCGATAAGCATATACTTCAACACCACAGGCCATGTCTGTTATTTCATGTCATGTTACGTGGGCTTTGTGAAGGGTCGATTGGGCTTTATTTGTAAATGCTGTTTAACCTGATAGTGATGGAGGAACACTGAGCCAGTCGTCTGCCTGCACTCTTCAGCCCTGTGTAGATCTGTCCCATTTCCATGGCTCCTTCCAGACCCACCACCTCCAGCAGCTGATCTGACGGGTCTGAGATGGAGAAACAGGCACATAGAAAGACAATCAGCAAGAAAGAGGTAGATGTGAAAAAGTAGCCATCTTCAAACCTTCTTTCACTCGCGAATGTCTAATGAACTTACAATGAGCTGCTAGATTCTTCAGATCCTGATAATGGTGTAGAGCTCAGCATACAGCAAATGGAGTACAGATCTTTATTTTATATGAATATAGAATACTTTACATTTATTCATTTTCTTTTCGGCTTAGTCCCTTTATTAATCCGGGGTCGCCACAGCGGAAGCACCTGGAGGAAACCCACGCTAACACGGGGAGAACATGCAAATTCCACACAGAAATGCCAACTGACCCAGCCGAGGCTCGAACCAGCGACCTTCTTGCTGTGAGGCGACAGCACTACCTACTGCGCCACTGTGTCGCCTTTTACTTTTGTTTGAATGAAATCTGGCGACATGGTGGCTCAGTGGTTAGCACTGTCGCATCACAGCAAGAAGGTCGCTGGTTTGGGTCTCGACAGGGTCAGTTTTCTGTGTGGAGTTCTGTGTGCATGTTCTCCCAGTGTTCGCATGGGTTTCCTCCGGGTGCTCCGGTTTCCCCCACAGTCCAAAGAAATGCTACAGGTGAATTGGATAAACTAAAGTTGGCCATATGAATGTGTGTGTGTGCGTGTGTAAATGCGAGAGTATATGGGTGTTTTGCAGTACTGGGTTGGTGCTGGAAGGATGCATAAAACATATACTGGAATAGTTAGCGGTTCATTCACCCCTAATAAATAAGGGACTAAGCTGAAGGAAAATTAATGAAAAAAAGTGGCTTTTGTTGAATTTTATTTGTAGTAGTTAGAAACAACAAAATGTACAAGAAATATGAAAAATCTATAAAGTAACAGACATAAGAATGGTAACAGAAGGCTCATTATCGGGTTAATTTATTTTATATTGTGTGAAACTATTAAAAAATATAAGTAAAACCCCATTAGAATTGTTAAAGTTGTAGATGCAGAGCTAAATAATGCAAAGCATCCATAAATCACAGAGAGAAAACTGTTTATTAATGGATAATTTCCATGAATTAAAAAGCAAACTAATAGTGGTTATTACTATATCAAGAACAAAAACGGGCAATTAAATCTTTTTTATTCCATAATAAGTTACAGTACTATAAATTTAGCATTTACTGTTGGTTGTGAATGGTACAGCTCATAATTGCCTGACTAACTGAAATAATTAGTTAAATTTAAGCATCTAACATTCAAATCAACACAGATATATTAAGAAATTATAGAAATAGTAGTTATAATAGGGTAAAGAAGCATACAAACAAAGGTCCATACATTTTTTTGTGTTGTTAATGTGCATAAAAGCCATTGCTAAATGATTAAATGTTTACCACATTAATGTGCTAATGCCTATTGTTAATTATTTATCATTATCATTAACTTGCACAAGATAAAACAAACAAAAAGGGCCAAACAGACAGACAGACTGACAGACAGACAGTCCCTTCCAAACGCAAAAACCAATATCAATATCCCTGTCAAAATGTTTTACCATCCGCTTTCCACCAAACGCTTTAGCTTGACCCGTGGGGGACGTCAGGGGGAAAAGATTATGAGGAGAAAGACCAAAAGAGAAGATGAGGAGCAGACAGTGGAGGTGTGTTTGCGCGGAAGGGGGGGGGGGGAAGCGTGTGAGAAGAAGAGAGAGAGAAAAAAAGAGAAGAAAAAGCAGACGAGCTTGATTTGGAATCTTCACAGTCTGCCTTCCGCTCTAAAAAAGCATAAATTGTCACCGTCGGAGAAAAGGAGGGGTAAAAAAAACACCAACAACCCACAAACAAAACACCTATTAATTAGAATGCGACACTGATGCAAAGCAATCTTGTGTTCCTCCATATTTATTAATTTCTTTTTTGTTTTGAAGTTATGAGCATTGATTTTTCCTCGGTCGGAGGTCCAGTGTCGCGCTGGGACCATCTGTTCAGTAACAGCTCCTATGAGTCTTCCTCTCCTCCTCCTCAAACATACACACACATGCACACGCACACACACAATGTCATTCAGTCCACAGACAGGCACCAGTCAAGAGCACAGATATACAGAAGCGAGTGCAGGCACAGCTCTGACCGACAACACAGGGTCCAGTCAGCTCTGTGGTGCTGTAATCAGTTCATCTGACCATTTTGACACCTTTTAGGGATTGTTGGTGAGAGAGGAGAATATGATGACTGTGATCAGGATGATGTGGTTCAAACTAGCCAATGATTTAAGGACTATGACAAGTAGTCCTATTCTATTCTATTCTATTCTATTCTATTCTATTCTATTCTATTCTATTCTATTCTATTCTATTCTATTCTATTCTATTCT